>VZTX01024052.1:343-38036 GCA_013400915.1 Pardalotus punctatus | reverse complement strand
AAAAAAAAGAAAGAAAAAAAGAAAAGAAGAAACAGAATGGCCTAATGTGTACAAAGGCACTATCTGATGCTATCTATCATACAGTCAGATTAAATAAACAGGCCGGGAGGAAACCATCAACCAAATATGTGCTGATTTAATGTATTTTTTTTTAAGCGAGAGAACTGAGGTTTCGTTTTTAGTATTCTGCAATATCCGATGGCGGGAACTAGAAAGCGGGAGTTCATTGCTGTGTAAAGCACGCTCAAGGGGAAATCCGCTCTTAGGGTTTATACAGATATTCTGAATGCTTGCAATGCCCGTTTGATAGGAGAGAGACCCTAAACAGCCCCTGCTTGGCTTTGGAGAGGAAAATGCCGATTGAGTTTTCCTCCCGTTTGTTTGTAAAGCTTTCGAACAAAAATCCCGCACTGTCTTGGGGGGGGGTTGGTGTGGAATATTTTAAAAATCAGCCAAAACATGTGCGGGTTGAAGGTGTTGCAAAATATACAGGGGTAAGAGGAGTAAGTCAAGCAACCGGCCGCTGGGCTGCTGCCGGGAGCCGGGACCGGCCCCGGTGCCGCCGGGTCCCCGCAGCTCGGGTGGGCGCACGGCCCCGGGTTCATGGGGCAGAGGTGGGCGCTCATTCCTTTAACTCTCATAGAGTCGCTAAAATAAACCTTAGCGGCAAAGTCGCAGGTTGAGGAGGGGCGTTTCGGGGCTTTGTGGGTTCGGCGGGCAAGAAAATAAAAAAGCAATCTCCATTAGAGCTCCAGCGCCCGGCGGAGAGAGGCACGGGGATGGGCTCGGCCCCGGGCGGTGGGAGCAGAGCTGAGAAACCCTGAAGGGATGCGGTGAGTTTGGGGGTCCCGTGGTTGAGCCCCGCTCAGGGAAGCGGCGGGGTCACAGTTGTGCAAATCCTTTCCCCTCCTGCAGGAAGGCACCGTCCGGGGCGGGTGGAAAGGTGAGCACCTGCCCACCCTCAGGTGCCCTCCCCGGGCTGCCTCTTCCTGAACGGACCCGCTGCTGCCCCGGGGATTTTGTGTTTGGCACCTCGGGCTTCCTTCTGGGCGATTGGATTCCGGATGTTTTTGCGGGCGATGCTGCCCGGAGCCGCAGCATCCCCGGCGCTCGCTGCAGCCGCCTGCGGGTGCTCTGGGGGCGGTTTGTTGGCGAACCAGCCCCGGCTCTGGCGATGACAGTCAGAGCGATGCCTGTGCTCGGGAAGGCCTGAAATATTGCGATTTAATGAGGGGAGGGGTCGGCCAAACCGCCGGCTCGGTCTTCGCGGCTGCGCTTCCTGCAGACTTCCCTGGGAAACAAGTCGAGGGGATGCTCCTCCGTTACCGGAGAAAGGGTGAAGTGCCGGGGGAAGGTGGAGGCAGCCTCGGCTGCCCAGCTCAGAACAGGGGCCTGGGGAGGGACTTTGCAGGGCGTTTGCGACACCCCTGGCCCTCCTTTCTTAACCTCGTTGCCTCCTTTTTATTACAAGCTCACAGGGATGGGTTAGATCCAGCTGAAATAACGAAGTGGTCCCGATCCTCCCCAAAGCCAGAGCTGGGTCTCAGGCTCGCCTCGGTGACATCCACATCCTGCGGGATGGGAGAAACCGCTTCTAGCTCTCCCTTCCTTTATCCCGGGCCAAAACACCCTTCCCAGGTCAGGCCGGGAGCTCGCACCAGGGTTCGCACCGGGAACCCCCAGTTCCTGCCCCGGGGCTTTCCCTGTGCCCGGGGAGCCCAGCAGGGTCCGGCCTGGCCCCCTCGGCGCCCGGAGCGCATCCCGGCGGGGCGGGAGCTGCGGGCCGACAATGCGGGATTAATTGAGGATTGCCGGGCGCCCTGCAGCCCCCCGGTCACACGGCGGCTCCCGATCGATGTGGGCCCGGCTGCAGAGGGTGGAAGTGATTAATTGAACGATAAGCCGGAGCTATCATTTGGAATGTCATTAATGCGTCGGGGAGACATTCATTGGAGACAGACAGCGTTATCTCCGCTTTATCTTCAACAATGCATCACTTTTAATACTGCAGTTTAGAAACAAATGGGGGCTTTAGCCTTAGCCCTTCTTTTCGTGTTTATATTTTTGGAAGAATCACAACTAGTGGGAGTCCCGGGCTCGGCCCCCTGATAAATGAACATTAGCACTTTTTAGAACTACTGTATCAACAAAAAGAGCTGCAGGGCCGCAATAATTGGTGAAAAAGCAAACACTCCGCAAAGAGAGGCCAGGTCTGTTCTGTGTCCGGTTGATTGATGAATAAGTTACTGACACACAGCAGCTCACGGACTTTCCGGGTCGGGGCTCAGCACCCATTCCTTCCCCCTTTCCCACCCCCTCTCTCCCTTTCCCGGGGCTCTCAGCAGCCCGCTGAAGCCAGGCTCCGGCTGTCCAGCGCAAGGGACAAAGGCGACCGCTTCCCCCGGCTCCGGACCCTGCTCGCAGTCCGCAGGCTCCTGCCCAGCCCGGGGGACCTGCCCGGATACCCCGGAGGACACGGGGGTCGGGGGCAGAGGGGAGCGACCCCGAACTCTCCCGCATCACCTTTACCTTTTGCGGACTTGTTTTTGATTGCGTTTAAATAATATATATCTTTTTTAAAAAAATGAAAGGGTGGGGGGGCGAGACAGGACCCCGTGGAGCGTCCTGAAACACCTTCTGCAAACCCAGACCCTGTGGATGTAAGCGGGGAACATGGCGAAAATCCCGCTGCTATTTTTCTGGCTGTCAGGAAAAAGTGGGGGTGTCCTGTTCCGTCCCCCGCCGGCTTCACGCTGTTTGCAGGTTGCTCTCTCTGCCCCTTCGGGACTGAGCCTGCCCTGGCCCCTCGCAGGCGGTGGTTGTCCTCCACACCCGCTCGTTGATTCTCTCCGGGATTGCTAAATGTGACTAGCATTGGGTTTATTACAGTTTAAAATCTTTTGTGCCTTTTTTTTTGTTTTTCCCTTTAAAAAAAAAATGACACCAAAAGCTTTTCTTGCTGAAACCAACCACCCAAACAGAAAAAATTCCCAACCCCGCAATTAGCTCCAGAGGGCACATCCTCTCTCCCTCTGAGCTTTCGACACCTCGGACTGTTTAGAGAGAGAGAGATGGTACCTTTTAAAAAAGTTTTCCTCCTAATCCCGGTCGGTTAAGATGTCCAGGGCCCCCTCCCGTTCTAATTCCCAGCTATCTCCCGAGGACTCTGTTTATACCTCGCCAGTAAACGCCGGGGTTTGAAACCTTGTCACTAATTGAGTGCTAACACTTCAGGTGCTATAGATTTGTTAAGAGCCAGTAGTCCAGAAATAGCCTATTAGGGTTTCCTTGCGAGAACTGTGCCAATCTCCCGGTTCCCATCGTGGCGCCGGGAGCCTCTGGGACCCGGGGATCCCTGCGGATCCCCGAGGGCTCCCCAGGGTCTTTTGGGCAGTTATTGCTTTCGAACGATTGGGAAGGGGTGCTGCAAACCGGCGAGCCCTGGCTGAATAAATTCTGCCGGCGGGATCGCGGCACTGCCGCGCGTGTGGGGGTTCCACCGAGGGTCCCGGAGGGCATTTGGGGGCTGCTGGGGGCGACTGGGGCCAGGGAAGGTTTTGCTTTCACCCTTCTGGAATTCTGCACAGGGAAAAGGCTTTGGAGCTGTCCAGGCACTCCACTCCGCCGCAACTAAAACCGCCTTTTATTGCTACCTTTTTTCCCCCTTAACTTTCCGCCATAAAAAAAAAAATAATAAAAAAAATCATTCTCTTCTTTTTCTCCGGTCCTTTCAAACTCTAACGAAACTCGCCTTTTCGGCCCTCAAAAAGAGAGTTTTGACCTTGACGTGAAGCCGGCCTTGTAGAGGGGCCTTTCCCCTGCCCGGGACCGCTGCGCTCCGTGCCGGGGCTTCCTCCGGGATAGCCCCGGTACCGAACGGCGGGGCCGGTGCCGGGGGATGGGGGCCAGCCCCGGTACCGAACGGCCGGGCCGGTGCCAGGGGATGGGTGCCAGCCCCGGTCCCGAACGGCGGGGCCGGTGCCGGGGGATGGGGGCCAGCCCCGGTACCGAACGGCCGGGCCGGTGCCAGGGGATGGGTGCCAGCCCCGGTCCCGAACGGCGGGGCCGGTGCCGGGGGATGGGGGCCAGCCCCGGTACCGAACGGCCGGGCCGGTGCCAGGGGATGGGTGCCATCGCCGCCGCCGCTGCCCGGCCTCCTCCTGCCCTTCGCCCTCGGATCCCGGACTCCTAAGGCCGGGCATTGAGGAGATAATCTCCCCTTTCCCTCCGTGCAAACCGGAGGGAGAGCGCGGCCGCGGCCGGACAGGCGGGTGGGAGAGCACAGCACGAAATACAGCACCGAAGTGCCTTCCCTGTATTACGGCACAATTGAAGCAGAGCCGGAATAAACCTCTCCGGTGCTCTTTCGGTTTGGGCAGCCCCAAACCCGTTCCCAGGCAGGCCGGGGGGCGCGCCCGGGGGGTGGCCCGGTGGCCTCTTTCCGCCTCCGTCGGTGACTCGGGTGGGGTGGCTTGGGCAGGAGGAATTGGACAGCAAATGCCTCCATGGAGTTTCCCCTCCTGCCCTGGGCTCCGTGCCTGGAATCTGACAATTCAGCTGGTTCTTGCACCTCGGGTGCTGGAAGTGTTTTCTCCCCCCGGCTGAAGCGAAAGCTGGGAGCCGGGTAGATAAATGGAAAGCTTACATTTTACCCTGCCGGTAACTTTTTTTTTTTTTTTTCCTGCCTGTAACTGTGCTGGGTTCGCTGGTGAAGAGAAAGCGATGGGGGAGTTCTCCGACCTTCCCGTCGCCCTCTCCTCGCCCCGGGCAGCGATCGCGTTATTTGTGCTTATTTCGGACCCGCCGCTTTTCTGTGCTCCAGAAAAAGTTTTTTAGCACGTCCAGGTAATCCCAAAAGCGCCTGTTCGTTACGATTCCATGGGGAACGCACTCAGGGCAAGAGCCATACGGTAATTTTTAGGGAATTTCCAGGAATTAAACGACCGAAGAGACTTTTCGTGCGACAACGGTTTGTCACACGCGTCCCGCAGCCAGGATGCACCACTGTCTGGTGATGGACAGGAAAATTGTTTCAAAAACGAAATATTTTCCTCCCGGACTCTGAAGGTGAAGTCTGGGCTGTTTCGAAGGACAAAGCCCTAAGCGCGGCGGGGCTTTGTCCCCATCTGCCTCCCCCGGTGGGCACAGGGTTCCCACCGGCTCCGGTGGGAACGGGAGAGGCGCTTGGCCGGGAAGCCTGAAACTGCCGCAAGATTTCAGGGTGTTTGCGGCTTGTCTGTCCGCACGATGTTTTCCAGAGGAGATAAAGGTCTGACTTCTCGGATACTTCCTGCTGGCCGTGTAAAATCCGATCCGTCTTGCGATGTCACCGTGCGCGCTTGGCGCTCCTCGGGATCCCGGGGGGGCCGCGCCGGGCCGGGGCAGCGGCCAGGGCCGCTCGAGGTGGGGGGTCACATTTAATGTGAGACGGTGTTTGGGCTTTATTTGTTTTAAAATTATTTTATCCTCCCTCACACACACCCGCAGGGGTGAGGGACCGGCAGCGCTCCCGGCACTGCCCTGCCCGGGGGCACCGGCTCGGCCCCGGTTTTGGCCGGGCTCTGCGGGTTCCCGTGGGGTTTCCGTGGGGTTTCCGTGGGGTTCCCGCAGGGTTCCCGCAGCAGGATCCATCCCGGCCCTCTCGAAAAGCCCCTTCCTGAGGGATCAGGTCGGCCTCGGCGGATGGGAGGATGAACCCGGGCGAGCAGAGTTACAGAGCCCTGACCCCCGGCTCCTGTTCGGCGTCTCCCGGCCGTGTCCCCTTTGCTCGCAGCCTGTGACCCCCAGCCGGACAGCCATGAAATCGGCTGGCCCGGGGCAAGCCGGGGGCGGGAGGGGTCCCTGTCCCCGTCCCCGTTCCCGCGGGCCTTGCCGGGGTGGCCGCTCTGCCTTCCCTGCCTGTCCCCTTGCCCCAGACAGCCGAATTCCCGGTCCGGCCCCGCTTCTTTTCCCGCACTTGGAGCTGGGCTGCCCCGAGGGAGCCTCCCCGCTGTCCCGGAAAATGTCCCACCGGTCCCCGGGGTGACGCTCCCGGTGCGAGCGCCGCACCTCTTTCAGGTAATAATGAATAATTAAAAAAAAAACCAAAAACGCAACAACCCTCCCTTAAAAACCATCATGCCCTCACAATGCAACAAACCGACCACTACCAAAACAAATAATAAACAAAAAAAATTTAAAAAATAAAGGAAGAAAGGAATACCCGCCGCTACCACGGAGTTTTCTGACCAGCTTTTATTTTTGCCCTGAGACAAGCGTTTGGCAGAGCCGGTTCTTCTTTTCCCACTCCCGAATCCCTCAAACGGAGGTGCCGGGAAAAGCTCAGCCCCGCCGGGGCTCCCGGACGATTCATGCCCGGAGCAGGATCAGGACTTTGAGCCAGCTTCTTTTGGAAGAGGGGAAATTATCCGTTGTTGGGTTTTGTAATGGTCTGATGGGGAATGGATCGGTTTCTCCGAATATTTCCGTTTCTGCATCCTCTCGGGAAAGCAAAACCTCCGTGTGCTCCCGCGGCTTCTTTTACAGAGAGAAAATGCTTGGGGAGAAATCTCTGCAAAATTAAAATATATAAGAAAGAGAAACTGGTAAATACATGCATGAAGAAAGCGCTTTAATCAGCCTGATGAATGTATAATTTACCGTACATAAAATATGGGTATTTCAAGTGCACGGCAGAAGAAAAGGGTAGAAAGAAACGAAAATCGTGTAAAAGTTCTTCTAAATTTTTACCTTTTCTCTTTTTTTTTTCCATTCTGAGTAAAATGTTAAAGTTTTGAATATCTTCGTGAGTTATTATCATTACTATTATTATTATTAATAATAATAATAATAATATTTCAGAGGAATGTCTCATAAATAAAACCAGATCCGAACATTTATTCCCTAAATTTTGCATTAATTATCAGCCCGTTTTTCAGCGCTACAGGGAAAGCATCATTTAAACGGCAGCCTTTATTTTTTTTCTTGGAGCCCTGGCAATCCAGGAAAAAGAACTGGAGGAAAGGAGGGAGAAGTGCCCGGGTGCCTCAGTGCTTTCCTCCTGCCCAGATCAAGCCCAGCCACCACCGCCTTTTCTATTTGCCAATTAAAGAACGAAAAAGAGAAAAAAAAATCCAAGTGAAACGCATGAAACGTTAATCACCCTTTAATTTCGAGGGCAGTGTTTATTTCTTATAGAATTGAAAGGATTTTGGGTTGGCTGTTGCCACTTTCTTACTCTTTTGTCCGCTGTTCTCCCGGGCGGTCCTCGCGAGTTACTTTGGGTTTTTAATTACATCGCATCTTCCGTGCCTGAAAGCTAAAATTAGCGAGAGGAGGCGGCGGGGGCCGCGCTGCTTTTGGGAAAGGGGGATCCGCGGGAAGGGATGAATGCCCAGCAGCTGCCCGAGGAAAGAGGCTGGGTGGATCCCGGCTTTGGGATGCGGGGCTTTTTGTCATCCAGGGGTGGCCGGGGCAAGGGGTTCCTCCCGAGCTGGTTTTTAAAGCCAGGACAGGGATTTCATTTTTCTGTTTGCGTTGTTGCTGTGCTCAGGCTCCAGAGCTCTGCCGCTCCAGGGTTCTGGGGCCGCAGGAGCGCACATTCCTGGGGCAGCACCTGCTGCAAGTGGAGGGGACAGGGAGCCCGGGGGTGATGGGGCTGGGGAAACACCCCTGGGCCCCATCTCCAGGCCCTGCGTCTCCAGCTTCTGAACAGCGATTTGGGAAAGGTCCCTGGGGAAGCACCGCAGCTTTTTGGGGCACCTTCACGTTTAAGGTTAGAGCTGGAGTCAGAAAAAATCCCTTCCTCTCGTTTCTGTTGTTTTTCTGACCCCGGCCCAGTGCAGTTTTAATAGGCAGCCTTGATCAGAGCTCAAGAGGACATTTCCTCCTCCAGTGTTTCTCTGGGCAAAGAGGCACCAACAGATTTTTTTTTCCATAATGATGAAAACATCTGGCCGTCTCTGAGCTGTCAGGCTCTGCAGTGCTTCTTCCCAGACGCCTTCCCCTCTCCAGCCCTGCAGCTGCCCCAGCTCAGCCCCTCCGCGCCCGAGGAATTCCCGACCCCCAGCTCCAGCTCAGGGATACTCGGCACTGACTGCTCAGGGGGAATGACTCCTCCAGGATCCTCACTCTTTGGGTTTGGATTTTAGGCACAGCCAGCCCAGGGAGGTGGAAATATCTACCCTGAATTATTTTCTGAGTCTGTTTCCCTTCACCGTGTCCAACAGAAGTTGTTTCCATCACTACCTCCACACATGCAGTTCAGGATTAGCTGCTCCATGGCTTCCATCCTGGAATGAGGGGGTATATCCGTGCTTTCAGCCAGGGCACAGATCTTCACCGTCAAAACACGCTTTAGTAATAATGTGCCCTTGGTTTTGTGTGTGTCAGAGCTGGATCATGCATCCTCTTAAAAAAAAAAAAAAAAGATAATAAACTGCCAAAAGAGAAACAAGGAAATATGTAAGCACTGATTCAATAAGATCTTAAAATGCTGATCAGATTTTAAATATCTGAATTACAAGGATCACTCATGTTCTTGAACTTTCATAACAGAATTGAGGCGAAAAATTCAAAACTTTATACCGTAGTGTGATTTAAAAGAAAGAAAGTCATGAAACTGAACTGCCCCTGGAAAGTGAACAAAGGTACATCCAAGTGGAATGACTGAAAAAATAAATACCTTCTCAGGCCACAAGAAAACACTCTGAAAGATGCGTTTGGCTGCAAGTAATCAGAGCAGCCTGAGCACTGTCTAGAGCAACTCTGAGGATTTCAGCATATAAAAGGAAAGGGGGTGATGTCCTCTGTTTAAAAATATGACTTTACTTAGTCCCAAGGAAGAATAAACAAAGCAAAGGCAAAATCCTCAATGTCTCTAGAGAAAAAAAGTGTTTAACCACAATTCTAAACTATCCTTTTCCTTGTCCCTCCCCACTTTTTAAAAAATGGACAAGTAACAGCCAAGCTCCAAAGCCTTGTGTCATATTCCAGCCTCTCCAGCTTTACTCTCATTGATGCCAAAGTTCATGGAAGAACAATAATATTTACAAAATATGAACCTGATCCAGTAGTTCACATTCAGGCAACACTCTGCACTTAAGGTGATGGAAACTGTGGCAAACCAGAGCGGAAAATCCCAAGGTATCTCCTGTCCTGGGAAATTCGCTTTCATCAGGGATGTGGAACCTCTGCTGGGCTGATCCTGGGCTGTGCTGGTGCCGAGGCTTTCGTGTTGTGCAGGGGGAGGCGATGGACTGGGGTAACTCCATGGTGGAGATCTAATGGAAAGAGAGTTTCTCCATTTGCGTGGTTGACTCTCCCTCCTGTCCTCTTTCCCTCCGCATTTATTCTCAATGACTCGTTAGCATTAGCTGGATTAAAGTTCCAGCAGGATAAAATGTCCTGGAATACAGATTTCTGCTCTGCATTTTGAGGGGAGTAAACGCTGTGGTCTCTGTGTACGTTTTTATTGTAAGCTCCACTAGCCACGGGATAAATCCTCATTTTGAAAAAGCCCCTCCTGTGACTGGATCCACTCTGAGCTATTTTTCCTATGGATCACACATGATCCATAGAAAACACGTGACACAAAAGTGAGGTGAAAGGGACACCGTGAGAGCTGCACAGTCAGGCCCTCAGCACTCAGGATGTGACTCTGCTGTGTACATTCCCTGTCAGGCTTTTGGGTTTATTTCAGCTTTGCTTTTTTCCCCTGAAGCCTGCATCTCCCGAAGTGCACAGGATGCACAGTGCTTGTGCAGCAAGAAACAATTCAATATTTAGTTTTATCTCTCTGGTTGAGTTCCCAGCCTTTTTCAACAGCCAGATCCTAAACCTCAGAGTTTTTCAGTTCCTCTTTCAGGGCCATCCAAGTGCTCTGAAGGTATGAGAGCTTCTGCCTTTGCCCCACCCCATGTTTGGGGAGGAAATAACCCAGGAGTTTTAACCTAGGAGTTTTACCCCTGGATTTAAGGTGCAGAGCTGGAGGTTAAAAGCATCCATGGATTTGGGGTACCCCACATGATATTGTTGCAGCAAGAATGAAAAGAATTTTGGAGGTTTAAAGATGCTACAGCTTTCCAGGCATGGAGAAAGCCTGGATAAATTGTTATTTAATGGGGGGTAACTTGGTTATGTTTGGGTGATTCTCATGTACATGACAAAAATTTCTGGTTCTGGGCAAAGGCCAAATCTTTTCCTAAATGCAGAGATGTGCTACAATCATGAAAAGCAAAGATCCCCAGGATTTTTCTGATGCATTGTTTTCCAGACTTGTTCTCCCCTGAGGTTTAAAAAAANAGCCAGACCCAAGATCCACAGAGAACTTGAGTTTCTGTCTGCACCCCTCCAGGGATACACTCATCAGCCATGAAGCCTTTGGTGAAGTTAAAAAGGGAGCAAAACCTTCTCAATCCTCAGTTTCAAGAAGAAAAATTGTCTGCTTTCAAGGGTCTTTTAGAGGTTTAAAAAAAAAAAAAAAAAAAGGCAGATAGATACAGGTTCAAAAAAAAAGACAGGTACCATGTTGGCTCAGCTGCTGAAAAAAAGCTGGCCAGCAAGTGAAAATAAAGGAAAAATATGAGGCAAGTTTCCATTAGGTGGAGAGCCAGGGAGGAGAGGCTTCTCCAGCTGGCCAGCTTGGAAAGCTTTTCTGCATGAACAAGAAACAGGTCAAAAAGGAGTTTGCCTTGGGTAAAAACCTGAACTGATTACAAATTGTCCTCCCACTCAGGCATCCCATCTTTTGGGATGAGACAATCTCTTCAGACAGGTGCCACCAACACGTGCATCTGCAGACACTGGGACGTTTCTAAAGCTAGAAGCAAGTGGGGCTCTTTGCTTTTTGTTCACTTTCCATTTTGTAGATTTAAATCCGTCTAATAACGGTTCTTCAAGTGAACAGTCCATTTGCACACGCTTGGAGCATCCTGCCCTACTGCTTTTTCCAGGGAATATTATCTCAGTCTGCTCGGTATCAGCTCTGTCTGGTTTGGGACAGCCCATCCTTGGAGTGGCTTTATTTAATCACTCGTGGTGGGACATTTTCCTGCTGGGAAAGGCTATCCTTAGGAACAGAAGCTGTTACCTCCTCAGAGAGGTGTGAGGTGGGCCCAGCTTTTGATCACTTTTTAAACTCAGACTCGCTGTGAGCGCTGCGGCCATTCCGCGCCCAAAACACCAACTCATCCTGTCAAACCCATCCCTTTCTCCTCCCTGCCATCCAAGCTGGAGATAAGCAATGGTGAGATGTCTGTCTGGCTGATGGAACCAGCAGTTTCTGGTCTAATCCATGCTGGGCTACAGCACAAGTGTCTACCAAGGAGCACAGGGTATTATGTTTTATACAATACATGCCCGTGGGTAAATTTAGAGTTGACAAGTCCCTTCCACAATTGGAGGACTCAAGGACAGTCCTATCAGGTGGCAACTGGCTGGGGGAGTATTTATAATCCATTTGCTGACTGGAATTAATATGAATCTGTCATCCCTTGTGCCGCTTGGGGAAACCACGTAACCGAGGGCTGATGATGCCAATGGCTGTGGGAGATCGTTTTTGGCAATAGCTGAACGTGTTTTTCCCTGTTGATTTCAGAAAAAGTTGTCACCGAGATAAAGCACTGTCTGGATCCTCTGTTTTCTGAGCCCTGCAGACTTGGGCAAACAGGACATTTGACACGGGCAGTAGATTGTGGTGTGGGGGCAGCCAAGGCACAGCTGGTGTGTCCGAGGAGCTGACAGCTGTCTGGGGAGCAAACTCAGAGCTTCTGTCAGTGCTCAGCAGCATCTCCTGCTCCTGTCTGGTTTTAGCAGGTGATGCTCTCTGGTATCTGTGCCCACAGACAGGAAACTGGGGCTGACTCTGCTCTAATCAGGTGAGATGCAGCCTGGGCAGCTTCTCCAAGGAAGGGAGGTCCTGGGCCCCTTTCTTTCCAGTTGGAGCCACAAATTCACTCAGTTTCCCGTACCTGGTTGTTATGAACTCGATAGAGCTCCTTCCCTCGACCATTTGACTTTTGTAGGTGCTAAAAATGGTTGTGAGTTTTATCCACAGGAGTTCCCTACAAAGCCATGCCCCCACAAACACCAAAGTTCTCCCAACAGCTGGGCTGGAGCTGTTGCTCCCTTGGGAGAAATGAGAGCTTTGTATCGAGGTTTCCTGACAAATAACATCCCCTGGCTGTGCAGCTGGGTGAGCCTGGGTTAATGTTTGTGCTCCAACATCCCCATCCCTCGCCCTCCTCTGATGGAAAAGCTGCCTCAGGATCTGCTGTGGAGCAAATCCCAGCCTGTGCTGGGTGCTTAAGCCTTCTACTTCAGTAGATGTCATAAATGACAATAAAAGTTGGGGCTGTTATAGCTGAAAGGGATTTTATAAAGTAATAATTTCTCCCAGGTTTTGATGTTTATTTTTGCATTTCATTGTATTCACAAAGGCAAAGAGACTCCCTTCTTCTTTTCCTCTACTTAGACACAAACCCCTTTCCTTGGAAGGATTGTTTAGCCAGACTTTATCTCCCAGCAATAAAAGCCATGCTATTTTTAATCCATTGATAACATCCTCTGAGACCAACCACCCAAATCTGAGACACAGAAAGATGAGACATTTAAGGAAAAAGTGTTTTATTCTGTGACAGTTTCCTGGAGATTTTTCTGAGGGGGAGGCTGGTGGCATTCCCTGGGGATCCCTGTGGCTGTCCTGAACCTGATCCTCTGGTGACCCTGAGCCTGGAGAGCCCAGCTCTCCCCAGGCTGTGGCTGTGCAGCTCCTTGCCCATCCCAGATGGACACAGCCAGGTTTCAGAGCTCTGTCACGTGGGACATTTGGAAAAAAGATCAGAAATCTGCCCTGAAGTTTCCAAGCAGGGAATTAGGTTTCATTTCCTATTTTCTGCCCCCAGACTGGGTGGAATTGGGGTTGGATGGTCACAGAAGCAGCACAGGTCATTAGAGGAGCTTTTTTTTCCCCCTCTGCCTGTGTCTCCAAGGTCCTGTGTGTGCACCGATGGCTGAGCTCAGGCACTACGGTTTAGTTCTTAAAAGCTTCAGGGGGAGAATTGTTCTTCCTTTAGGATAGTCTTTCTAGACTCCCACACCCTCCTGAAATTGGAAGTTTTGCCCTTGAGACCTTTTAGATTCTTGCAGATCGATTTTCTTCTATTTTTAACGAAAATGTAATTGACTGTAATTGCGCCTGCCATATCTGAGGAGGATCCTGCATCTTACAGTTCCAAATGAAAGTCCCTAGAAGTTTGAAATGAGACTTCAGACAGGTTTGTGGGCTTTAGGGCAGGCCAAGTAACAGGGGAGAATATCCAGAATTTCCCTTTTAGGCTGAGACTGCAGGGAAAGGGATGCCAATCTCCCAGGCTTGGCACATGGCATGCACAGAGAGAAAATTGTACCGTAACCCACAGCTTGCTTCACACCAGATCTTTTCACTGTCTGAATCTGACTCCAAGCCCACGCACGTTTCAGAAGAGAGCTATATTCTGCATCCCTAAATCACATGAACTGCTGGAAGCTGGCACAGGTTTGTCCCCAAACAGAAACCAGAGAAAAGGCTTCATTCCAGAAAATCTGTTGCCAGATGGCCATTTTGAGCAGAAGGAAAAGAAGAAAATGTTTAATATTGCTCTGCTTTGAAAAGTGGTTTTATAAATGCAGCTTAATGCACAGTAATGTCACTGGCTGTTCCTTCCAAAGTGTGTAATTTATCAACGTGTCTGTTCCCTGAAATTAATGGAAAAGACAAATTTAGAGCCTTGGACTCTTAAATTCTTCTATATTGCATCTCCTTCTATTCTTTTCCTCTGTACAAACCCCATTACCATGTTCCACTCGCTACTGCCCTGTTCACAGGCCCTGCTCTTCACCCTGGGTTTTTTCAGATATTTCTTCCTCCTGCTGTTTTTTCCTGGCATCACAGACAGGTCTGTAATTGCCTGGTTCCTCTTGTCCTCTGCTTTTGAGGACAGGCCCTGCCTTTGCCCTTTGCCCCCCTGCTGTATCTCACCTGTCCCTCACAAGGTCACTAATGGCTGAGATAAACAGCTCCAGGAGCATCCAGGGATAAAATTCCTCATCCCTGGGCTGAGGTACAAAATCCCAGCCTGGCTGTGAAACCACTCACCCGTGCAGTAATGCTGGACTAATTCTCTTTTTTATTTTTTTGTTCTTTCTCCTCAGGTTAAAACATTATCATGAAGCGATTTTGAAATACAAAATGTAAATATTTAATTCTTGAAATGCTTGATTTCTATAAGAGAAGGCCATCAAATTCACTATGAGTTTACACTGTATTTTGCTTTCCATGGATCTATTTGCTCCTAAAACCTTCTTCAAATTCAGCCTTAAAACCTTAATATTCACTCATATTCCTCTTTTGAGCTGGTTCTGTCCCTGCTCCAAACCGAACTGTCCCTGCTGCTCCCTGTGGATGCTTTAGGTGAGGAGAGGAGCCAGGGCAGGGGGTGTTTGTTCCCCTGCAGCTGCTGAGCCTCTTCCTTGCTCTTTGCAAGGCTGGGATCAGAGGGGGTTAAAGCACCTCCAGAGGAGCTCCATGGAAAGTCAGCAATGCTTAAATATTGATTAATCCAATTTTATAAAAACGAGCTGTGTCTGAGCCCCGCCACACCCGCGAGGCAGAAGCAGAGCAGGGCCGGGCTCCGCTCCGGGGACCCAGCGGGGGCACCCGGGGAACGGCAGGGACCGAGCCCAGGAATTTCCTCCTGGACATGAGCCAGAACTTCTGCCCTGGGCAGTGCCTGAGTCCTGAACAGAGACCAGACAGGGCTGGGGTCTCCTCCCTGGGGACATTCCAGAGCCCTCCGGACACCATCCTGTGCCCTGGGCTGGAGCAGGGAGGTGGCACCGGTGACACACTGAGGTCCCTTCCAACCTCATCCATCCTGGGATCCCTGCGGGTGCAGCGGAGCTTCCCCAGCCCCTTTCTCTTCCCATGTGCAGCGCAAGGTTGCCTTCAAGTGAGAGCAGAAAGGAACTGCAGGGAGGGAGGGAGGGATGAGGACTGAGGATGTCAGGAGCGACCGAAGCAGATCTGGGAGCTGCACTCCCAGCTGCAGCTCCGGAGTTCAGAGGACAAGAGAATTTGTGAACAAATCACACGCAGGAACAAACCCCCACCCCGATAATTAGAGAAAATGTCCATAATTTCGGTAATCCCGACCGGAATCTGTGCCCTACACAACTCCCCAAGTTCAGAGAGTTTATTCTCCTTTCCCGGTGCTGCACAGAGATCGGAGCTATGGCTGTGTGGGAAAAGTTGGTGCTGCCAAAACCAGCCCAAGTTTCGGCTTTGAGAGTCAGCACTGGACATGGTGGCTGTTCTCAGCCTCCTCTGGCTTTTCTTCTGTAGAAATAAGTTTTTATATCACCCACTCTGCCTGACACAAAGGGGCAGATTCTCCCTGCAGCGTGCACGAGGATGAGCTTTGCTCTCCCTCCCTGCAGCACATTGTTCTGCTTTTCTTTTAATGGAGAATTAAAAAAATCTGATGTCTTAGTGACAGGTAGTTTTGGTCCATTGGGATTACATTGCTCCTAAAAAAATGTGACTAACTTCAGAACTAATGGCCTGAGTATAACTTCCCAGAAAAAACTGCCTTAAATTTTAATTTCTTTCACTGAAAAAGCTTTTGGAATAACATCTCAGAGTTTACTTACAGTTAATATCAATTTTCTGCTGCTTCAGAGCCCATTAGCCATTTTTTGGAGGTTCTAAATTAATATTACTCCTATTTTAAGTCCTCGCACCTCCTCTGCTGTTATCCTCAGAGTTGTATGAGAAATTGGGACACTGACAGGAGAAAGCTGAGCTCCTCTCCAGAAGTGAGGAGACCTAACTAGGATTGTCATCGAATTGAAAACCCGCAGCAAACACCTTGAAGGGCTCTCAGTCCTCTCCCCACCCTTCCCATGTCTGATGTTGTTTAAGCATTTGGGAGGCAGGAGAGTGTGAAGGGTCTTTTGTCCTTCCTGATGGTCTAAATCCACACGGGAGAGAACGTGGGAATTCTGGGACTGGGGAACAACGTGACAGAGCTTGTGGGACCATTTTAGGCTTTCTAGGCTCTGGGCAAATCCCATTTCTTTCCTTCCTGCCGTGGGTGCGGCTGTGCAGGGCAGGTTGGTGGCTGCTGGAGAGCTGTGCTTGGAGCAAACTCAAGCAGAGAATTTAGCAGATAACTTGGTTTTAGTTGGGTGAAAAGCAGCCCAAGACTGCTTTTCTGTAGGCAGGAAAGGGGCTGTGAGGGCAGAAGAGTTTAACAATAAAATACTGAATCCCACAAACTATTCCCGAGTTCATCTGCACTGGGGTTTGTCCGGGATACCAGATGCCATAACTCCCCATCCCAAATCTCAATCTCCCATCTGTCGCTGTGTGCTCTGCTCGGGGTTGGAACCGCAGGTCCTTCGGGTCCACCCCTGTGCTCCGCCGCCTGCGGAAGGCGTTTTCCTCCCTCTTGCTGAAGATGGTGCTGCAGAATCGGGAATTGTGGCTCTGGGAGAGCAGTGTGGGTGGGCATTGCTGCTGGGGGACAGGGCCTGCCGTCCCAAACCTGTCCCTGTGGCTGGCAGGGGTGCAGGAGCTGCCGGCAGCACGGGGGGACCCCCGGTGACCCCCAAAAGCGCTGGGGAGGGCTGGGGGAGGTTTCGGTCCTTCCTTGCCAGGGAGAACCGACTCGCAGGTGATCCTTCCACCTCCTGCCTGCTCACGGATGGGGCACGGAGGGCAGGGTGGGTGGGAATCCCTCACCCACCTCTGCCGTGCCTTTTTCTGCTCCGGAGTGAAGGCAGCCGTGGCTTGAGCGTGGGTCTGGAGCCAAAGGATTCCCATCACTGATGCCGTCAAGCTTTAAATCAAGATATTTGTGTTTGGAGCCCCAGCCCTGCCCCAGACTGATGCGGGCTGTGGTTATTTCCCTGCAGGGATCGTGGCTCACAGTTTTCGGTCAGACTTCCCGGCTGATGTGCTCTGGGGAATCTCAGGGCAGCAATTTAGGATATCACTGCCCCCAGATCCCAGATTGTGCTCTCGCGGGACAGAACAAGCTGCACTTGCAGTTCTCCAGTCTGAAAACTTTTTATTTGTTGTTTCTTTTGGTTTTTTGTTTTGTTTGTTTTGTGGGTTTTTGTTTTTTTTTGTTTTTTTTTTTTTTTCTTTTTGTGGGGGATAAACTGGCCTTTGCCAACGGCTTAAGCTGATGTACCCAACCGTTCCCGTGATGGAGGTGTCGGTCCCATGGGGCAGGTTTTGCTCCAGCAGTGGTGACCCTCAGCAAGGCACTGCAAAATCCTGTAGGGATCCTAAACTGGGCTGTTGGGGCTGGCCAGAGGATGTAGGTCAGAGCCCTAAATACAGCCCTTGCACTACATTTGTTCTGGGTTTGCCATACCTGCTCACATTTACTTTGCTCCACTTATCAAGTGTGTTTATTCAGATTTTTGGGAGGAGACTGTATTCCATGAGAAAATTGTGCAGGGCGNTTGTTTGTTTGTTTTTGTTGTTGTGGTTTTTTTTTTGTGGGGGGTTTTTTTTTTTTTTTTTTTTTTTTTTTTTTTTTTTTTTTTTTGGCTAGACTTGGTTTTCTTTTGTGATTTATCATGAAATTTATCAGGATTGAAATGGGAATTCAGAAAATAAGTCATGAGAAGGAATTAATATCTAAATTAAACTGTCTAATGTATCAACTACAGATGAAGAATAAGTAAGTGTACAAAGGCCTGTTCTGTGTGTAAAGCTGATTTGTTGAGGTTATTTTTAAGTAGGGAGTGAAATGAAGTATTTTTGCTGGTCAAGGTCTTCACAGTTTTAGTACTAGCAGGATATATTCCCAAAGACTTTTTCATGGCTAGAAGAGGAAAACAAACTTTCCTGCTTTTCAATTCATTAATTAACACCTGAATGATAAAGTACCCCAATTTAACATATTGAATAAATCAGAATTAACTTTTCTGATTGTTTTTTCTGTACTTGCAGTAAAACTTAATTTCCTCAAAACCCTGTTGAGTTTTTCAGGTCATGGTCTGTGGCTTCTATTGTTTCCGCAGTTTGACTTTCCTTTACAACATTGTCATCATGTATAAAATGTGCCATTTTTCTCTGTAGTGCAAAGGATTTCAAGAGATGATGGTATAATTTGGATTCTATTTCTGGTGTCATTTTAAATTCAAGTAGGCAAAGTGAAACAACCCAAAATTTAACAATTCCATGTCCATCCCCACCAGGAGCCCCCACCAGCTGCCCGTGGATAACCCAGCAGGGAGTTTCAGGCTGGTTTTGTTGGCATTGTCCTTGACTGGGGGGGATTTCTTATTTTCTACTCTCACCCTTGTGGTTTTTGCTCCTGAAGCACACAGCTCTAAGGGCTGTTGTGATGGGTTGGGATTTTTTCCATCTGAGCCTAAAGGATTATGTTTCCAAATACTACTGGGGGTGTTTTCCCAGTGCCCAGGGTACCAAGCCCTGCTGTGTGTTAATTTTGTAAATTCAGGGGTCCTGCTTGGCCTGCAGGAAGCCACCAGTGCCCAGGAGGTGCTGGGCCGTGCCTGGAGCCCCAGGTGGGTATCTTGGAAAACAAACCAATATCAGCTGGCTCCTGACACCTGTATTTTGGCAACAAACCCCTTCCACCCCTCGCCGGGCACTGCCGCTGTGCTACGTGGTTTTGAGCAGGTCGCTTCTCACTGCTCGTTTCATCCTTTGCTGTGGCTGTTCCAGCGTCACCTCCTCGGTGCAGGGACTCTTGAAGCATGTATTTACCTGGATGTGAGGAGGAAGAGCGAGGGTAATAATCATATGGGCCTGAGCCAGCAGCAGGTCTGACAGGTCCGGCTGGCCGAGCGTGGGCACGGCACGTTCCCTGCTGGACTGCGCCGGGCACCGAGCGGGGCAGTGCCCACAACTCCTTCCTGCTTGAAGCTGGGGCTGCCCAAAATCTGGAAATCGAGTAGGACGAGGCAACCAGAAAATGGGTGGATGGGTGCAGGGATAGCAGGATGTGGTGGCAGTGGACACGAAGTCCTGGGTGTCCTGGCTGTCCCTGCCCTTCCCTAAGGACGGGCACATCCTCGGCTCTTGGGGCAGTTTTTGGGGACCAGAGCAGCGTCCCTCTGTTCCGTGCTGTGTGCACAGCCTCATTAGAAGCTCATTAGTAGTCAGTGGAGGGGTAATGTCTCCGGAGTAGTTTCTTTACTCCCTGCGCCTTCCACATAATCCCGGTCTCTCCTTGCAGAAGATGGATGTCCTCAGGGAAGGGTCGAGCTGAGTTTGCCTCGTGAAACACACCCACAGTGAGCAATTTCTGCCGTCAGCTCCACTCTCTCGAAACCCCTGTAAGAGGGAATTGTGGAGCAGCTGAGTCCCTATTTGCCTTCTCATCTTTCCATGTCTTCTCTGTTCCTCCCCTTTCTGCTCTGTCTGTTCTAACGCTTTCCATTCGTTCCTTTCCTCTCCCTTTCTTCTTCATTTTTTCCCTCTCTCCTTTCTACCCCCTTCTCTTCCTCTCTCCCTCTGCTGTGGGTATTCTGAGCAGTGACAGCAGCCGCTGGGAGCTGGAATCCAGGGAGATAACAGCACTGCCATGAGAATCAGCCTGCTCAGCTACAATTAGCCCTGCTGACATCTTTCACCTGGGCCGAGCTGCCTTATCATTGCTTCTTCTTGGAAAATGAAGGGTCACAGATACGGATCGCAGATAGCATGACTCTGGCATTTCCCTCTGCTTTCCATGTTGCTGGAATCCCTTTTTGGCTCCCTTCTCCCCACGATTAGTTTTGCATCTCTCTGGTTCAGCTGTGCTGCTGTCAGATGGAAAGCAGGCACCGAAGCTGGAACAGAGACCCCGGGAAAATTCACCTGGTGTGAGCGGCGCCACATCCAGGAGTCCTGCAGGGTGCTGGAGTTCAAAGCCAAAAATAAAATCACACAGCAGCGCTCCGGGGCCTCTTTCTGCTAACTCGCTTCCCTGTCTTTGGGAACTATTGAAGGGCACGAGGCAGAGGCAGCAGGGATTGTTCCTGTGGGGTTGACCCGAGCCCACCCTGCTGCTGCCCGATGGTGCAGTTCCTCACTAGGGATATGCAGATGTTGGCAAATGCTCCCACAGATTTTTTTTCCCATCCTGGATGGGCTTTAGCATCAGTTTCTAAAGCCTGGGGACAGCGGGGTTGTCCCTCCTGGCCTGTGTTTTGGTGGCAATTTCACCTCTCTGATAAAGAGAAACCAGAGCCAGCTTTATGTTGGCTTTTTCTTAAGATTACGATCAGGATAATTTTTGATTTATCCCACCCCCAACAGCAGACTGGGGGCACCACCCCTCCTGTGACATCCGTGTGGCATTGCCAGTGCCACAGGAGGGTCCCTGGTCTGGCCCTGCTGTTTTCCTGCCGCAGGAGCAAACTGTGCGTGTGGGGGTGTGCGTCCTCAGGCATATTGGAGCCGGGGTTGTGCAAGCCTTACTACGAGTGTCCCGAGGTGCAGCTGCACCTGGGGCACTGCAGAGACAGCCAGGGCCTCGTGCAGGGCTGGGGCATCTCCTGGACTGAGCTGACCCTGCCTTTCATGTGCCGTCCTCGCTGCGCCCTGTGCGTCACCGCCGTGTTGCTGCTCCAGCTGCCGGGCACACGCCGTGCCTGCTCCAGAGAGCCACCGCCCTGGAAAACCCTCCTTTTCCTGCTGCTGGTGCTCCAAAGCGAGCCCTCGGTGGCAGCACCTGGTTTCGTGAGCCCTGAATGGTTTAAAGTTGGCTAATTTTCTTATTGTGGAGAGAATTGCTAAGATAGGAGAATACTCGTGGTTTTCTTTCGAAGATAAGGGCGGGTGTTGCGTTGGGGACTGGGGTTTGTTTTTCCTATAAAGTCTGGGCTTCCCATTGCAGCCTCTGCCCTTTCTGTCCTTGTGCTGGTAGAGAACATGATCCTCCTGTGAGCTGCCCACAGCCCCTCGTCCCGACAGAAGAAAACATAGGTGAATCGCCAGAGGAATGTGAATCCAATAAATTGCAACATTTGGATGTTTGTCTGACCTTCAGTGTTTACAAGGTTGGCTGGCAGTGGCACGAGACAGGGTTTGACCAACTTGTTGGTCAGTTGGGCTGAAATGCTGTTTCTGGCAGTGCCCTAAGAACAGCTTGTTCCAAGCAAGCTCCTAAATGAGTTTATCTGCTGAAAGGGCACCATCACATGTTCTCACTACTGTCTCTGGTCCTTTCTCACTCCACCCTTTCAGGTTTTTGATTTCTGTGCTATTGCTCAGAATTATTGCTCTATTTTCCCAAATATATGGTATCATCCTGCTAGCATTTTCCTTGGGGAGGTATTGCTGTCTTTCCTCCTTTGAAGAGTGGGCCTGACCTTTTATCCAGGCTGTGATAAAGCTGTGATATGTGACCAGCAGAAGGAAAGTACAGCATGGCCAGAATTCCAGCAGTATGGTATATAATGTCATCAACCCTAGTAAACTTTATTGCAGATTTTTAAAAGCAGAATTTAAGTCTTGTCTTTGTCATACTTACAGTGTCATGCAATTCTGGATTCTGTGGAAAAGTGCCATGGATTTCTTGCTTTTCCATGGTTTGCAAATGGTCTGTGCTTAGCGAGCGCTGCATGAAAACCCCGTGCCTCAGATCAGGCATTTCTGAATGTGGGAAGTTTGAGAACAGATTATTTTCAGCCTCATCTATTTTCTGGTTTTGACAAGACTGTCCCTGATAATCTTATGGAGTCAGGAAAGCTTCAGTGATTCCCAGCTCCCACAAAAGCCTATTCCTAACGTCCTGCTGTTATCAATGAGTTGTTTTAGCGGAGGTTTTGATGAACCAAAGATTGGGCCTTTAATGATGATGGCCTTTAATCCCAGACTCATTCCCCACTCCTGGACTGTTGGCTGTGGCCAGCTTTCCCCAGCCCATGTCCCACACAGAGCCACAGAACACATCTCCTTTTCCAGGAATTTGCAGAGTCAGCTGCTGCTGCCATGGGCTGCCGGGACCCTCAGGAGCCCTTTTGTGCTGCAGAGCAGTTCCAGCCTCCCTGGGCATCCCCTGCCCCTCCAAGCCATCCTGGCTGCTTTAAATCCCTCTGTCTGTGCCAGCTGAAATGCTTTTAATGGGCTTCTGCAGACTCATCATCAGTTAGTGGCAGCTTTTGGGTCAGCAAGTGTAGGTGGGAGAAAACCACGTAATTCCTGTCGTTGCTGTTGCAAAGCATCTTGAGCAGGGAGTTAATGTTGAGTGCCCAGGCAGGCACTATTTCATTTTCTGCATGGGGAGGCAAAGGGCAATGTTTCCTTCTACCAATGGAATCTTTTTTTGGCCACGGTTCTCTCCTGTGATACACGGATCAGTAGCCCCAAGGTTGGGACTTGCTGACAGCCAGGAGCTACTGCAATCATAAATAATAATAATATTTTACAGAAGGCTCCAAGCATGTGCACTGCATCCCTCTGCAAACTGATTTTGTAGTGACTTGGTTTCATGTCAGTTTAGCAAAATGCTGAATGTGCATAGTTCCTCTTCATTTTATCTTAAAATAGGACATCTAAATAAGGAGCTCTGTAGGCCTTTCCCAGTCTCTCCTGGCTGTCAGCTTTCACTGAGCTTCCCCACACCTCCCACTGCATTTTTCTCCAGGGTAGGAAGAGACTCTGCAATGTAAGTGGGATTATTCATGGGTGACAAATGTAGCCCGGTGTGACTGTGGGATATAGAAAAGCAGCTACAAACTGCAGAAAATCTGAGAAATGGAAGCGGGGTTTATAGAAGGGATTTCGTGCCATAATGTCTCAGATAGCGGAGGGCTGATCCTGTGCTGTGCTAAAATGCAGCCTGGTTTTAGATTTTCCATGAGCTGCTGTTTCCAATGACACCAGGGAAGCTGGTGCTGCCTGTGCCACGGGGGCATTTTGTTCCCACACTGCCAGCCCTGGTTTCAACCCTGCTGAGGTTCCTCTTGCAGAACCACCTCAGGGTTGGTGTCTGTGGTGTCACCAGAGCCACTGAAATGCATGGCAGTGTATCCAGCACCCTGGCTCCAGTGGCACAGCCCCCGGGGCACTTTCTTCCAGCAGAATACCTTAAAAAAGCCTCCATCGACACGGAGAACCTCACAGCAGACTCTCCAGAAAGCGACTTCTTACTTGAAAAGAATTTCTAAATAAACTCCAAGCCACTTTTTTATAGGGAAGGATGGTATTTGCAGAAAAGGTCAAGGCTGTAACAGGCAGTATTCTCGGAGATAGGAATTCTCAGCCCCTGCAGCTTCCCATAATTTGACGTGTCTTTCAACCCTCGAGTCCCCATTTCACATTCACAATCAAGAAAGACACGAGGTTTTCATTTCAAAATGCAGTGTTCCCCTGGCTGGGAGGTTTTTCCCCTACAGAAAATGCACAGGAACAAAAAATGGTTAGGATTTCACTAATTATAAGGTTCTGCTTGGCCTCAACCCTATGACAGGACCTGTTAGAGCTGGTGCTGCAGGACCAGACCTGGGAAAGTCCTTGGGAGGCATCAGTGGAACTCCTGCCTCTGGGGGGGGGGTCCAGCTGCCCCCTGGCATCCATCCCCTCCCCACGGTTCAATTTTGGCTGGGCAGCTGCCCGGGGTGGCTCAGGCTTTGCTCCAGGCTGGAGCTGTGCTGAACTCGTCCCTGGGGGAACAGGCAGCGATTTCTGCCTGGAGCAGGTGCGAGAGAAGCCTTTCCTGCGAGAGTCTCCGAGGGGAGCATGGAAACACGAACATAACTAGCAGTGAAAACTGAGTGGGATTTGTGTTTCTGGTGAGATGTCAGGAAATAGCTTTAAAAATGCTCTGCTGAGAGGCTTCCCAGCAAGCTTTTAACTATTCCCTCACCTGGGAAGATCGCTGGGATGAATTCCTCAGGCGTGACGCAGCACGGAGCTGCTCTGGAGCTGCCTCGGCTCTCCTGGCATCTCCAGGAGAGGGAGGAGAGCGAAGGGCAGTACCTGGGAACCTGGGAAGAGCAGGCAGGAGCGCTGGCAGCAGCTCTGACTCAGCTCACCGTGTGGGCTGACATATGTAAATTGCCATATACATTTGTAAATGTTTTGGTATGCCTGAGCAAGCCAATATCTGGGATTAATTTTGTTCTTTTGGGAGGCAAGACAGGGAGCCTGTAAAGAGAATAACTCCAAAAGGACCACATGTATGAATGCTGGTGGGGTTTGTTCAGCTGGCTGGGACCCGTGTGTGGATGTGCATTTGCAGTTTGAATTTTCTGGATTTGGTTTTCCTCACCTCGCTTGTAAAGTGACTCGGAGCAAATTGAACTAAGATCACTCCAGCCTTGGAGCAGACTTGTAGCTGGTATTAAACATATTTTAGTGGGTTGTGCAATGCAGAATCCCTGCTCTGCAGTCTGTTTTAGTGTTTCTTTTTCTCCCGGTGCTTCTGCACTTTTTAATGTCAGCACTCTGTGACTGACTGTGCTATTTTGTGAGACGTGATGCCCTAAGGGGAGCTGGGGGTCATTTCTCCATCCGTAACGTTTGCCACTTTTGGGAGCAGAATGCAGGCTCACCATTTTACACATTAGGAGATGAAAAATAACTTTGTCTTGGTTGAAATGATGAGGAGGATGGTAGAGGCAGAATGCAGCTCCCTCAGCTGCATCACAGCCATGGTGAGGAGCAGCTCCTGCAAAAAAAAATGCTCTGGGATGGCGAATGCCAAGGAATGGTCCGGGACAAGCGATTCCTTGGCTGCAGCCTGAGTGCAGGTTGGTCTGAGCTCACATCCCACCGAACCCCGTCACAGCTCTGCTGGCAGGATGCACCTCCCGTTGGTGTTTGACAGTCCATGACAGGATTATAAAGAGCTTCTGCACCTACAGGCAAAGAAATGCTACAGGTCCTACATTGCTCCAAATCACATTTAGGCTTGTGAAGCCCATCTCATCCAAAGGCTTCAACTGGATTAGTTATTTTTAAACCCCACAGAAGGAGTGTTAAAAATGTGCTTTTTCATGCAAGCAGCCTTAAAAAAAAATAAAAAATCCGTGCTTTATGTTCTGAGGTGCT
This sequence comes from Pardalotus punctatus, assembly GCA_013400915.1. Classification (NCBI taxonomy): domain Eukaryota; kingdom Metazoa; phylum Chordata; class Aves; order Passeriformes; family Pardalotidae; genus Pardalotus; species Pardalotus punctatus. Next base: position 12,994 of record VZTX01024052.1, on the reverse strand, counting down.
TTCTCATAATTTCCCCATCCCTTTGCTGCCTACACCCCAACACTGTATGAAAATGGCTTTGGAGACAACACAAAGGGCTGTTTCTGCAGCTTGCTTTTTGTAAACCTCAGGATTTTGCTTTTCTCCTTCTCTGAAACTCCAGAAAGCATCCAAGATTTTGATATCTGATTTAAGATAGAATTCCAGCTCCTGTGACATCCCTGTGCAGAGCCACTTGCTGGTAGTTATTGATAATTATTAGTAGCTGACAGTGGGGAGCCAAATGGTTTTAGGGTAAAATCTTGAAGGGGTAACTCTTGCTGTTACATGAACCGAGTCTCTCACCCAGGCAGGACAAATCTTATCAGCTCCTGCAGCTTGTAGAAAGGGCTGCTGTTGGATTTTTCACGGATCTGGCTGGAATCCAGCGCCGGGGCTTTGGGGGCTGCCGGCTCCTTGCCCACGGGCAGGTGCTGTGGTCAGCCACAGATGCCCTCTGGCTCCTGTGGGATGCACTTTGGGATGCTGGGCTGTGCCTGAAGCCAGCCTGGCTGAGCAGGATGACAGCTCCTGGGGGTCAGGGCAGCGAGGAGAACCCCCAGCAGCTGCACCCCTGCTCCCTCCCTCCCCTGAACCCCAGCAAAGCACATGGGGTGGCTCTGAGAAGCAGCGATCCCAACCCCTGGCTCCTGCTATGGGAAAACCTCCTGAAGGGGCTTTGGCTGAGCTTGGGAAGGCCATGAGCTCCTGCTCTCTGTTTCTCACCCTTGAGTCCATTCCTGGCTCTCTGTTTCTCACCCTCGAGTCGATTCCTGGCTCTCTGTTTTTCACCCTCGAGTCGATTCCATGCTCCCAGGTCCCAGACCTGCAGCCAACCGAGGTCTCCCTCTCCTGGGGAATGACACAGTGGGGACCAGGTCTGTGTCCTGCTCCAGAGGAAGGGCTGGCCCTGTCCCCACACCCTGCCCCTGCCAGGACACCTCTGCCCCTGCCAGGACACCTCTGCCCCTGTCTGGCTGCAGGGGATGAGCAGCCAAATTCCCTCTGCCCCCTTGGCTGCAGCCGCTGGCTCAGCTTCACAGGGCTTTTCCTACCCCCTTATCTCACAGCAGCTGAAATTCCAGCTAAACAAAACCCAGCCACAGACTTATTCAAAACATTTATTAGTGTTTAAGGAAAATAATAGTGTGTGAAAGGTACAGAGCTTTGTCTAAAGCCATATGCATTTTCTTTATTTACAAGCTTATTTGGCTGCAAATTCTACACGAGATAAAACTAGAAGGTTTTTCTCCCAGAGATTTGGAATTAAGGACAGTTTGTCTTTTATTTTTATTTATTTATTTAATTTTCTTTTCTCCTTTTAGTTCAGCACTGTAAGTCAGGACAGCATTTTCCAGGGTTTACTGCTATCTTTTTCCTGTAGGCGTTTTGCTTCTCTCGCAGTATTTTCATTCCAGAACAAGGCTCATTCCAGATGCAAAGCATAAAGGAAACATTCATACCTTGGCTTTTAAGCTAAACCTCCTTCATGAACAGCAAGTTCATAAGGAATGTTAATTAAAGCATCATACAGTATCTAAATGGACTTTTTTTTTTCTCCCTTTTTTTTTATAAAGAATTAAGGCTATGTAAGATGTCACAATAAAATAATCTCAGGTAAAACGCACCCTATCCGTTAGGTATGAAAGAAAGGTTTAACAATAAATAAATGATTTATGCTGTCAATAACATTATGGAACTGTATAAAACTATATTTACGCAGCTTTAAACATAAAAAAAACCATACTAGTGGCATGAATATATACAACACAGGTCATGACATACGTTTAAATTATCATAGCCAGCAGTGTTCTTTTTTTAAATGGGGACACTATAATAAATAGAAATGTTAAATATTTACAATAATAGCATATGTGGAATCAGTAGATGAACACATAAAATCTTCACACACAGAGGAAAAAAAAAATGATGCCTTATACAAAAATCCCTCCCACCCACAGCTTGTCTCCCCCTCCCCAATTTTCATTGACCAAACAAGGGGAACATACAATTTTCCCCACAGAACCAATGAATACAAATAAAACTGTATGCGTGCTGAGGTGATATGTTGACTGAGACATTCAAAGATGTAGGTCTCTGTTTGGTTCCCATTGATGAATCAAGACCTCTAATGAAAGAGGGATCTTATTTTAGTTCAATGCAAGAACATTGGTAGCAAGTTGTTGTTTCTGGTTTGCGTTTTTCTGTTTGCTTTTTTTTTTATTTTATTTTTTTTTTTTGTGCTAAAATGCTTGGATTGTCTTTTTGGTTTGAGCTTGTTCTTCGTGGTGGTTCTGTGCCACCAAGGGGGAGAGGACACTTGCAGGGAACCCACGGAGGCACACGCCAGAAACCTTCTTAGGGTACCACCAGCAGGTTTTTGGAGCAGAGGAGGTGACAAAGAGAGTCAGAGCCAAACAAGTTGCTCTGTGGGACAGCCTGGCTGCCCCAGGGGGGGCAGAGCTGTCACCAGCCCAGTGGGGCAGATGCCACACTCTGCACCATCACCATGGTCTTTGCTGCTCCAGCACCTGGCCTGATCCCAGCTCTTCCCACTTCAGCCAAACGAAAATTTCACCACAGAACTTTGCTAAAATCGGGGCAGGATCAAGGCCACGTTTTTAAGCAAAGACCTGGTGATCACAGAGACACCTTTTCAACTCAACTGTCCCCTCTTGCCTCCTACGTGGGTGCTATTTAAAGCAGTGCCTCCAAGTTCTGCGGGTGGATCCCTGCATTAAACCCTGACTGTAGCTATTAGGAGCCGTGCTCACTTAGCAGGAACTGAAATCTGAGTTGGAAATTGTAGCCAAATTCCAACACCCTCTCCTGTTTATGCAGCTCCTTCCCACCATGCGGCAAGACGTACGTTAGTTCACTGGGTACGTTCTGTCTCTGCTGAACTGCCTTCCTGCCCCCACAGCTTTCCTCCCAAACTTTCTAAATGAGAAGGCTCCAATCCCCGGCGTGATTCCCACTTTCTAAGAAAACTCAACTTTTTTTCTCTAGAGGAAGCTGAGAGCTCACCCTTCTGTCCCTGTGGGTGCTGTAGCCTCCACTTCCAGTACAATATCTGGGAATATAGGATTGCAGAGCTGCAACCTGAGAATTACAATTGCATAGGGGGTAGGAGAGATATGGCCAAACACCTCATTCACACTTGAAACTGCTTAAAGACAATAAGCTCTTGACACTCTTCACTTTTACTAACTCGTTCTGGGGAGATCGGGCGTCATTACCTGCACAATAATTAAAAAACCCAAGTCAATCCCCTCTCCTTGTCTTTGGCATTTGGATAAACCAAGCTATAGGCAGGTTAGAGTGGGGCTCCACATCCCAGCAAACCACACCACGCTACTGCTAAGGAGAGACAGGCTTCTGATGGGCCTTCAGTGCAGCCCTAATAAGAACTAAATATATGGGATATATAGGGTCCTTTGCCATCTGAGCCCACACCTGCCCCTTTAGGCTTGGGCTGGGAGGGTGGAAGACCTGTATCACTGAGGGGGCAGATGTCAGCAGAGAGTATGCACAGGGTTTTCAGAGGGCCATGAGAATATTTTTGGGGCTCCTCCACCCTGTGCAAGTGTTAACAGTCACATTGCCTTGTCTGGAAGCTGATTTCTCGCCTTTGAAGTGACTGGGCACGGTTTTGTGATTAACAAGTGTCAAGTTCTGCAGTGGTTAAAAACAAACAGGGGGCACTTAAAACCAGGCAGCGTCACCCAGGTGGGAACAATGGCTCAGAAGTTACTTCAGAGAAAGTGGTGGAGCTCCAGACCACACGGTTCCTGTGCCAGAGACGGGGCAGCTCCTTCATTAGAGAGCTTCACATAGAGAGCCTTGAGCTCTTGCGTTCCCAGCCACAGGCAGAAACCAAATCCCCCTGGAATTCAGCCATCTGCTGTAAGGCTGTGCCCTAAACCTTTGGAGGTGCTAAGCCACAAGCAGCCGCATGTAGTCTGGCAGAGCCCGCTTGGAACCTTCCTCCCCTGCCAAGGAGACCAAAGGGAAAAAAAAAANAGGAAGCCAAAAGGAAAAAAAAAAAAACCCAAAAAAACAAAAAAAAACCCAAAAAAAAAAACAAAAAAAAAAAAAAAAAAAAAAAAAAAACCGAAAAAAAAAAAACAGAACAAAACCAAACCCCAAACCCAACCCAACAACCCCCAAACAAGACCCTAAATTTCAGATGATGTCCGTTTCATAAAAAAGGGGAAAAGAATTTAGTTGGAGACATTTTGCCACCCGAGTGCCGAGTTTGCTGGATCGATAACCCATTGCCACTGCTCTCCCTTTGCTACTATATACACTGATGCCGAGGTCCATAGATATCTTGCAATGCCCTGTGCTTGACCTCTGAATGGGAAATGCTTTGGAATGTCCATAGACGGGAAGATGGAACTCAAGGGAGGAGGTTTCCGGGGGAGGGCGGGGGGAAGGAAGGGGGAGCTGGTGCCTTTTTTCACCTCCGGATGTCGGAGAAGTCGGACAGTTCGTCTGCCCGGTCCAGGATGCCGTGGGCCCCTTTGGGAGCGTGGCCCCCAGCCTTGACCCGGGCGTTGGAGTGGCCCTTGGTACCTCTCTCTCCCTTGGCTGCTCGTGAGCTCTCCCTGTGCTCGGGCTCGGCGTGGGCCACCATGTCCCCACGGCCAGCACTGGCCCTGCCGCCTTCCCCCGCCTTCTTCTCGGCTCCCAGGACGGCGTCTCCGTGCACGGCCGAGGTGCAGAAGCTCAGGATGGAGCAGAGGCTTCCCCAGTTCTGTTCACACTGGGCCTGGACGCTTCTCGTTATTGCCTTTTTCACCTCCTCGCCGCAGGTGAGCAGGATGTTCACTAGGTCAACGTAAGGCCTGCGGGGAAAGGGAACAGCGAGAGGAGAGTCAAAAACCACGCCAGGGAACCAGTGAAGAACCTGCCTCGGCCTCCCTGGGCACAGCAAGTCCAGTGGTGGGAGCCCCTGACTCAGCAGCAATTCTGCACCTCGTTTATGATGTAAAATACCACCTTCTGATCAGCCATTTGGCCGCAGGAAACGCTCAGTGGCGTCCTGTCCAAGCCCCTCTGCACTGATCTTGCTCGCTCTCCCCCTGCAGATGCTCTGGGAGAACTGGAATGTTTACCAGAGGAACAGATGAGGTCCAGCTCAGCAAGTGGAAGAACTGCTGTCTCACACTTTCTGCCTCCACCTCCTTCCAGACCCTTCCATCTTTATGACTCAGGACACAGAGCAAAGGACACTTGTTCCTGTCCAGAGCCATCAGCTCCATCAAACAGGCTCTACCTTGGGTGAATGGCAGGTACAGAACATTCACCAGCCACCAGTCTGCACGAGGGAGGCATTTTCTCACCTCTTTGAAAGCAACAAATCCTGAACTAGAGATTCTCTGGCTTCCCTCATCACCCCTGGAGTGCAGGGTGTGATCTCCATCACAGGCAAGACCCTCTCTGGACTCGGGATCTGCCTGAACAGAGCTCAGACACGTGGAATCCGCTTTGGTGGCACTTTTCCTTCCCGCACCAACTTTTATTTTCTTCATTTCCTTACAGAGTGGAGCACAGCTTTCAGTATCTACCTTTTCCCAGCCAAACAAGGCCTCGAAACATGTCATGGCTCAATCCCCTCTGTGCTTCCCACCCACCCCTGAGTGTCCCCAAGGCACCAGCAGCTCGAGCACAGGCACTTTGGCTTCTCAGCCACAGGTCACCGAGTGCAGCAATTTTAAAATAGTTGTGGTCACAAGTTTTGTGGGTCAATATTGATGTTGTCTATTGACACAACTGCTCAGCTGCTTGCAGGCCCAGAAGGACGTGCTTAAAAATCTTCCACGGCAGGAACCGTCCACAGCACAAGTGGAAAACTGCCCGGGGGCAGCAGTTGTGGGTGGTGGGGCTGCAGCTTCTGGGCCCCCCATCCACCAGCTCTGCTGGCTGTGGCCAAGACTAAATCTCTTCTTATTAAATCAGAAGAAACAAGGAAAACCAACAGATTATAATCAGTGTCTGACATTGCCCAACTGCTTAAACTCATTTTGAATCGCTAATCTTGGAGAGCCACCTATTCCCCTATCTTGAAATATTTCCCATGGTTAGATTGCTCCTGCTGCTCCAGGAAAAAAAAAAAGTTACTTGGAATGCAGCAGGGCCCAATCTGCCAAAGCCTGTCACCACTTCCACCATGGCAAATCAGCCTGACCCCCACAGCTGACTCAGGAGGAGGCTTCGCCGCCCGACCGCGTTCCGAACACTCATCGGGAGAGAACAGTCAGAACAAAACAGAGCACGAGCCTGAGAGCTGCCCCTTGCTTCTCTGCTCTCAGGTTTTTGTTTTAAATGTAAAATAGAGGAGAGGGCTGAGCAGGTTGCATACAAAGTGATCCAGCAAAAATGATATAAAAAAAAAACAAACCCAAGAAATGAGTTCTTGAAATTGGGCATAACCTTTGCAGAAATCTTTGTAAGAAAAAAGGTCGCTGGTATGACTAAAAAGTGGCTCAGCTGCCAAATATTTCAGGTATTCAGAGCCTGCCAGAGCCCTGCGGATTAATACTGGCCCATTTCTCCTTGCCTGTTTTACTTTCTGCATTTCAGCTGGCCTGCCCAGAGTACCTGAACTGAGCACAAGGCTGCAAGTCAGCAGACGTGATTTTATTTCCAGCTCTGCCACACTTGCCTATTGATCTCGAACAAGTTCCTTAGTTCAAGAGCTTCAGAGATGGCCTCTAAATTTAGGGGAGGGGAGGAGGCTGGCTGGTTCTATTTGGGGAGTCCCGCATAGGAGAGCCGAGCTCCGACTCCGGGAGATGCTGGAGTGTAGGAAGCGCTAAATGAGATCATGCAAATTATAGGTGTTCAGCTGAATGACCCTCTCTTCTCGAGCCAACAACCCCCCAGTTCAGCTCCCCAGAAATAAGCAGCTGCCTCTGAGCATTCCTGCTTGAGCCTGTTCATGAAACAAGGATAACTCACCCCTCTCTGGACAGGCTTTTGGCTCGCACAGTTCTTTTCATCCCCAAATGATGGGGGGGTTAATTGGTGCCAAGTGCCCAATTTATAGCTGCTGACACAGCCCAGGCAGTGCTGCTGGGCAGGATGGAGCCCTGCTTCCAGCCCAGGATGCTGCCCATGGCCCTGGGCACGGCAGCTCTGCCCCCAGCCCTGCCTTTGATGGCAGCCTCAGGAATGTCCAGGGAAAGGGCCTTGCTTTCAGGCCATCATGTTCAGCTTGCACAAACCACAGCACAGGATTTATGTGAGTAAACTGGCATTGAAGCATCTTTCTGAAGCTGAAGTATTAGTGGGGGGTGGTTTTCAACACTAAAGGAATCAGAGCACAGCTCCTCTGGATAGTGAGGAAAATGGAAGGCTAAAATTCCCAAAGAAGTGATTCTGTAAGAAAATTCTGTCCGTCATGACTGCTGAGATTTGGAGTCTCTGTGCTAATGTCAAGGCACAGAGGTGTGGTAGGAAGATGCTCTAATGTTAAGCCTGATGCCAGGCTGTGGCTCAGCCTTCTTGTTTTGGGAGTGAGATGTTCACCTGCAAGAAAAACAGGCTCTGATTTTTGCATTGTGCACAAAGAGTCAGTACAAACAGCTTGTGCTTGGTTTGTTGCTGTCATGTAGCAGCTTTGATCAATTCCTAATAGGATTTGTGCCTGCCATTCCTTGGAGGACAGCTGTGCTCCCAGTCACAGGAATGAAGTCCTCAAAAATCTGACTTGTGCCTTCATTTTGTACAACCCCATGTTTTATTAAAAACCATCTGAGATTAATAAAGAATAAGATGAATGGGAGATTACCTGGGGGACTGCAGCTCTTTCAGGGACAATTAACTACAAGACATTTCAAAGCGTGTATTTAAAGAAGAAATTATCATCTTGCTGACAACTTTGCATAAACCTTCTTCCCCCTTCTCTAGCTGTCACCTCTAACAGGATACTGGGGTCAAAGCGATGCCTTTGAGCTCAGAAAGCAAAAAAACCCATTGTGAGATGCTTCTGGAAATGGCAGACACTGATGGTGTACTTGCCAGAGCACCAAGGGGACTGGCAGCTCCAACTTCCACCCATTTCACCTCCTTCCACAGCCACATCTCACCCTTTGCACACAAACTTCAAGGGGCCCTGCAAAGAAAGCTTTCCCTCGGTGCTGTACATGGGAAAACAAGAGGTGCTTAAGGCCAGAAGGAGGTGGAACGGCTCTTGGGCAGATGCACAGCTCATTGGCACTCCTGGAAGGAGCTCCCACGCTCTGACTGCACCAGCACGGAGGCACTTACTCATGCTGCAGCAGGTCTCTGAAGTGAATCATCTCCACAATGACCTGGACGTTCTCCTTGGCAGCAGAGCAGAGGTCATGCTTCAGGTAGCACTCCCGCTGTAACTGGAACACCATCTCTTTAATGGCAGGGCACTTACGGCTGATGCAGCTGAATTTATGCCTCAAGGCATGAGCCTTACACTTCAGAGCGTCTTTAATGAAGGATTTTCCCTGAGAAGGAAAGAAATGGAGTAGGTCTGTATTTTTGTCCATTAAGCACAGCAGCTGATTTATGCCCAGCCAGCTGCTTCTCTGCAGGACAATGTCAAGGGTTATTACAGTGCTAAGGATATCACTTAATGGCTTTCCCCTTCTTCTCTGTTTCTCTGCCTTTAAAGACCATGCCAAGTCACCCAGCTTTGCTCTCCCAGTGAACCTGAAACACCCAGGGCTTCCTCACTGGTACTCTGAGGTTTCCTCTGCCCCAACAGCTGAATGCCCAACAAGGGAAAGAGCAAAAGTAAGCACCTTGAAGTAATTCAGTGCTGGAGTTACTGGATTAATTTGCTTCCATGGTGGCAGAACAGGTTCACAGAAAGGAGAGGGCATCCTGCCATGGCTGAGCTCCTCAGGGCCACAAGCAGATACCCATTCAATAACTGCAGGGGTTTTTTTTAATTTTAAAATTAGTTTACAAACTCAGAGACATGTATGCACAATCTGTATGCACCTACGCTATTCCCCAGCTATCAGTATTTTCTTGCTCAGAGAGGGACTCGAATCAGCACTAATAATAATAATAATAATCATCCTACCATGTCTTCATGTCTGCTGTGAAAAATTGCAAGTAAGATTTAAGAAAATCAAATTAAGAAGATAAAAAAGTAAGGTGGAGAAAAGCTGCTTTAGCAGCATCTCTTTAACCAGTGTTTGGGATTCCTTCATTCAGCTGCTTGGTGGGCATCAAACCCATCCCTTCCTTTCCTCTTTTATGGGATCCTGCGGCTGCAGCTTTGCTCAGACCCCTTTACTTTGCTGAGCCACAGGCCCATGGAAGCCTCCTGCACTGCCTCCACCTCTTCCTCAGCCTCAGATTCTTTTACACACGTGCTCCATGAAAACCAAAGCCTTGCTGCCCTTTATCCCAAGAGTGCACTGGGCCCAGCTCCACTGACACTGAATAAGATTCACCCAGACCTGCGAGCAGATGTCCCCAAATTGTTTCAAGCCAGAAATGTTCTTTGCTGATCAAAGAGCTGCTTCAGTCATCATCCCTATTTCCCAAACCAAAGGCACTCACTTGCCCTTCCCTTCAGGAACAAACACAGCACAGTAGGCAAATAGGGATGAAAAAGAGAATTCTTATATAAACCCAAACTGACATCAATTCTCAGGTTTCAGAGCAGAGAACAGAAAATGGCCAGTGTTAGTCTTGTCATTTAATGCAGCTTGAAATAACTGTAGATGATACAGAGAGGAGCTGTGAAAAGCCATGTCATAGCAGAGGCTAAAGTCACCTTCATGTTAAATAAAGCTCCAGGGGTTTAAATCTTCTGCATTGCACTGGAGAGAGCCTGGCTGTGTTTGATGAGCAGTATCTGGGGATCTGGCATCGATGGCTACTCACAGCCTTCACAGGCATCGTTCCCTGCCTTCCCAACTTCCCTTCCCTACTTCTTTGGTCAGCTCTGTCCACTGACAGAGATATTGTACAAAAAGAAATGAGTGTTTTCTGGAAGCCACTGGGAAATGAAGTTGAAGGTTTTCAGACACCCACAAAAAGCAGCAATTCCCATTTTAATGAGCAGCCAGGCCCTTTGTACATCCTTCAGCAACTGAACCTAAAGCTCCAGCACTTCAGAAGTGCTCCCTGCTGGGTGATCCCACCACCCCTCACGGGACAGGCTGGATGCTGAAGACAGCTCTACTTTGTGCCACACTTTCAGCAGTGCCATGGAGCTCGTGCTTTCAGTCAAGTTATTCTGTAAACTGCCTGGTCAGGCCAAATGCCGCTGGCCCGTCGGAATGTTCCCTTCCCTCCACACTGAAATGGGAGAGGAGGTTTACAGGACTTAATAACAGGATGTCTCAATGATGCATAAATGGTCCGGGGAGAAAATGAAGGGGACAAACTTAATGCCACATAGCATGGAAGTAACGTATTTTAACGTCAGCACCCGAACCCAAGGCTCGTTTGGGTACAGCAGCTTTAGGAGGTGGCCTGGGCTGGTTGTGTGCAAGTCTGGAGGGCCAACTTCAGTAATTGCTCATGGGGAAATATTGAGATAATTCTAAATGAACTGGGAGGCCAAGCTGTGTCTCAGAGTCGGCTTTGAACAAACATAGTGTAGAGGCTTAAGCCTCCCAGTGTTTCTTAAAACCGTGTTTGGCTACATGAAGTGTTCTGCTGGAGTTATCCTGGGTACAGTAGGTGGAAGGGATCCAGGGAGCTGCAGCTACAGCCAGCCTGTCTCCTGGGACAGGTCACACACCACTGCTTTATTACTGTCCTGAGGTCCTGATTCTGGACCTTTCCACAGAAAAATTCCTATTGAATTAGTCAATCATGGCTCGCTCTGGGAGTTTTTTGTGCGAAGCTGTGTTAAGGAACTGCAGTGCATGCCAGGTGTGTGTTAGAAGCAAGCAGACAGGCAGGACATCTCCCTGTGTTACCTGGGCGTCGAATTTTCCAGCGTTGTGCAGGAATGTCATGCAGATCTCGTGTAAGCCTCGGATCTCGCAAGAATTGTTCTCAAAGCATTCAAACACTCCACATCCCACATCGCCAGCATTTACCAGGCAGTGCTGGATTTCAGCTAAAACGAGTATTGATTAGAGTTAATTTGGACAACTCTTCACAGAAACTGGTGGTGGGTAGGGGAGAGAGAGAGGTGTTTTGCTACCAACATCAGTTTGAGAGAAAAATGCGTGACAATGGTTAATTGTACCCGCAGCGTGCCTGTTTATTGCAGGAATTAGGCCAAAACTTGGGTGTATTACATTATGAAAGTGATATCCAAGAAGTAAATGCCAAATCCACTATGCTTACGTCAAGCTATTTCACTTGAGAACTGTCTCATGCTCTTGAATGCCTCGCGAGCAAAGGACAAGCATGATTTTTATTCTCTGGCTTGTGCAAAGCCCCCCCATCAAATTTAAGTGCCAAAATGAGAAGCCCAGGGCCCAGAGAGACAAAATTTTTCAGTTTTGGTACTTTGAGCAAGTTTCTGGCCATTCAGCACAATGTGTTTTACAGACCACTGGGTTTTGCCTGTCAGGATGTCTGACAAGTTCATGACAAAACCCCCACTAATATATAATGTCCTTTGCACCAGGAGTTGTATAAAAATGCAACTGTGTGCTCAGCTATGCAGAAATCAATAGAAAATATTTATATTTATATATATAGTCCATAAAATAGATGTACTGGAGCCAGCAGTTACATATGTGTTTATTCTGCCCTTTCAGATGTTATGTAATACTGCAAAAAATGCTGTCTAATACTCACTTTCAAAAAAAAAAAAAACCCAAAAAAAAAACCCCAGAAAACCCAAACCCCCACCAACCCAAAAATCTAATTCTTAAAACGACAGCTTCTGGTCCTTTAAAAAAAATGGATGTAGTAGTACTGCCAGAGGGAAGGTGGTTGCTGAAAAAGCCTGGGGATAAAGTTAAACAGGGGCAGCTTTTAGACCAGAACTGAGGATGCTAAGAATTCCTGTACTCCGTGCCCTGTGGTACCTTTAATTAAAGTTCGCCCTTGGGAGCCAGCCTAATCCCCCTCGAACCGCAGCGTGTTTCAGCCATCCCCAGCCTCCCCCTCTGCCATGCGGTCCATTTGCAAGTCTTTACAGCAACTTTCGGTCTAATTTCCACCCGCTGCAAGGCAGAGAGAGGAGCCGCGGATGTAAATGCGGAGCCTGCCGGAGTTCTCACGACCCCCCCCACCAGCTCAAACCCGAATCACTGCCGCCGCACTTTGGTTTTTTTTTTTTTTTCTCCCTTCTACCTGCCCTGAAGTGCATCTGGGGGTGGCACAGGGGAGCCTCGGGGTGGGATCCAGGGATTGTCTGAGCCACGGGCGGAAAGCTGCGCAAACCCACCCGTACCGAGAGGGGGGGAAAGGGGCACTGGAGCCCTTTGTGGAGCGCGGAGCCGGGCGCTTTCGGGGCCGGGAGCGCGGCTGTGGTGCTTGTGTTGGCATCCGGATGCAAACCCTTTGCCGGATCACATGTCCTGGCTCCAGCGTGCTGAGAACTGCACAGTGCCGTGATTCACATGTGGCAGTCCCTAATGGGCATTCGTGCATTCCTGCTCGTGTGTGTTTAAACACGTCTCGCAGCACGGAGAGTGTTAAAAAAAAAAAAAAAAAAAA
>VZTX01024045.1:0-18053 GCA_013400915.1 Pardalotus punctatus | reverse complement strand
CAGAGGACGGAGCAGGTTCCCCGCGAACCGTAAGTGCATTTTGTATTCTTCCACCTCGGAAAGGGCCTTAGATGTGCGCGTCCTACCGGTGCTGGCGGCCATCCCCGCGGCTTCGCGGCGGCCCGGCCCGGCTCTGCCCGGCCCTGCCTTGGAGCGGAGCGAGCGCTCAGCTTCGCTCCCGCAACACCATGTGCATCCTTTCCTCTGCTTTCACTTTCAGGAAACATATCTGTTTTCTTTTCCCCTTTTTTTTCTTTTTTTTTCTTTTTTTTTTTTTTTTTTTTTTTTTTTTTTTTTAAAATAAGTCTAGTCACATGCATACGGAGCGGCCGGGCTCCCGGGAATTCTCCTCTTACTCACCTAAGCGTTTCTATCACTCAGCATTCTGGTGTTCTTTACTATTTGTCGGATTTCGATTCGGCACCCTGCATGTCTGCAGACACTGGTTTGTGCTCCTTCTTTGGGCACGGTGTATATACAACTCCGGGCATGTGTATTACTTTTGGCTTGTATAGTGTCGTATTTATAACTTCTGCGCCTTCCTGCGCTATGTTACATTACGTTTTAAGTTCTTAGAATTATTTTGAGGGTCCTCATAATTTTTTGATTTATGTAGAGATGTTTTTAGTTCTCCCTTGTAAAAAGTCAATGATATTGACCCCCAGTAAGGAAAAAGGCCAAGTGGCAACAGTATTCTCATGGCTAAGGTCTATAAAAGCAAATGGAAAATTAAAATCTTCCTGTGTGTTTTTTGAGCCACTTAGAATTTAATTTTCTCTCTGATGTAGCATTGCAGGAGTCTACATTCTGTATGTGTGTACACAGACTCACACAACTTTTATGCTCTGTTCCCATGAAATTTTTCTGAACAAACTCGGTTTTCAGTGCAATTTTCTGTAGCAATTGTGCATGAAAAATAACAATGTTTACTGTTTCACAATTAGGAGAAATTTGCAAATGCTGTTACAGAGCTCTGCATACTTTTTTCTCCTTCAGCCCTCTATATCCAAACACTTGTGTGCAGCATGCTAACATGTGTATTAATAGCTATTGCTCTGACACATGTCAGGACATACAGACCTTGACAGATCAGAATTATTTCCCATGTGTGGTCCCTCAGGTGCCTCTTTGGCTTGGGCGACAGCGGATGCAGTCAGGTGTTACTTGGGCCTGTTCTCCTCATGAACCTATTTGGGTTGGGAGCTATCTTTGAAATGAAAATTTCAAGGAAAACTTTTTGCACGTTTCTTTTCCTTATGTGCCCGTTTTTCCAAATAACTCGGTCTCGCAGCCACAAAAAGGAAAACTATGTGAAAGTAAGGAGTAAATGCAAAGATACTGTTACCCGTTTAGGAGAGAACCCCTTGGAGCCCGCTCTGCCTGCCTATTTGCAGCTCTCTTCTCCCTGCAGATCTGTAGCCCTTAACGAAATTAATCTGCAGTGAAATCACAGAAATCTGATTCTAATAATCCTCCTTGGAACAAGTCGGAGCTACAAGAAGACGAGCATAGTGTAAAAATACTTTGGGCACGCGGAGCCGTATCATTAACATTAAAACCTGATGGTGTGAAAGCGGGGACGGGGAGCAGATTCCTGTGCCTCCTCAGCCCGCTCCTTCCAACTTGTGCAACTTCTTAGGCATCTCTGGCAAGCAGTGATTTTTGTGGAGGTTGGTTGTGTTGCTGGTCAGGCTCCGGGATTTGCTGGTGGGCTAAAGTGAAGTTTTCCCTTTCACAGGCGAGTTTCTTAACTTTGGCACTGTGCTGTGCTTTTAAAGCTGGTAAACAGCTGAGTTTAGCTTTTGTTAGGTTTAACATAACCTGGATTCTTTTTTTCCAGCAACAATTGGTTTCTTCCTGCCTTAAAGTAGCTCTGGCAAGCTTTGTCCCCCTGAAACCTATTTTGGAGCACTGTATAGCATAATTTGAGTTACAACCTTTTCATCTGAATGTACCAGTCAAGATTCAGTGGAAGCTTGGCTTCTGCAGAGTGAGTGCTCAGCATTTTATGGTCATCAGGGCTTGTTAAATGTGTACTTTTGAGCTTCCAAATCCCTAGTCACTTCTAGATTTTTTTTTTTTTAATGGCATTTGCCAAGGTGAAAGGACACATTTTTTAAGCAATATTCATCTGTTTGCAGTAGTGTGGATATAGTTGTCTATAGCTGCTAGAACTCTGTTGACAGTCTGGCTGGCACTAGGAATGTGGCTTTTTCTCCATTCATCTACATTATTAGGATTATTTAGATCGTAGCCACACACACTGCATTGACAGGCACTTTCCAACTTCTGTCTGTGCCCCAAAGAACATACAGTACAATGCAGATGTATTTCTCAGCATCTGGTTTACACTGTGGAGTTTAAACATTCTCTCTGAATTAAAGTTCAGGCTGGAAGGGAACATTCCCTCATGCCCCAAATGACTTTTTGTGGGTCAAATTACCAAGTAAAAATATTTTATTTTTAAATAATATTGCTCTGAAGGCTGGGTTGGGGGTAGACCATGGTTTAGCACTTTCCAAATGCTAAAGAAGATGGTTCAAGCTTCTGCTGCAAGTTGTGGACAAGCTCTTAAATTATTGTTTTAGCTCTGAGGCTTTCATAATGTTCTGTGCTCTCTGGGATGCAGATTCAATTATTCCCCCCTCCCTGGTTAATAATGGGGCTTTGTTTTATTTTCACTTATAAACTTTATGCCTCTCTTGCTAATCTTTCTGTGTGTACAAATATGCTTTCTTTGTCAGTCAGACTTGGCAATACTTAGGCCACACTAAACTAGTTCTGGGCAGTACAGCAAGGCTTTCTATTTATCAGGGCCTTTCCGGGGAAGTTTATTACACTGTAGGAGTGACATTTTCAGCCTTCTGAAAGAGTTGGTAAATATTTGGCAGGTTTTACTCCTTCAGCAAAAAAAAAAGGGCCATATTTTATCTGTGATAAGGCCTGAAAGAAAACTATCTAGGCATTAAGGCTTGAGTTGTTGGGCAGAAGGGTGGGGTTCGTGCAGGATATTCTTTGAATTGCCCTGAGTGAAGTCAAATGTTTGCCTGCAATTTAAGAACCACTGTTCCTCTATGTTTGCAAATAGAGACCTTCGAGCCAGGGCTGTATTTTAAGTTGCAGGGAGGGCACAGAGCAGAGCAAGTCTGCGGTGTCTGGGTTACAGATACATGTAATCAGGGGCAGGTTGGAGTCAGACCGTGCCTGGGATCTGCTCTGTCAGTACAGACCTTTCACAGAAGCCTGGACATGCTTGTGTTAGAGCCTTGCACCCTTAGAGAGCACTGAACCTCACAGGAGTGGAGCAGGGAGCGTGTGCCCAGCTTGCAGACACTTTTCCCTCCGCTCTTGGCTCCATCTGCAGATGGCAAACGCTGAGCTCGGGCTGTGCTTGGTGCCAGCTCCCGCTCCAGGCCAGCTCTTCAGCACACAGAGGCAAACCAGACGTGGAAGGGAATGTGCTTCTCCCTTCCTACTGCTGGCCTACTTGAGAAAATCCTTCCAGCTCCTGCTGATTTCATCACTTCCCTTCCTGAGGACCCAAAAGTGCCAGGTCCCAGAGGGGAGGGGAGGAGGGGAGGAGCGCCTGGAAGAGGCTGCAGGATGGCTGGTGCTGGCTCTCAGAGGAACACACCTCTGAGGCTTTGGCTCCTTGCCACAGTCCGAGGGACATCCCTGTCAAAGGAAACTTGGTGGCACCTGTGCAGCTTTGCCAAGGCACTTTGCTGGGTCCCTTTGCAAGTGTGATCTTTGCTTGGTAGAGGGGTTTTTCTTGAGCTCAGTTGCTCTGGGGGTGTGAGTGAGAAGGGGGAGCGTTCATGTGGTGGTACTACCAGCGGGGTTACAAGTGCTCAGATCCCAAAGAGGGGAGTGTCTGATGCTGGGCTAGGGAAACTCTTCCTTGCCGAGGGCAGAACAGCTCTTTCAGATCCTGTCACCAGCCTGGGCGTTTGCATGAACCTTGGTGTGAGCCAGCAGCGGTGTGGAAAAGAAATCATGTGGCTGCAGACTGAAGGAAATGAGCCAGGGTGATGCTGGTCTGGGGACAGCTTCCCCTTCCCTGCCTAACTCGTGGGCTATGGATTCATGGCATATTTCTTTAGAACTGAAGAATCAGAATATTTCCAAGATATTGCTTGGTAGATTTGATTTTCAATAGACTTCTTGAATTTTATTTGTATCTTGGTGGCCTGTCAGTTTATGAGGCTTAGGCTGTTGGGTTTTCCCTTCTATGGAAGTAGGCAACAGGCCTTTATTCTTTGTGTCCTTTGGTAGAAAGTCCTTCATGGTGTCCCCAATGTCCACGTGGGTGCATGATGTGCCCACATTCCATGGCAGCATGCAAGATTTCAGTATTTTCCCCACACTGATTTGTTAGTGATGCCATCTGTAGGTGCAGGACTGCAGTCGTGACTCCTAGATCATGCCCAGTAGAGTTGTCATTCGTTATTATTATTTTAATTACTATACCTCCCAGCTGACCAAGGCTTTGGAGTCCTGCTCAGGCAGTTACCACGCAGAACTCAGACAGTGGTGGGCAGATGCTGCACCGTGGAGCAATGCCCACTGCTCCAGGTGGGAATGCCCACTGCTTTGAGTGGGATTTTGAGGAGCAAACATCACCTGAACTGTCTGGTCTGGTGAAAGGGTCAGTTCTAGATGGCTGGAGGCAGGGCAAGGTCTCTTCCTATCTTTTTCCTGGTGAAATCTGATGAAAGAAAATAGTGACAATCCAGTTCTTACAGCTGTTTTGAATCTCTATAAATGTACTTTTCTTTTTTCCCCCCCCATTCCAAGTATGGAATTTCCTCAAACTATAAAATTTGAAAGCAGATTTCATTCAACAAAATCTCTCTCTGCATGATAACTTTTAAAGTATGATGAGGAACACAATTTAAAACACTTTAATTCAATCAGCAGCCTGTAGGAACTAATCTACAGTGACCCAAAGGCCTGCTAAAATTAGTCATGGTTTTATGTTTTCGGAAAAAAACTCTTTAGGAGTGACTCTGTTGTTACAAAGAACAGGGCTTTTGAGCACATGACTGTCGGTAGGGTTAAATTCAAATATGCAAGTGCAGTAGTTTAAGGAATAAATTCCAGAAGCTGTTCAAGGCTCAGCTGCATTACAGAGCAACGATCAGGTTGGGTTAGGCAGAACTGCTGTAGACTGAAACATCTGGAATAATATCACGTTTCCCCAAAGTGGAATTTTCTTTAAGAGCAGCAGCAATTGCTGATATTTGAGAGGGTGGAGCCAGCAGCAACCTACAAATGGCTGGAAAATTAATTAGAATTTATAGAGTGAAATATTGAGACTTTGTCAGGAATCATGACTTTGATTATGATCTCTTGTTTAAAGCATCAGCTAATTCTGAGAACTGGGGCTTTCCAGGCTGTGGGGATTGGTTGGACAGTTTATGCCGAGGCCAGAACTCGGCTCCTTGGCACTTGGCTTTTTAGTCTTTTGATGAATTCCAGTGAAACAAGTTGTGGCAAACTGATTTGGAGCTTTGGAGCCAGAATATGCATGAAAAATCTTGTATGAAAAGAGAAAGTGTTTCACAAAGAAGTGGAATGTAGTTCAGTTAAAATATGCTTGATTTAAAACTGTAAATGTTATTTTGATTTTTTTGTGAAAGATAAACGTTTCCTCGATTCTTGCATTATGGGTGTATTTTACACTTGAAGGATACTATAAAAGACTTGAAGTCTCAGTTGCATTTTAAATATTTTTTTATTAAAAAATCTGCTTTGACTACAGAGCTATTTTGTATAATTGTGACTTCATCTCTTAATTTTGAAGGAAATATTTCTGGAGAAGGAAAACATTCCCATGCAAATACCAGTTGTACAAAACAAGAAACAGAAAGGTGCTTAATCACAAATAAGCTTGCCCATTTTAATTTACCTTGGACCATAAAACCAAACAAATAATGTCATTTGGAGAAAAACCATAATCAGATATTTACAGTATCCTTTTTTTCCATGTTGTGGATTATTCAGCACTACAGTTAATGGTGTTGAGCTTTCAGTATATTTAAGAATGTCTGCTGCTGTACACACCCCCAAAACCAGTCTGAATCCACATTTTAGAAAAAAATGAAAGGGGTTTTTAAACAATTTCACTGAACAATGAAATTCAGCTGAGTAACTTAAGTTGAATTTCTTGAATCTGTGTCAGTGAAGAGCTCTCAAAATGTTACGCACAATAGATTGTAACAAAGGAGCAGAACTTCCCTGAATCTTTGCACAGTGTTTGTCACTGCAACTCAAAGTGCTACTCTGAGATTAGAATTACTTTACTCCAAGTCCCAGCCTAAATTAATCTCCAGGATTCACATACTGCACTCACTTCATTGGAAGAGTTTGGTTCTCTTGTAGCATATTTGAGCTAGTTATGCATCTCCTTGGGGAATAAATTACAGCCTGAATGAGAACATTCACACGTATTTATGGCATTAATGCTCTGTGCAGTCGGAGGGGCTGCGTGCAGTCAGCCTTTAAAATTAATGCTACCTCTAGCCCCCTTCCAGGCCTTCATTTAATTTCTGTATCAATGGCCATCAGGGGCAGTGAGAAACAATGAAACATGTTTTTCTGACAGTGTTTCTTTGCAAACATAGCAGTAAGTTTCTCACTTCAGAATTTCCATCAGAGTGGACTTTTCCCCCCCAGCTCAGCCCTGTGTGAGTAACTGCACTTGTGTGGTGAGTTGTTTCACATGCCCCAAATAAAAATGTAATAAATCCAGAGTAAGGAAAATGCTTATGAGCCAGTTTAAGGTGTTATGTAATACTAGTTACATAAAGTTTTGGATGTCTTTATACTTTTAAGGTATTATTGCCTTCAAAAAGAACACAAACCAGTTTAATTTCAAAACATTTGATAGGAGTTTAATGTTAAAATACATAAATTTGGCTTGTAGATTTGGCTACATCACGGAATGAATTTACAGCTCTCCAAAGAAACAGCAGGTGTGCCCAGTGCTAAATAAAACATCTCCTGTAAGCCAGCAGAGATCTCCTGATCTGCATCAGCCCAGGATTTGTCCCGTGCTCTAATTTTGGTGACTGGTAATGTTTTCAGACAAACAGTCACAAGCACACTGTCATTTTATAGCACTATGCTCATAACTGTTGGGAAATTCTGTTACTTCTAAACATTTTATAACTTTGAAGTGTGTTTTCCAAACAGAAGTATTCTATAACTGGTGGGCAATCAGTGTTACATTAATACCAAATTACAGTCAGTTGTTTGCAGGCAGCAAACAGGGTTTCAGTGCTTTACAAGTACATATAAAGAGGCTGTTGCAAAGCACAGTATGAGCTCTAGGGTGCTGTAGGGTGATGTGGGTGGGATTATTACCCTTGAAGCCCTGACCTGGTGGGCTGCAAACCTAAGGGTTTCTTTAAAACCTGTGGTCAGGATCTTGTACTACCTGTGCCTCTCTTGCCTGTGGCCTGTGCAGTGCACAGATGAACAAGATCAAGGTGATGACTGAGCTCTTCCTCTCTTGTCTCTTTTCTCCCTTGAATAAATCCACACCCAGAAGGAAACACTTTATTCCAGGTGAAAGAAATGTAGTACATCCCAATAGAGCCTCCAGAAATAGTCTCCCACCTGAATGATTTCCACAGCAACTCAAGATTTTACTTTTAATGAAATTTGCTACAACTTCACTATTCCAGGCATGGCTTTGAATGTAAGCAGCCCTGCTGAGCTATTACCTAGCAGCCAGAAGCCTCTTGTTCATTAATAATGTTTTTAAAGAGACAGAATTTCCCCTTTTCCCAAGCATTTCTTGTGCCCCCCATGCAGTACTGAACAGCAGTCATGGACCCAGACAAAGGCAGAGCATTAACTGATAACATCTCATTCTCACTGAAGTATCTCATTAGAAGTATCTGCCAAAATGATTCCTAATTCACCCAGGATGGAGTTCAGGTAACTTCATCAGTCTGAACAGGGGGTCCTTGGTCTGGACTTCCTGTCAAGGCAGAGGGAAGAGGGAGATGGCTCCAGGGTCTCACTGGGTGAGTCAATACCTGAGGATGGGAGACAGCTCTCAGCCCACTAACCAGGAAGTTTGTACCATCAGCTTTGAGTCACAGATGTGAAGGCTCCCCAGCACCTGATGCAAATGGAAAGGCATTTAACCACATATTTCGGTTAACTCTTAGATTTTCTTGATGGCTTTGCTATGAGAGGTCTCAAACCTGTGGATGAGAAGCTGCTCTTGCAACAGGTCAGTGGTGGTCGGGCACTGAACACCCGCAGGCACCAGCACCAGGGTGTGCCTCCAGCATCCAGCTGTTCTGAATGTTGCTGTGACTCTCTTTCAATCTCTGTGAAAGAGAGATTTAAGTGAAAGGCGTTTCTCTAACCCGTTCTTATGGCTCCTAAACTATTAGCAATTTTAAGGACACTAGCTCAGCTTTATGTTGCCAAATCCTCTCTAGTTTAATTCATGACATTCAGCAAATGAGGGTGCTTGTCCTGTGACTTACTGCTGTAAGGAGTTTCTGGATATATAGAGTTGGACCCAAAACCAGTGGGCATTCTCCACAGTGGTTACTGAACCTGTACCTGGCAATCTGCTCCCTTTGGAAAAGTATTTGTTACCAGTAAGAAGTAATGCTGAAATGAGAGGAAAAAAGTAATGTAAATTCTTCCACACCTGCAACACTAACTTCCTTTTCTGTGAAAGATTTTACTGCATTTTGTACCAAAAAAATCTGTAAACTTACAACAGAAGACCAGCATCTTAAGCAGAGAGCAATACAGTTTACAAGCTTGAGGTCATTGTATTAGTACTTCAAGAAGAGCGAGTGCACCTAGGCTCAGCTGGCCATCTCTCTGGGTACTGTGGATTCTTTTCTCTTCTCTGTTGTGCCCCAGTATCCAAAATAGACACTTTTCATGAATGCACTGGCAAGGAACAGCATGTGATGGGATTAGTGATGAGGCGAAGCCAAAACACTTATCAATTATTGTATCTGTTTACTTCCTCAAAGAAGGCTCCCTTCAGAGGCACGTGCCTCCTCGCTTGTAACCAAACCCTCTGTGCTCTCCCTCGCTTGTTGAAAATTGATTTGCACATGCTTTGCTCCAGTGGAAGTCTCTTGGCTTGTCCCTGTGAAATGTCACTGCTGGTGGGTGTAGCTGGGCGTGGGTGTTCCCTGCCCTCGGGATGCTGGCGCTGCACATGGGTCACATGCTTGCCTCGAGGAGCAGCTCTGTCCAGTCCATCCAAGCTCCCCAAGCGTCACAAAAGGGACACTTGTTGGAGCTTTCAGGTTCCAGTCTTCTCTACTTGCTCCTCCCTGGGGAATGGACACCATTTGACCTTCCTAAATTATTGTGAACTAGGGATAAGCCTTTGCTGGAAAGGTGGAAAAGCTCAGTGAAAAAAACTCCCCAGGATCGTGTACACTGTGGCTAATGAAATGTGGATTTACGTGACCACCCATAGCTGATGCACATTTTATGCTTCAGTTCTTCCATGCGATGAGTCCACTGCTAGCAGGGGCAATAGTTTTAATTATGTGCCTTTTTTTTTTTTTTTTGGACTTTGTACACTGCTCAGATGTAAGGGAACTAATCTATAAAGTGTGCAAATTAAATTAATCTAAGTTTTTACCTCAAGCACTATTCAGGCAAAGTAAAAACTAAGCCTAATGCTTTTTAAAAACTTGTAAATGACAATAATTAGCTCCTGTTTTAATGCTAATACATCCTGAATATATACATACTATTGTAATGCTCATAGTTAGTATTGGTGTAAACATGGGGAGAATAGGTCCAAAGTGTAATTTTTAAAAAAGTCAGAAACTGAACTTTGTGTGAATTCTTTAGAATGTATGAGCACAGGAGTATTTTTATATCCCTTCCACTTACTTGACCTCAAAGAACTGGTAAATGGAGAGCACCAGAACACCTGATACATCTGCTTAAAGCTCCAGGTCAGTAGCATGCTTAAGCACATACTTAAAGCATACAAATAATCACATCCTTGGTCCACGGAGTAATTAAACTTGTGCTTATGTACTTTGTACAGCACAGTACCAGCCTGCAGGCGTTCTCTGAATACTGGTGTGCCTGAGAAAGTAGTGAATCAGAAAGTGATTTTTGGCTGGAGTTCGAAAATGAGCTTAAAAGAGTGAGTTAGGCACCCAGAACTCGTTAGATGTGAATAGCTACGGAAAAGCTGGTCTTGTCAGCAGTCGAGTAAGTACAAGGTGTGGCCATTTACTTTACAGTAATGCCTCAGTTTTGTTTAAAGTGAAATGATTTAAAAAACCCTTTTGCTCAGTAATTTCCTGCTGCTCTGCTATAACTCTTTGCTTCCCTAAATGCTGGGCAGACCAGACAGTTCCAGCAGAGCCCAGGCAAGGCAGCCCCTTGCTGGCAGCTTCTCTCTTAACTCACTGGCCAGGGTTTAGGTGGGTTCAGCACTGGGGGCAGCACGGGCAGGTCGAGGCCAGTGGTGTGGCTGCTTTTCCTGTCGGTGCTCAGTCCGGGCAGGGCTCTGTGGGAACACACTCACTCCTCTGGAGCCAGCAGGCATGATGGGCTGGTTGGCCATGCCCTGGTTAATTTAGTAGGAGTCATGGAGCCTCTTTCAGCCACAGCTCCTCCCCTGGCATTTTTCTCCTGCTGTTCTCCCTTCCTGTCCCCATCCTGGTGCCAGCCAGTTTGATATGTCAGTCACATGGCGAGCTCCCTTCTGAGCTGCCCCGGGTGTGCTTTACCCACACATGGCCAACGTGACCAGGCAGCCTTGCTGTCCTCTTTACCAGGCTGAGCCAGGTCATGGTCTCTTGCCACTCAAGGTGAGTGTAAGGTGGCAGCCTCTAGTAGGCTTGTTGATGATGAATTGTTTTATTTTATATACTTAAAGTCAGCTGCTTTAATTTGCTTGTTCTCCAAGGCTTTGTGTATAAATGCTAGTGAGGTCACCACACTGAGGCAAACCAGGGCAGCATCAAAAGCTCCTCTCTGAAATATTGGCTGCTGGGTATCTGAATGGTGGGAGGCTTGTTTGCAAAGCAGCCTCCATGGAAAGTCTGTGTAATGTGTTTGATTATCCAACCTTGCCATTTTCAAAGGGACCCAGTCAAGATGAACAGGGCCTAAATGTACCATCTCCTAAAAATAACTCTGGCTTTCCAGCTCCTCTGCTGATGTTGGGAGTGGGAGAAAAAAAGTGATGCTCCAAAATGAGGATTGCAAAGAGAGAAGAGATGTCAAATGCACGTGGTGAAACCCACCTCTTGTCAGCCCTGAAGATGGGTGCTCTTCCACTGCTGCTCAAGTGCTCTTCCACTTTGGGGTCCCAAGCAGTGCCCCCTGAGGCACTGGATGTCCTGGACAGGAGCTCAGCTGGGCAGCTCTCACTGCTGGACACAGTGACAATGTGGTCTGTTCCTTGGCAAAGTGAGACACTTCCTGAATTCTCCTAATGTGTGTATTTTTTTTTTTTTTTGGTGGTGTGTGAGGAACAGGGGCATGACTGGCCAGATGGATCACAGTTCCCACTGTGCATTCCTTTTGTGCTGTACAGTTCATATTTTCTTGGAGACTGCTTATGTAATTTTCAAGATGGTGATCAGCCTGATCTTGGTTTTGAGAGAAAAATCAGAGCCATGCCTCATTTCAGAAGGCAAACCCCACGTGTGATGGTTTCTGGAAGCTCTGCCAGCGTTGCTCCAACGCAGCTCATTAATGTCAGGGCCGTGCTGGGATCGTCGCTCTCTTGGTGTCGTGTCCACTGGCTCCCGCACCTGGAGTCAGCTCCAGGTTTGGGGAGTGTACAGTCCCAGAGTCCTCGGAGCCCTGGTGTGTTTTCAGCTGCTCCGAAGGCAGCCCTTCGTCTTTTCCAAGCTACGCAGAGCCAGCACTGCTGCCATCTAAACCCAGAGGCTGAAGCTCTTGTCCGGGCACAGCAGGATGATCGGCAGCTGCTGTTTTTAAAAGGCTCAGAACCTCTCCTGTGAGTGGGTGTTTCTCACTTGGTAATACCAGTCCGTTCCAGCTGAGGATCTGTCCCTTTGTTTTGTGTATGGGACAATTTGTTTTCAATTTTTGTTTCTGAAAGGAAACTGTCAAGACGAAATTCACACTTAAAAAAATCAAGGGAAACAGCCCTTTGTCCGTTTCTAACAATCCCCTTCGATGACTAAAGCTGGAAGAATTCTAGAAACGGCAATAATTTTCTACCTTCACTTTGGTTTTGTTCTGCTCTTGCATCTTCTGAGTTTCAGATACAACACAACAAAAATATTTTGAGTTAGCATCAGTGTAACCTAGAGGTGTGTGCTCTGATCATCTGAATCTGGTTGTGCTTTATCTAGAAGTGGGACTGGGGCAGCAGGGAGCCAAGAGCAGCTTGGGCAATATTCACTGTTCTTGTAGTGAACAGCCTCGTGCTGGCTTTGCAATCCAAGAGGAACATGCCAAGCCTCTGTGAAGGGTGTTCCCCTTCAGCACATATCCATCCTCACTCGATTCTGCCAAGTACCCAATGGCCAGTAAAATAAAACTGGGGGTGAGACAGCCTGCCCAGGCTGCAACAACTCCAGTTACCTGCTTTTCTGTGCCCTGGGTCTGCTCTGCCTGCCGGGGAAGTTGTGCTCTCCCTGGAACAGGGGCTCATCAGATTTTCTTCCGTGATGGTGCAGCAGCCAGTGCTGCAGGGACCTGGTCCTGCCTGGGGCTCCCTCCAACTGCAAAGAGTTGTTTATTGTCAATCCAAGAAAAGAAAAAAGAAAGAAAGAAAGGAACTTTTGAAAATAATAACAACATGCATCTCATTTTCATTTTAGTCCTAAAACTACTTGATGCTCATTACAAAGGACTTGATTCCTTAAATGAATGAAACAGCCAGGATTCAGTGTGGGACTGCTGACGCTCTGACTCATGCTCTGCTTCTCGCGGGCTCTGGCTTTTATGCTTCATTTAGGACACCAACGTCATTAGCATTTAGAGGGCTGCTGCTTTTTTTTAATCATTATTATTATACTGCTGTTGTAACTTTCTCAAAGGTGCTAATAGTATTTGGATCCGAATCACGGCTCATCTTTTATTACCAAATCAGGGCACGGGGTTTGCTTTCATTCGACTTGCAAGCCTCAGAAGAAATTGTAAATGCAAATACTGTGTGGCTCTGTGCAGTTGTGAGAGGCTCTCCGGGGTTTTTGGATGCCAGGTGGTCTGTTACTGGGACGTGGGATGGGTGAGGATATTTGTCTTGTGTTGCACAGGGCTGGGACCTTTGTGGCTCCCCAAGCATCCCTGGCCACACCAGCTGCGTGCATTCCCTGGAGATGGCTTGTGTGAGCGGCAGCACCTCCGAACACGATGCTGTGCAAAGGGTCCCTTGCTGAGGGACCCAATGGGATGTTTTTACTACAAGAGGAAAGAAAAGCCCTGAGAGTGCTCTGTCACAAACTCCTGGAAGCCCTTGAGCATGTCACAAAGTCCTTCTCAAGGGCAGCAGCTTGCAGGGACACTTGCAAGCCCATTACAGGATGGGGCCCACCCCAGGTCTCTGCAGGCAGAATTCATAGGGAAACAACGGAGCAGAATTGTGGGAATCTGTCTCTAGTTTCTGTTGAGTCCACCTCCATCAAAATACTGGTCAATTTAAAGGAAAGTGTTACTCCTTGCCCTAAGGACATGCAGGGCTGGGCTGGGATTTCCAGGAGGATTTGTGAATGAGGGCTGCAAATTCCCAGCCAAATACTTGGCACCGTTTTAGTGGGAAATGTACAGATCTTTTTTCAGATATTACTTTATCTGAAAGTCGTTAAGAAATCAGAAGTAATTCCCTAAAATCCCAGCTTTATTAATAAATTAAAGGCAACCGCTGCTGCAGATGGGTGTGAGCTCTCCTGCTGGCACCTGGGTGCTCCAAGTGCGCCTGGGGTTGCAGGTTAGTGTGGGATGTGTGGGGCTGGTCAGCCCTGCAGTCTCCACTTGTCCTGGGTAAAGCAGCGCTGCTCACCTGAGTGCCAGTGCCACGAGTACCTGCAGGACAGGGGTGATCCTGCCTTTTGCCCCGGTGGCTGGGGTGTGCCAGGGGGCTGCCTGCAGCCAGCCTCTGTTTGGTGGCGTTCCTGGGAGTGACAGATGAGCCATCTGGCATTATGCGGAAACTCAGCACGGTGTGCACCTAGGAGGAGCCCCCAGGGCTGACAAAGTCGTTGCACACCTTCCCTGCCGTGTGGGCTGGGCGCTGGGGCTGGGGCGTTGCTGGGCACATCAGCTGGACAGAACGGACCCTGTCAGACCCTGCCCTCCTGGGGACCGACTGAGCGGCAGCAAGAAAAATGAGGGACTTTCAGGGGCAGCTGTGTTTTACTAACCCAGTCATAATGCCCCTAAAAATCCTTATTGTTCTTGCAATGGTCAACTGTGACCTGCGGCACGGGGAGGCCTGGAAGGAGCTGGAGGGCAGGCAGCCCGTGGGAAGCAGGGCTGGCAGGTCGGAGCAGGGTGTCAGCCTGGAGACAGCGCTTCTGTTGGAGTGCAGCTAAAATGACATGGTGTTGTGACTTGTGGTGTGGAGTGTGTGCTTCTTACGACGCTCAGGGCATGAGAACTGGAGCACAAAGACAGGGAAATGACACACGGCGAGTGCTTTCCCTCCCTGCTGTGTCTGTCTGACATTTCCCCCCACCAGGCATAAATGCAACCCAAGAGATGCGCCCCAAGCCCACAGAAAGAGCCCTTACCCAAACCGTTCCTCCTCTCCCAATTCTGTTTCACTCCTCTTTCAGCAAACTCATTGCAGGTCTCTGCTTATCCACAGCATCTTTCTCTGAGCTTTATTCCTGCTCTTATATCTCAGATAAGACTGTGATGAAGTAATTGCATGCAAAGAAGCAATTTGTTAAACAGAACCATAATATTAAATTATTTGCCATCTTTATGCATTCTAATACTTTATTTGCATTTCTGAGAGCTTCTGTATGCTGAGTAAAAGTTTTTATTTTCATTGAACTCTGCAGCAACGTTCAAAGCTTTTATCCTTTAATAACTCTACCTAGGGGTATAGATAGTCTAATTAATCTGGCCCCCTGGCCCCACAGCAGCAACAGTCCTTTCACATTGTCTGCTTGGATTACTTATTCATTACCTTTCTGAAAGGCTTTGTTTATGTTAATTATGTTTTTGATAAATGTTTTAGCATTTATCAATTAATTGATATGATTATCAATTAATTCTGCTTTATATGCCTATGCCAATAGATTAGGAGTGCATATGTCATCTTTTTTTATATTTTTTATTTTTATTTTTATTTTTTAAGTTGAGCAAGATTTACTCATTTGTTATTTGTCATTCTCAGGAGCATTTCAACTGCTTTTCTTAAAGCTGAATTCTTTTATAAAGGAGAAGTGACTAGAAACCCTGAGCTGAGTCCCAGGTCTGGCTTAACTTTGTAAGGCACACTGACACACTGAGGCTGCTCCACTTAAGGTATGGTATGAACCAGGAGCTGATCCCGTGGCTGTGGAATGAGTGTTCACATGGAGTCATCCTGCCACGGCTATTGCAGCTGCTGTGGAAGCAAGTCCTAAGGGACGATCCTTGTCCCAGTGACTGTGACAGATAGGACAGGAATGGGCACAGGGAAGGCACCACTGTCAGTGGAGGATGGATTCTGTTCCACCAGCTGGGAGCAAAGAAACCTGGGCTGCTCAAGGCCCCCCAGAACTGTCCAGGAGTGTCCTTTGTGCCAGCTGATTCCAGGAATGCCACACTTTTGGGACTTTTGTCAGGACCTCCTGCTTTGACACCTTTGGTTTCAGAGACTGCCTCACCATAGGAACCCCCAGTTCTGCTGCTCCTCTCCACAAGGATTTCTGCATCCAGCAACTCATGCCTTCATTGGATACGAGATTAAAGGGCTTGAATTTTCCCTGGCAAGATGGGTGGATGGAATTAGTTTAATCTGTTCTCATTCTGACACCTGCAAAGCAACGATCTACTGCTGTGGAATATTCTTTGTGATGAAAACAGGAGGATCGGGAATGGGGGTTTGTAACTTTTTTTGGATGAGTTTCTGTTACAATTTTTATCTTTAGTATCACCATTTTAAATAAGCACATTTATATGTTAAAATAAACATTTTTTTTCCCCTGAAACACTGGAATACGCCTCCCCAGCCTCTTCCTACCTCAGCTCTGCGACTGTGGAGAGAACCCACTCATGGATTTTAAAGTCAGCAGGATGTCAGAACTTCTAACAGAGGATGTGCACAGAGCAACTCCTGCAGTTCATCCTGCAGGCCTAGGCCTTGATGAATGGATCTTTTTCTTACGTGCTGTGGGAACTCTGCCTATAGAAAAGTCTGAGAAGCTGCTCCAGGGCTTTATAACCTTGTGTCTTGCTCCTTATGGCAAGCTGCGAGCTGCCTGCTGGTCCCAGCCTCTGTGGACAAAACCCTTCACGTGTGTGACTGCACCTGGGGAACAGCAGAGCACGGTGCTGTCCCTGCCACATCTGATCCCAAAGCAGCTCCCCCGCTGCCACACTGCCCGTCAGAGAGTTGGCTGGTGCAGCACAGGTCTGTAGGGTCACTTGGTACGTGGCCAGGGGCTCACGTGCAGGATCCCCTGTGCACATCCCGCAGTGGGATCCAGGGATCTTTAACACTTGAGGATGCTCTCAGCAGACCCAGCTCCATTTCTCAGTGCCCGTGCTAAGCCACTAAGACTTCAAAAACAAATCTGACTGGGTTGAGTTTTCTTTCTTTTTGAAGTTCAGTGCCACTTAGCACCTCCAATTTAGCTTGACAAAAAAAAAAAAAAAAAGCAGAAATACCTAAAATAAAGGTGTTTTGAAAAGCACATGCAGGCAATTAGGGTTTTTTTTCAGATTCAGTCCCAGGTGATGCCATCAGCTTCCACTGCTGTTAAGAACTGCCCCAGGCTTCCTTCAAGTTGCCATCCCTAGTCTGTGCAAAGCATCGTGAACATTAAAATAGACCCTGCTGAAATAAAACACACTGCTCCTTGCAGGCACACAATTATTTCTCTGAAAAACAGGTAACAGCAGATGCACTAGGCCTGAGCCACCACTGATGCTGCTTTGCACATCCTTGGAAGGTGCAGATGGTCTGGATCGGTGACAGCGTTACCACTGCCCACAAAAACTGACCTGAGGCAGCACAGAGCAAAGGGTGCCGGGTGAGATCCCAGCAAGGAAAAGGAAAAAAATTAAATTTCTCTTCAGGTACAAGCAATTCTGTTAATGCCTTCCCCACTGCAGGGGGCACTTGCTGAAATGCCCTGCACTGTTACCAGCAGCTTTCAGTGCACAGCTCCTGTCCAGAGCACCTTAATGCGGTACATTCAGTCAAGCAGAAATTGTACGTCAGGTGCATACGTGGAATAAAATCAGAGCAGGAAATATATTTTTCAGGCAAACTTATAGCTTTCTTTTACTGAAGCCCTGTGGTACTTTGCTGTAGTTTCTGATGAACAAATCGCTGCTTCACAGAGGAAATATTTAGGCAAACTTTTGTCATAGTTTTAACATTTAATTTTCAGCAAGGCTGAATAAATCCAAGCTTTCAAGGAACCTTTAGCTTTAGCAGGTGGCTGTTGGGCTTTGTCTTTTTAACTGGTCCAGAACTGGCAATGTTTCTCAAAGAGAACATCTGCAGGAGTTGCTGGGAAAGAAACTACAACTTCTTCATTGGGATGGCTGGGCCACCCTTCACAGGAGCTGGACTCTGTTCTGGCAGCCAGTTTGTACTGCCGGGGGTTCAGAGGTTGGTATTTGGTATTTTTTGGAGAGGAAAACACAAAAAACCCCCCAGCAAAGGGAGCTGACATCCCTGAGTCTCAAGTTCAGCACACAAACTCATCAGCTGATCTAGGACAGCGTGACTGGGCCTTTCTCTGCAACACACAGTTTGAAAACTTTGTGGTGTCACTGGAGCAGGATTTGTCTTCTTAACGTGGAAGCCCAACAGACAGAAAGTCCTTTCCTTCCCGAGGGCTTACTGCTTTATATGCAGCTTTAAAAAAACAAAACAAAAC
>VZTX01024042.1:5728-24173 GCA_013400915.1 Pardalotus punctatus | reverse complement strand
GCTCTCCCAGCCTGGCTCCACGGAGGTGCTCTCTGTTGCAGGGCCCTTTTGGGGTGCTTGCCTGCCCTGTGGTGTGTGTGGGGCTGCCTCTCTCACCCCTGCTCCCCTTCCTTCCCTCCTCTGCTGTGTTCCTGCCCCTCCATGCCACCC
This sequence comes from Pardalotus punctatus, assembly GCA_013400915.1. Classification (NCBI taxonomy): domain Eukaryota; kingdom Metazoa; phylum Chordata; class Aves; order Passeriformes; family Pardalotidae; genus Pardalotus; species Pardalotus punctatus. The sequence continues at coordinate 24,023 of VZTX01024042.1, read as the reverse complement.
GTGTCTCTCCCTTCGGCAGCTCAACACCTTCCAGGCAGTCATAGCCTACAACGATGAGGACACCTACACCATCTTCCTCTACCCCAACGGCGGCCTCCAGTTCCTGGGGACGCGCCCCAAGGAGTCCTACAACGTCCAGCTGGAGCTGCCAGCCAGGGTGGGCTTCAGCTGGGGGGACGGCGATGACCCGAAGAGGGACGGGCTCTTCCACAGCCTGGCCAGCAGCGAGCAGGCTCTGAGGAACCTGGAGCGGTGCGTGGCACCTGGGGGGCTGTGTGGGGTGGGTAGGGGGAGTGGGGTCACCTTCTCCCACCCCTGGAGCCTTTTCGGACCTGGAAAAATTTGTGGAGTGAGCTGGGGGTGCTGGGCTGCATCAGGAGCGGCACTGGGGTCCTGGAGCGGGGGTGTCCCCTTTGGGGTGGGTTTCCCAACAGAGCTGGGATGATGTTCGTGTGTGCTGTGTCCACAGGGAGAGCAACACGGGGATCCCTGGTGTGTGGGTTTTCCGCGTGGGCAGCGCGGAGCGCGTGGAGCCGGGGGGCGGCGAGGGAGCCCCTCCTGCTGTACCCCAGAGCCTCCCTGAGCACCCCAACCCCGGCACCGCCGGCTACACCCGCCCTATCTCCAGCCACACACCCGCGGCACAGCGTCCCGGCCACGGATCCCGCACGCCGGTGCTCCTGGGCTTTGTCCCCGGCAGGAGGGACGCCCAGGAGCGGAGCCGCTGGGACGGTGGCAGCCGGCAGAGCTACTCGGCCAACCCCTCCTCCTACAGCTCTGGCCAGCACGGTGTGGGCGTGGAGGAGGACGTGCATTTCAACCCCGATGGTGAGCGGCCGCAGCCCCGGCGGTGGCCCGGTGGGGACAGTGACCCAGCTGGGGTGATGACCCAGCGGGGACAGTGACCAAGCGGGGACGGTTTGTGGTGGGTGGCTCCCTGAAAAAGGCCCCTGGCTGCAAGTTCACCCCTTCCCAAGCGTGGGCTGGAGCCGCTCCTGCAGAGCTGCTGCCCTTCCAGCTCCTCCTCTCAGCCCGGTCCCGCTGCCAAGGGCTGCCGGAGCCGTGCAGCCCTGCCTGCCGGCTTTGCCAAGGGAAAAGGTGGGAGGCTTGGAGCACGGCAAGGGATGGGAAGCTCAGGGGACAGGTCCCAGCACGAGGCCAGGGTTGGCCTTTCCCCCTTCCCTGCCACCAAGCCAGCTGTGGAGCCACTGTGGCACGTGCCTGGGACAGCAGAGCCCCGTCCCCAGCCAACTGTCTCCCAAAAATACCCCCAGGAATTTGATCCCCTGCCCTCTGTCAGATCTGCCTGAAATCAGGAAACAGGTTCCAAGCCCTCCACCACCCCTCTGCATCCCGGGTGACTCCATTGGGAATCACCACTGCCAGCTTGCCCGTTTCTAGGCTGTGCTTTTGGGGCCAGGAAAACAAGACAGCCACCCCCTGCGAGGGGTGGCTTTGTCACTGCGTCCCCACCCCTTTCCCCCGGTCCCCAGTGTTCACCTACAGCGCAGCCAGCAAGGAGACGTGTGCCCAGCACCACGGGCGCTGCTCCCCGCACGCCTTCTGCACCGACTACGCCGCCGGCTTCTGCTGCCACTGCCGGGCCACCTTCTACGGGAACGGGCGGCAGTGCCTGCCCGAAGGTACGCAGGGCGGGCGGCGGGGACGGGCAGCCCGTGCCTGGGTGGCCGCTGCCAGGGGTGCCCGTCTCCCCGCCCAGGGGCCGTGCATCGCCTCAACGGGAAGGTGAGCGGGAGCCTGAGGGTGGGACGGGCGTCCGTCCGCTTCCAGGACGTGGACCTGCACGCCTACATCGTGGGCAGCGACGGCAGAGCCTACACGGCCATCAGCGGGGTGCCCCAGCCCGCCGCCCGCGCCCTGCTGCCCCTGCTGCCCGTCGGGGGGCTCTTCGCGTGGCTCTTCGCCCTGGAGGAGCCCGGTGCTGAGAACGGCTTCAGCATCACCGGTGAGCTGAATGGATTCAGGATTCAGGATGGGCCATCGCTCCCAGGGGTGTGGCTCATTCAGGGGCGGGTGCTGAGGGTTTGGGGCAGCTCCGCGGCTCCTCCAGCTTTCCCAGGTCCAGCTGGCTGTCACCACTTGCTGTGAGCACCCATAGGTATGCTGGAGTAGCAGGGAAGGACGCTTTGGAGTTGTTATCCCTGCAAGTGGTGCCTGTTCCCTTTTCCTGCCCAGGCGCCGAATTCACCCAGAGCCTGGAGGTGACATTTTACCCCGGCAGGGAGACGGTCCTGGTCACTCAGACAGCCGAGGGCCTGGGGCCGGACAATTATTTAAGCCTCAAGACACACATCCAGGGTGAGGTGCCATTCCTGCCGGACAACGTCACTGTCCACATCACTCCCTACAAGGAGCTCTACTCCTACTCCAGCTCAGGTAAGTCCTGTGCTCACCTGGCTTCAGTTCCTCGCACGCCAGCCCTGAATGCCCGAAAACATCTGAGACACATCGATGCTGACGCCGTTTTCCCCACCTCCCATGGGGTTCTCTTTGCCGTCCGGCAGCCGTGACGTCCTCAGGCCAGCGGGAATATGTGGTGGCCGCGGGCACCGCCAACCAGACCTTGTCCTACCGCCTGCGCCAGAACATCACCTTCTCCGGGTGCCCGCACTCGCGGCTGCCGGCGCGGCAGCAGCTCAGCGTGGGCCGCGCCTTCGCCCTCTTCGACAGCCACGAGCACGTCCTGCGCTATGCCCTGGCCGCCCGCATCGGCCCAGCACGAGGTGAGCGCCAGCACCCACCCCGGGTTGCCAATCTAGGGTGCCAGCCATATCCCAAAGCTGTGGAGTGCTCGCTTTGCCCAAAATCAGCCAAAAAACGGGTTTTCCAAGCAGTTTGAGCTGCAGCGCTGCTGGCATGGCGGGGGTGGCACTGGGTGGCACGGCCGTGGTTCCCTTCATGGGACAGTGGTGCTGTGGAATCAGGTATAAGTGGGGATGGGCACTCCCTGCATCTCTCAGATCTCTTTTGCCCCCTGACAACCCTCTGTGCCTGCAGATGTTGCCGAGAATCCCGTGGTGAACCCATGCCACGATGGCACCCACTCGTGCGAGGCACCGGCACGCTGCCAGCCCGGTGTGGGCACGGAGTACACGTGCGAGTGCACGGCCGGGTACCGCCGGGATGGACGGGGCTGCCGAGGTCAGCAGGGCTGGGCGTGGCTGCTGGGGGGGTGCTGGTGGATCTGTGCCCCATCAGGCAATATTCCTGATATTTGGGATGCTGGGATGTCGCGGCACCCAGGGAGCTTCACCAAGCACATGGTTGAGTGATGAGGGGAAACTGAGGCAGGACGCTGGAGGTCCCTGGGGAAGCACTCCGGGAGTGAAGAAAAAAGAGGAAAAAAGAAAGGAGAGACAGGAAAAAGCAAAACCAGGGGAAAAATAATCTCTGCATTTCATAAATCCAGCCATCTTTATTGTTGCTTTTCTATCACACCAAACTTCACACTGCAAATTTATCTTCCAAATCTGGAATCCCTTTCCACAAGTGTGTCCCTTTTCCCAGTGCCAGTAAGCTGCACTGCACAGTGATGCTGGTGAGGAATTCAAGGATTCTGTCTTTCAACAAGGAATGGGTTTCCTTCTCCTGAGATCCCAGTGGAAGTGACCAAACTGATCTCTGTAGTTTTAAATCATAAATAGCCCCCAATATTGGTGTGCCTTGAATGAATGTTTCTTTAGCAAAACAATACACCAAAAACGATCTTGCTCCTTTTTCCCTTTTCCCTTGAGATGATTAGAAAGTTAATTCTGCAGTTGGATTATAAATTGATAAAAGTTCAGTGGCAGACATGGGATGGGCAGCGTGGGGCAGGATGTTCCCCGTCACACCAGGAGCAGCCACACCCCAGAGATGGGGATGCCCAGCACCATCGCGGTGCCCGGTGTCTCCTCCTTTCCCTAGATGTGGACGAGTGTGCCGAGGGCCTGAGCCAGTGTGGCCCCTTCTCCGTGTGCCTGAACTCGCCGGGCAGTTACCGCTGCGAGTGCCGCGATGGCTACCGGCCGGCGGGGGACGGGCAGGCGTGTGTGCGTAAGTGCCGTCCCCATTTTGGGGTGTCCCCGACTCCCGTGCCCCATGGACGTGTCCCGATCACCCCTCCCCTGTCCCCACAGCGCTGGCACCGGCGAGTGACCCGTGTGAGGACGGGCGGCACCCCTGCGCTCCGGGGGACCGGGCACGGTGCCTGTCCCGCGGCGACGGCCGCGCCACCTGCGAGTGCCTCCCTGGCTACAGCGGCGACGGCATCCATTGCTCCGGTAAGGTGGGCACGGGAGTGACCCCACGCCGTGGCTTCTGGGGCGTCCCTGTCCCACTCTGTCCCGGCTGATCCCGTTTCCCCTGCACAGATGTGGATGAGTGTGCTGAAAACCCGTGTCACCCGGCCGCCACCTGCTTCAACACCCCGGGCTCCTTCTCCTGCCGCTGCCAGCCCGGCTACGTGGGCGACGGCTTCCAGTGCACGTATGGTGAGGTGCCCGCTCGCCCCCCTGCCCTCTCTGCCTGGCACAGCTTCCCCAGCCTCACCATCCTCTTTTCTGGCTTTCCAGCAGCGGAAGGGAACCCGCAGCGGCTGACCCCGTGCCAGCATGAGCAGATGTACCCACGGGAGGTGCCACCGGGGCCCTCCCCGCTGGGTGACCGGCACGTGCCCCAGTGCGACGAGCAGGGCCGGTACCGGCCCCTGCAGTGCCACAGCAGCTCCGGGCACTGCTGGTGCGTGGACGCGGCCGGGCAGGAGATCGCCGGCACACGGACAGCGCCGGGCACCACCCCACCGCGCTGCGGGAGCCCAGGTCAGTGACACCCTGCAGGGTCAGGGCAGCAGGGTCAGGCCCTTGGGCATCTGGCTGGCATCCCAATGGCAGCCTGCCTTGGCCCAGCCACCAGGAGCGTGGGGACAGTGGGGCCACAGCAAGTGGAGGGGACCCATAAACTAAGCAGCCATAAACTAAAACATGAGGAGTTTCATCTCAGCTTGAGGAAGAACTTCTTTACCTTGAGGGTGGCAGAGCCCCGGCACAGCTGCCCAGGGAGGATGTGGAGTCTCCCTCTCTGGAGATATTCCACCCTCACCTGGACATGTTCCTGTGTCACCTACTCCAGGTGACCCTGCCTGGCCAGGGAGGCTGGACTGGATGATCTCCAGAGGTCCATTCCAGCCCTAAGGATTCTGTGCCTGTGTGAGCCCTTGCCCAGCCAGCCGGCTGGGGCTTCACTGCCACGGCCTGAGGGCAGGGTGCTGTCAAGTGGGTGCATCGAGGGGCTCCTGGGTGTTTAGGGTGCCCTGGCCCGTGGGGTTACAGTGGCTGTGGCCATTGAGGTGTCCCCTCCTGTGTCAGCTTGTGCTGGAGGGGACACCTACAGGGTGCCGAGGGGGCTGGAATGGGGCAGCCCTGACCACCCCCAAACCAAGGGGTCTGGAAGACTGGGGTGAAGCGGTGCCAAGGGGCTCCCGGGGAGCTGCGTGGCCCCCGCTGAGCCCGGCACGGGGGCGTTTGCCGCCGGCAGAGTCCATCCAGCAGCTGACACCCTGCGAACACGCGCGGATGTACCCACGGGAGGTGCCACCGGGGCCCTCCCCGCTGGGTGACCGGCACGTGCCCCAGTGCGACGAGCAGGGCCGGTACCGGCCCCTGCAGTGCCACAGCAGCTCCGGGCACTGCTGGTGCGTGGACGCGGCCGGGCAGGAGATCGCCGGCACACGGACAGCGCCGGGCACCACCCCACCGCGCTGCGGGAGCCCAGGTCAGTGCCCGGGAGCATCCTCGGCGTGGGGGCACCGGCAAGGACAGGGGGACACGGGGCTCTGCCAAGCCCCGAGTCGCCCTGGGTGGGGAGGCTGACAGGGTGACTGTCCCCTCCCCGCGGCAGAGCCCACGGAGCGGCCCCCCAGCATGTGCGAGCGCTGGCGGCAGAGTTTGCTGGAGCACTACGGGGGCAGCCCCCGCGGGGACCAGTACGTGCCGCAGTGTGACAGCGGCGGGGACTTCACCCCGCTGCAGTGCCACGGCGACAGCGGCTACTGCTGGTGCGTGGAGCAGAGCGGCAGGGAGATCCCGGGAACGCGCTCCGAGCCCGGCACCACCCCGCCCTGTAAGAGCCCGGCGCCCCAAAGTCGCCCTGCCGCACCCACGGCTTGGGATCCGGGTGCGGAGCCGAGGGGACGGCGCTCCCTGAGCCATCTCTGTCCCCTCGGTTCATGTGCCAGGCCTGCCCAGTGTCGCCCCGCCCAGCGTCCGGCCCGAGCCCCGGCCTGATGTGTCCCCGCCGGCCACCGGGACCTTCCTGCTCTATGCCCAGGGCCAGCAGATCGGGTACCTCCCGCTGAACGGCACCCGGCTGCAGAAGGAGGCGGCCAAGACCCTGCTGTCCCTGCATGTACGGTATCCTTGGGATGGGGATGGGGTGCAGGAATACCAGAGGGAGTTTGGGACAGGCTGGTGCTGCCACTCGGTGTTTTCACATCTCTCTGGATCACTTGTCTGAGCTGTCAGAGTTTGGGGGGTCACCTCTTGGGGGGTGATGTTGGTGTTTGGGGACATTGGCCGTGCTGGTTTGGTGCTGAGGTGGCACTTTTGACAAGGGTCTGGAGGGACTGGACAAGGGGGAATGGCTTCCCAATGATGGAGGGCAGGGAGAGATGGGATATTGGGAAGGAATTGTTCCCTGTGAGGGTGCTGAGACCCTGGCACAGGTTTGCCCAGAGAACCTCAACACTGCCCCATCCCTGGAAGTGTCCAAGGCCAGGATGGAGCACCCTGGCATATTGGAACGTGTCCCTGCCCATGGCAGGGGGTTGGAATTGCATGATCTTTAAGGCCCCTTCCCACTCAAACCATTCCGGGATCCTATGGATTCTATTTTCACCTCCCTCCAGCAGGTCCCACACAGGTCCCAGACCTGGCACTGCCCAGTTCTGGTGCTCCCAGAGCTTTCCAGTGTCAGTCACAGCCTGGACTTGCAGCTGCAGGACTCTACTGCAGACTTGCCTTTTTCCTTCCTTGGATTCCTCTTGGAGCTTGGCCATGTGCAGCTCCAGCCAGGCCAGACCAAGGCAGAGGAACGCTGAAATCTCGGCCACGACCCTCCCTGCACCCTGGGGAAGTGAAAGACCTTGCCAAGTATTCCCTCTCCCCATCCTGAAGGTCATTCCCCGGGCTGGCTTTGCTCTCGGAGCAGCCGCTCCTTGAGGCTGAGGGTTCAAATCCATCTGGCCGTGGGTGTGAGCCTGCACCAGCTGGCCTGAAATCCAGTGCTGCAGGATTCCGCTGGGAGGGGGCAGTGGGAACCCGTCAGGGCCGGGTTTTGCTGGGGAAATGGGATTTGAGTGTCCCGGGCAGCTCTCAGTGCTGGCTGCTGGGATGAGGATGCCCATGGAGCCTCCTGGCAGGATCTCACCCCGCATCCCTCTCCCGACCCCGGCAGGGCTCCATTGTGGTGGGCATCGACTACGACTGCCGGGAGAAGATGATCTACTGGACCGATGTGGCCGGCAGGACCATCAGCCGGGCGGGCCTGGAGCCAGGCTCCGAGCCAGAGACCATCATCAGCTCAGGTGGGCTCCTGTCCCCTGTGTCACCTGCCCAAAGCCACACCTGCTGTTCCCACCGCAGCTCCGGGGCTGTCCTGCTCCGGGCTGCTCCCATCCCGTGGTTTTGGGTTTGGGATGCCCGGAGCAGCATTTCCCTGAGCGTGGCCATCCTCCCCCAGGGCTCATCAGCCCCGAGGGCCTGGCCGTGGACCACCTGCGCCGGGCCATGTTCTGGACGGACAGCGGCCTGGACAGGATCGAGCGGGCCCGGCTGGACGGCTCCGAGCGCCGCGTGCTCTTCGACACCGAGCTCGTCAACCCCCGTGCCATTGCCGTGGACCCCGTCCGAGGGTGAGCAGCCGCAATTCCGTGGGGATTTTGGACACGGGGCTTTGCAAGGGGCAAAACTTGGACACATCTGAGCCTGGGAGCAGCTCTCCTGCTGTGCACACCCCATAGGAGGGATTGGTTCTCTTCCCCAGCCCTTCTTTTAGTGAATAATTCGGGATTTGGCTGAAGCTGTTGTTTCAGTATCAGGATGTAGATTATTTTGAAAAGCTTTGGAAACACAAGCTGTGCCTCCAGGGTGCAGTTGGGATACAAAATGTGCTACTCCTAAGGCTCGCTCTGGTCGAGGAGCTGCAGTTTGGGTCATAAACATGTTTGATATCGTTCTGCTTTGCTTGGAGAGATTGTTTTCCTAATCAAATAAAGATGGTTCAGGCACTGATAAGGGGAAAACCAGGCCTTGCTCCTGGCAAGGACCAGGATAATCTCCCACCACTCCTTACTGTTTTGTGCCCTGTTTGTGCGTTATTTCCCAAGCAACCTTTACTGGACGGACTGGAATCGGGAAGCTCCCAAAATTGAAACTTCCACTGTCAACGGAGACAACAGGAGGGTCCTGGTGCACACGGACATTGGTTTGCCCAATGGCCTGACTTTTGACCCCTTCTCCAAGCTGCTGTGTTGGGCAGATGCAGGTAATGTCCCCAAGGAGGGACCAGAGAATGTCACACGGAGCCTTGAGGGAAAAACCTCAAGGTTTTTGATGTCTTCAGCTACCTGTGGGCTCCACTGTTGTGCCAGGGGAGGTTTAGATTTGATTTTAGGAAATATTCCTTCATGGAAAAGGTAGTTCTCGGGGCAGTGGTGAAGTCCTCGATCCTGGAGGGATTTAAAAGCTGTGTGGATGTGGCACTTGGGGACATGGAGCAGTGGTGGCCTTGGCAGTGCTGGGAAATGGTTGGACTTGATGGTCTTAGAGGATTTTTCCAACCTGAAGTTTATGATTCTACATCTTTGGGCTGAAAAGCTGTTTCAGAATGGAGGAAATCGGGGAAAGGCTCTTCCCCCAGAGGGTGCTGGGTCTGGGAATGGTCACAGATCCGAGGCTGCCAGAGCTCCAGGAGTTTGGCCACCGCTCTCAGGGATGCCCAGGGTGGATTGCTGGGGTGTCTGTGCAGGGCAGCAGCTGGGCTGGATGATCCCTGTGATTCCTTGAAACACACAGAACATATTTGGCGTTGCATTTTCAGTGGGATTGGCGAGTATCTTGTGTTTGAACAGGCACCAAGCACCTGGAATGCACATTCCCGGACGGCACAGGCCGGCGCCTCATCCAGAGCAACCTCAATTACCCCTTCAGCATCATCAGCTACGCCAACCACTTCTACCACACGGACTGGCGACGGTGAGCAGGCAAAAACCCGCCCCTGCAAGGCTGGGAATGCTGAGCTCCCCTCCCTGAGAGGAATCCCAGCCTGCTCCCAAATCCTGGAGCCTCCCCAGAGCTCTCGTGGGTCTCAGCAACACCTGCTTGTAAATCTCAGCACGGGGCAGTTGTTTAGCCACAAGCCCAGCTCCCTCCCCAACTCACAGAAACAGTGGTTTGGGTTTGTTTTTTTTTTTTAAACTAAACTTGGCTCAAGTCTCTGGATCTAGATCAGGTCAAAGGAAAGATCCTGTCCTCAGCCGTTCCCTCCGCCTCGGCATCAGGACCTCGCCTCTATTCCCACTCCAGCTGGAAGCTCTCACAGCTCCCATCCAGTCTTGGATTACAGCAAGCACTTAAGAGCTTGCCACGCTTGGAGGAGACTCTCAGGGAGATAATCTCTCCTTGGAAGGCTCTTTTCTGTGGCTGCATCATCAGAGAGAAATGCACTGCATGAGATGGAGGGGGATTTTACGGGGCAAATTTCTTTCCACTTGTCCTGCAGGTGTTCAGACCAAGTTATTCAGCTGCCTGTTCTTAAACACACAAAGGGGAAAAAAAAAACAAGTTTTTAGGTGGCTAAAACACTCCTCCCTTGTTTTCTCCCCAGGGATGGGGTGATTGCTGTAAATAAAGAAACAGGCTCCTTCACTGATGAGTATCTTCCAGAGCAGCGATCCCACCTCTATGGGATAACAGCAGTTTATCCCTACTGCCCTGGAGGTAAAACCCCACCCCAAAACCCATCCCCTCGTGGATTCTGATTCACAATTCGGAATTCTGATTCTGGGTGCCTGACACATTAAAAATCTCCATTTCTCCCTGCAGCAAGGAAATAGGAACTGCAATCTCAAGGAAACAACAACCATCTTTGCACCCAGAATTTCAGACCCAGAAAACTGTCACTGCATACAAGGGGGAAAAGTCCTTCACCGAGGCCAGTGAAGTGCCCTGCTTTCCTGCAAAAGATTACCAAGTATTTTTTATAGTTATACCTCAAGACTTTACTACTGTATTTTTTTTACCAAGTGGAAAACATTTGAGATATTGCCAAAAATATGGTCCTGGGAAGCTCAGGCCACGACTCGAACTCTTGCTCATTCAAGATTTAAAATGTAGCTTTTTTAATTCCAGTTTTATTTTATCGGAAGAAGAATGGTTTCATTTTTCATAGTTTTGACAATCTGACCAAGAGGTCTTTTTATCCAAAAAAACTAAGTGCCTATGGGAAGCTTGGGATGCAGTAAATTGCTGGGTCTAAGTAACAAACAGCCCTGAGGACAGAGACTGTGTGTGCTCCAAAATCCTGCAGAACAGGGATGGGATGTGGCAAAGGCATTGAAGGTTTTCCAGAGGATGATTCTGTGTTTTCACCACTGCCTCCATGCATGTCTTTTAGTATTTATATTAGAAGAATATGCTAGAATTGATCTGTTCATGCTTGTTGGGTCTTCCAAGTGCCTTCCTAGACCTACCCCGTGTAGACCAATACATGTTCAGAAATACCAGTTACCTTGTAATGCTTCACTTTTTCTAGGTTACTTCAATAATTGAATAAAAAAGGTTGGTTTACGTTTCCCTTTGGATTCAGTTTTTCAGTATTTCAGTGGCAGGGGAATATTTCAGCCTAGGGTAGCAGCGAGCAAGCCAGGAGCAAGCTGTTCTTAGAGCAGAACCTCAGCAGAAGAGGATTTTATGTAACATTCCCCTCAGCACAAAGCCAAACACAATGAAAAAGAGACCAAAAAAAAAAAAAAAAAAAAGTCCTATCTGCCAACTGAGAGCTCACCAGAACAATTTGTCTGTTTTCCTCAATTTCATTTATTTAAAGAAAAAACTGATAATCCACCAGAAGTCAGAATTTAATTTCCTGTTTTCTTTCCAAACAGGAAAATAATCCCATTTCGAACTGCATGCCAGAGTGGGAGCTGTGGGTGGTTCCTAATTGCACTAAGTACACACAGGGCTAAAAGCTTTTCTCCCTTCATCTCCCCACTTTTCCCAGTCTGTGGTCAGTCTTGGGATCAGCAATGATGGCCTGGACAGCCACGATGGCTTCGATGATTTTGGTTTGCAGCTCCCGGAGCTCCTCGATGTGCAGCAGGCGGAGGATTTGGGCAGCTTCGTTGATAACAGCATCTGGGGAAGGGCAGAGAGAGGAGTTTGCATTTTATCCATCATTTTATCCATATTTTATCCATCATTTTATCCGTATTTTATCCATCATTTTATCCATATTTTATACATCATTTTATCCATATTTTATCCATCATTCTATCCATCATTCTATCCATCATTTTCAGCTCACAGGAGGGATTTAAGGAAGTTTTAACGCTCTGTGCTTTGTTCCTGCTGGTGGTTTCCAGGCTGAAATTAGGGAACAACTTCCCCTGCTGCTAAAGAGGGAAGGGGTGGCCTCCAAACTTTCCCCCAGCTTCCTGCAGCCCAGGGTCAGGAAATCAGGGAATCACAGGCAGGCCTGGAAGGACCTTAAGGATCATCTCATCCCAGCCTCCCGCTGGAAGGATGGCGTGAAACATTCCAAGCAGTGATTTAGGTGACGTGGAGAAAACGTGGAGTCTCAGGTCACCTGGCTGCTCCTCATAAATGATCCGTCAGGTCACGCCAACTTGAGCTGCCTCCAAGGGATTTTAGGGAAAAGAGGCAGCTGAAATCCATGGAAGCAGCACAGATGTCCTCTGCTGGTAGGAGCAGGATTTACAAACAGTAGGATGCATTCCTTGGGCTGCCATTAAAAGCTGTTATTTAAACATATTCCGACAATTTGGATTTGGGCTTTGCCGTTCCAAACCCAAAATGCTCAGGAGTGATCGTAAATAACCAGCTGGGAGGGAGGAATTCTTTCCCATCCAGGGTTTTTTACTGTCCACATCAGCCCTGGATCTGACAGTAATAACTTTGTCAAAGGCAAACGTTCCCATTTAAAAGTCACATTAGGAGCAGTGCTCACCTCCCGTGTCAAATCCAAGAATATGCTTTTCTAGAGCAACAGGCAAACCCTGGGAAAAGAAAAAAAACCAACAACAAACCATTAAAAAAGTCATTTTGCATGTAAATAAAATCAAGTAGTTCAGCAGGTAACTGGTGGGGGGGGAATATGGGGTTTGATTACATAAAAATGTGAGACAAGTTTGAAAAGTCACTGGGGTTGATTAAACAAGTCCCTTTGTGTCCTGAAACACCAAACCCAGAGCGTTCTTAAAGAAAAATCTTCCTGCTTAAGAATCCCCCATTGGATACACAGCGCCTGCATTCAATCCTTAAAAGGCCAACAGCAGCACTGGGAGCCATCCCCCAATCCAGCAGCTTCCCAGGAAAACAAAACTGGGCTTTCTTAAAACTTCTGCCTTTCAACAGCTGCCAGGCTTGGAGCAGGGGCTGATTGCAAAGAGCTGCAGAAATTCTCTGTAATCAAGTTTTGCTGAGCTCACAACATCCCCAGAAGCATCTGCTCGAGCGTTAAGCTTAGGAATAAAGCGAAATATTACATTTTCGAAACGTCTTCTCTATTAAAATACTCCGAGGCAAAGTTTATTAGTGGTCATTGCTGAGCACTGCTGTTTCCTTTTGTCCTGTCCAGCTGCAGAGGAGTGGTCACACTAAATCATTACTCAGGGAGCTTCAACATGCACTTAAAATTAAACATTCCAAATCCTAGAATTTGCTTTTCCTACCCTCAGTAAGCTTTTTCAGCATTTTCCAAAAGCCTTGTATTTGGCACAAGAAAAACACGGGAGTTCGATACCATTAATTTCTGCAGTGATGGGGCTGTAAAGCTTTTAGACAGTGAGGATTTCCTTTAAAGGCTTTTATACACATGGAAAGGAAAAAAGAATCTGAGCTGATCAAAACACACATTAAACACAAACTGGTGGCTGCAACTCATTTTCAAAAAGTGGGGTTTTTCCATGGCCTTTAGAGTAAAATCCGCGTTGAACTGCAGTCTTAAAAATCCATCTCCACTGTCAAAACTGGTGATGAAAATGCCATTAATGCCACTCCAAAAAGATTCCAGAAATATAAGACTTCCTACATGGATTTTTGAAGAAATGAGGTTTGTATTTAAGGCTGCAAAGAGCTCCCTGCCGGCCTGGGGTGTTCTCGAGTCACACAAGCAGGAAAAATTGTGTCATTTTTGGTCTTTTTCTTTTTTCCCCCTCTCAGTTCTTTGTGGATGAGTTTCCCAAAAGTTCCTTCAGTGTCACCTGGCAGCAGCAAATTCCTTACCCTCCCTTCTTCCCACACTCCCTGGGTTCAATCCTTTTTGGGAAGCTGCCTTTGGAATCCCCCAGCCCATCCTACAAACCCAACGAGCTCACGGATCCTCTGTGCAGCAGCTTCAAACAGGGAATAAAGCCAAATAAAAAGCACTTTTACATCTGGAACTACACAGACAACTTCATTTCCAGCCTCATTCCCTAAAAATTTCATTTATGAATGATACACAAAATTTTGGCCATTAACAATCAGTCAAAATGAGACTAATAAATCTAATTTTCCTTCCTTTTTATTCCCAACCCAGCCATCCCCTCTGCTTTGGAGGCATTTCCTTCTTTCCCCTGGCACGTGATGATGCTGATGGGCTCTGCTGGCATAGATTTTCCACCTTTTCTCCACATCCCTTGGAATGTGGCATTCCTAAGGAGAATACACTCCCAAATTACATCACTGAGAGAGACATCTCAGCCCTGATGATGCTTTGAAGACCTATCATATCTGAATAATTCCCTGGCAGGAAAAATATTCCCTGTTCCTCCATGAAAATCCCATTTTGATCCCTGCTGTGCAGCTATGAAAACACCAACTAAAAGCTGCTTTTTATTAACATTACAGAACCCAAAATGAAGACAACAGGCTCAGCTGCTTTCCTATTTTCCTGCTCTTTTACGGATTTACAAGTCCAAAGTTTTGATTTACTCTTCCAACGCTTCTGGCAATTCCAGCAATTTGGAACACCTGTGATTCCCACTTGGAAAACACCATCAGCAGGGTGATGATGATAAAGCAATAAATCATGGACCATTGTGAGCAGCTGCCAAAGGCAAAAAAAATTTAAAAAAAAAAAAAAAAAAGGAAGGAATTTGGGCTCTTTCAACAGATCCAGCCACTTTAGCAGGGACATTCACACACCTGCAGGGCAGGTGAGGCTGCCCTTCCCAACCTTTTCCAGCTCTGCCAAATGCTGGAAAAATGACAAACTGAAAATCCACAGTCATCCCCTGGAACATCCTCCCAACAGGCAGCTCGTGGTTACCAGGAATTCTGCAAAAATCTGAGTTTAAGGGCAGAAGTTTCCTTCACCATCTCTTTTTTGGGGGGGAAGAGAGGAGGGAGGAGTTGGGATTTCCAACATCCCGTTCCTTGAACACATAGGAGGTGTTCACATGAAGCAAAACATTCCATACAAGGAATGTCTGACCCTGTTCATGCAGCCGAAATTCCAAGGAAAAGCCAGGTCATGCATTTCTTATCACACTCACAGGATAATCCTCTGGAAAATACCGCAGGGAAGAGCTATTCCATGAGATCTCACACAGGTGTATTCATATTTAAACAGAACAAAAAGAGCTTTGTCAAGTGCTCTCCGTGACCCCCCGGATCTGCTGGAATCAGGATGGGGAGGATAAAGGAAACTTCCAGCAGCCTCCCAAATGAAGTGTTGGAACAGAACTGGTTTTGACTGAGGGGACAGACCTTTATCCTCATTAATTAACATGGATTAATTAACCCTGGGCACGTGCAGTGTGTGTACAAACCTCCTTGGACTGGCTGGCCTTGGCTATGGCATCCTGTGTCAAGCGCTCCTGAACCAGAATCCGAATGGCCTGGGAAAAACATGGAAAAGGGACAGGAGTTAATTCATGCCTTGAGGCATTTCTCAGTAATTCCAAGGGAAAAGGAGCCAAAATTACAACCTCAAACCTGGTTTTGTGGGAAATATTTTTTTTTTTTTTGAAAACTCTTTCAGCCCTTAAACCTTTCCATTTAGGAATAATCTTGGCACGTAGGATCTTAGCCAGGTGTGCAAGGCAGCTTAACCAGAAGTGACAAGGACATTCATTTCACACCATTAATTCCTGCCACTGCTGGGATAGGAGCTGCAAAATACAAGGAATAGCCTGGAAACTTGGGATTTTTAGCCTGGAGAAAAGGAAGCTCAGGAGGGTGACAGGAGGGAGGAGCTGGGGGGGGATGGATTCTGGATCTTCTCGCAGGGAACAGGGACAGGACAAGAGGAAACGGCTTCAGGTTGTGCCAGGGGAGGTTTAGATTGGAGATGAGGGAAAATTTCTTCATGGGAAGGGTGGACAGGCATTGGAAAGGTTTCACAGTCATGGAGTCCCCATTCCCTGAGGGATTTCCAAGCCGTGTGGATGTGGCACTTGGGGACACGGGGCAGTGGTGGCCTTGGCAGAGCTGGGGAATGGTTTGGCTCGATGGTTTAAAGCTCTTTTCCAGCCTCAACAAATCCATGATTCCAAGATGAGCTGCTCACAAGCCCAAAGCAGCAGCACCAATCTCATTTTCCTGACATCTCACAGGTTTAACGCTGCAGCAGTGCAGCTTCTCCGGGAAGGAAATCCTGCCTTGGGAAGGAAATCCTGCTGACAGCATCTTTTAGGAGGTGCTAAACACCTCCCATATGCAGAGAAACCTGGATCAAGACTTCCCAGCCAGGCTGGGAGAAGGCTGAGAGCTGAAAGGAATTAATTTTAGCCTTGGGAACAAGAACAGCCTTGACTTTGACAATCCCAGTGCTCATCTGTCCTCCCTGGCTGCAGCACACGGGGTGAAATCTTAATCAGAGCTATCAGTTACTGATACCTACAGCTCCAAATGCCTCCAAAAATAACTGCAGGAATACCATGCAGCCAGACTTCCACAGGAAAGAAGAACTGGCTCTGTCAAACACATTCCTCAGATTTTCCCTGATGAGCAGCCAAATGTGACAGAAGCAGCTCCGTGTTTCTCCCCCAGGATTTCTCCCAGTTTTGGTCAGGATTAAAGCTGAGCTGATACCAGAAAGTCACCGTTAAACATTTTTAGGAATCTTTCACTGAAGGAAGTGGCCTGGACAAAAGAATGATTTGATGGGGAGTTGAATTCCAGCAGTGAAACCAGAGCTTGTGTAAGAGAATTCCAAGTGCCTCTGGCATTAGAAAATGGATATCCAACTGTGTCCCACAGATGCTTTCTGATCAACTTGCCAGATTTAAATGACGAAAATGGGACTCAGAATCTCTGCTCACCCTGGCCAGATGTCTGTGCGGCGCCTGCACCCTCTGGCTCCCCCAAAACATCCATTCCCAAATGTCCAAGCCTGGATAGGGATGACAAATTCCCTGAAAACTGGATTATTGTGGTGCAGAATTAAAGAGTTTAACCGACACCTTCCCATAGCATCATCCCAACCCAAGCCCCAGCTTTGCATTGTTCCTGTAATGTGGATTTTCACTGCTGGAATCTCCTCTCACTGGAATTAAAAGCAAGAAAATCCAGGCGGGTTTTGCCTAAATCTGTCTGAAAAAAAGTGAGATCAAAGATGTGGGAATAGCGACAGAATTGTAAATACATTTACGCAGAATTATCCATTGATGCACCCAGTAAAGTTTTCCAGCCCTGTGAGAAGATCTGAAGGAATTTTGAT
The DNA here is from genome assembly GCA_013400915.1 of Pardalotus punctatus. Classification (NCBI taxonomy): domain Eukaryota; kingdom Metazoa; phylum Chordata; class Aves; order Passeriformes; family Pardalotidae; genus Pardalotus; species Pardalotus punctatus. The sequence goes on along the minus strand of VZTX01024042.1, from coordinate 7,082 downwards.
AAGAGCTGAGCTCATTCATGCTGTAAATCCTCAAGATCACCATTCCCAGGGTCTCCCCTCCCTACCTGATATCCCTTTTCACTGATTTTTGTGGGGTTTTGAGGCGTTTTTTGGTAGGAGTTGGATGTATGAGACGTATTGATTTTAATGCCAAACAAAATTCAACTTATTCCCATATCATGACATGATCAAGCAGGAACTTGGGATTGTTACACTCTCATCAATAATGTATTTTTTATTTAAAAAATACAATATGGGTTTGATCCAAAATCTAGAAATTTTCTTAAAGGCATAAAAAAGATGGTTTAGAAAATTAAGTAGCTAATTGAGTGCATTTAAAAGCATTAACTAGTTGCCAAAACTAAATTAAACTGAATAATGACAAGGAGTAAAGAGTTCACCAAAAGAAGGAAACTTTTAACTGCGGCTCTTCCCTTGGATGTTGTTTTAAAACATCCTTGGCACCATTAACTTCTGTATTTTCAAGTTTTTCTTAATTTCTAGCACTGGAATAAAACCTTTTCCTTTGAGGGTGCTCTTTAAGGAAATCAGCTAAAATTATTTACCAGGATAATTCTCCCTGCACGGATTTCCATTATTTATCTCCTGTGTTCTTACCTGCTTGAAAAGACACAGAGATGGGTTTTTTTTTTCCCTATTTTTGCCTAAAAATTCACAGTTATCAGTAACTGCACCTCAAGCCGTGAACACATAGCAAGCACTGGGGAAGAGAAGGAAAAAAAGGAGGTGGGAAAAGTGTGAAACTCACCTTGAGCATCACCAAGTAATCATCATGTCTCTGGATCTGAAGCAGATTAGCCAAAGCCATCACTCCAGCCTTGAAATCGGGATTATTCACTGGAAAAATAAGGATTATCATTAAAAATAAATGCTGGTTTAACTGATTCCAGGCTTCCTTACTCCGTGGTATTGGATTGCTCTGAAGGATGGGCAATTCCTCACCGTGCCTGGAGCTGTTCAAAAAACAAAGATGTGGCACTCAGGGACATTATTCAGTGGTGAATGTGGCAGTGCTGAGTTAATGATGATCTTAGAGGGATTTTCCAGCCTTAATTCCATCATTCCAAGGCAGGGAGGAAATAATCTGGCTACAGAGCAATCAGCACTGCGCTACATAACCAGGTAAAGTCTTTGGAAATAAAGCAAATTACAGGCAGATATTCCCTTTTGTGTATTTTTACCACTGCAGAGCAGAACTGTGCTGCTGGGGGAGGGCAGGATCAATCCCTGCCTTTTTGGTGATGGAGGAATGGGGGATTTAGGGATGGTTTTAGCAGCACATTCCCGCCACTTCCATTTATTGTGGCTGTGCACAGCAGGTCAAAAAAAAAAA
>VZTX01024026.1:812-107435 GCA_013400915.1 Pardalotus punctatus | reverse complement strand
ATATAATATAATATAATATATCTAATATAGACTTTAATAGGTCTAACTAATATACTCTGATTTCTATCTTGGGGTTTAAAAAACCCTCATATGATAGCAGTATTCTCTTTAATTTTTATATCCATCCAGCCAGTGCAAGAGTTGAATATTTTAATGTTGCAAGGTTTCTTCTGACCTGGCCTGTATTTGCACATACTTTAAAAGCACCTTAGGACACTTCAATGAACTTAATATAAATTGTCACTATACACAACTCATACATGCAAATAAAGAGAAGTGATTTATATCTGAGTTTATTCATAGCATGACTTGGCTAATTAAAGCACATTTTTTCTTATTACATTTTATGGACTCCATTACTGTAATGTAGGAAGCGTCAAGCAGTGAGAGCAAATGAGCCTGGGGAGAAGTATATGACACATTTGAATCCTTTGTATAAGTACTGTAGTATTTTGGCTAATAGAAGAAAACACATTGCTCGCAAACAGGACTAAGAGAGAGATCCAATACTTAAGATATGTTGATAGGTACCTAACGCCTTTGAATTGCAAGGATTGCTTTGCGAGAGCATGTACACTTAAAGTATACATCTTTATGAAAGCATGTCCAAACCTATTTTATGCCAATAGAAAAATTTTAGAGCAATATTACAGCACATGTAGACACTGTTTGCACTTATCAAATGTTAATCAAATTATGAAATGCTTGCCATTCCTAATTTTTAAGCTCTACCATCACAATTTATGTGTTAAGATTTATAGATTTCTTTTTTTACATATTAGAAACCTGACTTTTTAATGGGTTTTATTATTTCATTGAAATAAAGAGGTATAAATAATTTAAACTAAAACTAGGATTTTCAGATGAATCCTTGTAATTTACTTTTTACATGCTTCAAGATTGTCACCCGAAACTAAGGGGACAAAGATATCCCTGTAAATTAAACATACCATATTAAAATAAATATATCTTTTATAGGTTTCAGGTATTTCATTCTTAAATTATTGATGAAGTAAAATATCAGTTACTTATTCAAGTCATTGGTAGTCTGAAGTTTGTAAAACCTGCCAACTTTTTACAAATGTGTATCATATCATATCGTATCGCATCATATCGTATCATATCTCCCTTAAGGTTCTTAGGAATAATGGTTTAATATTTAGAGCTCTTTTCAGTAACTTAGAAATATCTAGCAATGCTGATCTGTAAATAAATGTACACACAGAATCTTGGAATAATCAAGTAGGAAATAAAGGATAAAATTCCTTTTAAGTTATCCAAAATTAAATTAGTTTTCCAAAGATCATTCCAGCTTGTGCCATGGTCATTTAAGAGAATTTCAGGTAACTGCAGCATTCATGTTCATGCAAACAATAGGGGACACTCAGATTATACAAAATATTCACACTATGCCAAAGTACAGTGACCAAATGTAGTGGTAATTTCTTTTAACAAATAGTTTTTAAAAAAGACTAAGTAAATAGATTTTAAATGAGAGGCAGAAAAATGGTTAGGACAAGATGAGAGCATGTTTAATTGGAGGTTCTTAATAATCCATTGCCTTAAAGAATATGTAGCAGTGGTACTTACTAATTTCTGGAGTTCCATCCCCAATCATGGTGTTAGGCACATTCTGTGTCCATCCCATATAGCTAGAGCAGCATACAAAAATACTGCGCAGCTGTTTCTTTGCTGACAATGCTTACTGAAAATGGAAAATGATGAATATCTTGTCATCTATTTTGGTTTGTTTAGATTCTGGCTATATCAGTCTGAACTTATGCAGATACCCATGCTTCCCACCCTCTCAGAGAAATTAGGTGATCTGCATAAAATGCTATTTTTTTTTAAGAGGGAAGTATTAAAAGTAACTAAGCATCTCAAATTCCTCAAGCAGAACAAACACTGGTTCAAAAACACAGAATAAATTATAAGAATAATTTGTTCTGTGCTCTTGAACCAGAAGACTTTGATGTTCCCTGTCACCAAGAAGGGATTGCCTACCTGAATCATGGCCAGGTGTATGAACTGTACTGTGGCAGCCATCACCGTGACTTGGGCCTGAGAGATCCTAAAATCTTAAACCAGCTCTGGCTCATTCATCAGCAGTATAAAATTTACTTGAATGTATATTGAGTGGGCCTAGGAGCAACATTCTCTTCTTAAGCTATATTTCTAAGTAGAAAAACTCCTCATTCTTTAAGTAGACCTTTCCCATCAAGCCAATATGATTAATGAAACATACAAATATTCCATAGAAAATAAAAACAACAATATAAAAATGCATTTTATGCATTGTGAGTCAAAAGGGTAGGTTTTTAGCACATGAAAATTTATAGTAATTTTTCATTCCTGGTTTGTACATGCTGGTAAAATTTCTGCCATCTGATTACTAATAAAAAAAAAGGAACAAAATCCAATATCTCATTCAAGGGCATACAAAAAAAATGCCCAATGCATCATCCACATTGCCTCCAAAAATATGTTCCCCTTTTTAAAAATGGTAGCATTGCATTTATCCAGCTTTGCCAGTTTTGCATACCATTAAAATAAGGGTTATGAAATCTTATTTAAAATAACTACATGGAGGAAGAAGGAAATAAACTACGATAATTTAATCTTCTTTCCTAAATGTTAACAGCAGTATAAAAATGGATGCTCTCATCCTTGTAATCAGTTGCACGGTGCACAAGGGCAGCAGTCTCTGGTGCCTCATCTGTGAACTAATCTTTCATTTCATAGCAGATCTTTCCATATCAAACAACACAAATGACTTAATTTGCATGACAGGATTTGTAACGGGGCAAATCTAGTGTCAAAGTCGATTAAAGATTACACCGGAGAACTATCATAATCAGTGCTCTAATGAGCCTAAATAGTACATGTAAAGTCTCCCCTTTTTGCCATTCCAGTCATGTATAAAAGGGAATGTGTTTCTTTTCATCGGTGAGCCAGTCCTTTGGTTTGCACATTACGCCCTACGTTGAGCTAAAGTCATGTCAGTCTGGTTTCAGAGGGAGAGAAAGGGAAATAATAAAGCAAACATCACTTCACAAATGACATTGCTTGGTATAAGCCAACGTTTGAAGCCCTTAATTCTTCTAATCTGCAAAATAGTCAATGCTAATGGGTTTTTGCCTTTGTGAAAGCTGATGCATAGAAAGAAAAACTTTAATGAGCTGCCTGGGTTGTATGCTTACAGATACCTGTCAAATGTCTGTCATCTTAGCTATCGTTGAGGCATTATAAAGAAAGTAAGAAGGAAGGAACGACAGTATTTGTACAAGCATTTTCATGCTAAAATGGCACAATTTTCTTCCTGTCATAATTTCATTGTATCTGAAAGTCAGAAAAGCTTAACCCTTTCAATAGCACATCCTGCAGAGGATATCACACATAACACTTGAACTAGCAGCTTTAAAAATAGCACCATGGTTTTGTAAACATCATTCTCAAATTTGTTTCACAAAACTGATTTATCTGTATCTTAAAAAAATGTCTCAACAAATTATTGGAATCAATTGTTGCACTTTGGGGAGATTAAGAGTTTACCAAATGTAACAAACCCTTAGCGTGAGAGTCTGTCACCACAACAAATCCCTCCTGAGTTCTTAATTTTATACCCCTTTTATCTTTATGCTGACAATATGAGTAGCCAAGTGGTCAACAAACTCCCTTATTCTTACTTTCTTATTTATTAAAACAAATAGGAATTTGAATGCAACTTATTCAAACCACATCTGCTAACTCTGCTATTCTAAACTGTATTTATATCAAGCCAGTCTTGCTTTCCAATGTTTATAGTTAGTGTGAGAAATTGTCTATGAACGGAAATCATGCATTCAGAAGTCTTAGCCCAGGTAAGCCTACTTGTCTATTTTTCTTTCCAGATTTATCATCGTCACTGTTTTCAAACAATTCAGGCATCTGTAGCACAGACATTTCAGTGCAGACCTGTGTTTCCACCAGCACAAGTACCAACCTTTAGCACGAAGATGAGCACAATCTCTAAATATGAATATTCACCTTTGGGAGTCAGGATCCAAAAAGGCACTTAGGTGCATGTTGAAATCTGTTCATGCACAGAGCTGTTTGTAGACTCGGGGCCTTCATTTGGACAGAGGACATACCAGAATATGCAGAGAAGGGGTTTTGTGTTCGAGGGACACCTGCTGAGCCCAGCAGAAAGCATGACTAAGGGTTGTGGTGGCAGGTGCTCTGCTTCGCTGTCTGACTCTGGGTAAGTCGCTTACGCTCAGTGTTTCAGTACCCACAATGTAAAGCAGTATACATGTTCTGAGTGTTCTCTCACGAGTGCTTGGAAGCCTCATTTATTCCTGCCTGCAAGTCATTTTGGTGATATTTTTGCTTATTCTATCAAGCTGTCAGTGTCGGTACTTCAGGGAGGCATTTCTGTTATTGTTGCGTTATGTCTCTGTTGTTATTTTTACCTGTACTTGTCAATCCTCATTCTGGGTCTGCAATACTGTGTCAAGGTGTACTAAAGCATGACACACTTCAGTGCATCTTAAATATTCTTAAAAGCCCTCAGGATCCGGCTCATATGCTTTCCTTGAGCCATTATAATCCAAATTAAAAAACTCTAATGAGTTTGCTGCATCTGTATGGCTTCCAGAGGACTCACTGGGAGCTCACTGACAGTATCTTTCATGCTTCTGCTGTAAATGAGAATCTCAATGGAATAGTTTTTTTTTCCCTTGCTCTCTTTTTTCTTCAAACAAACTTACACAGAGGAAAAAAACTAACCATAAAGCAAAATTATTTACGTGGCTTAAAATGTTTGATATTAAACAAACAAAACTAAGGAATGATAACTACAGATGAACTTTTTCACTCAGACTGCACTGGGTGAAATATGTGCTGCTGTCTCTCAAGACCTGCATATCTCATCTAGAAGCATAATGAGAACAGGGAATCAGTAGATTTAGAGCAAGAGAGCTGCATTACCAGCAAACTTTCTATTATTTTACTTAAGCTATTGCTTACAAGTACAACATTCCCCAACAACTCTCAATATTTAATGTCATTGAGTGTCAGGAATTCCCATACTGAAAGAGTAGCAAAACAAATGAAGAGGTTGCTGCCATAGTAGGTGAAAGGAGAGGAGGTTTCCACGCAGAATTGGTCAGTCTAATTTTTTTTTGCTATTTTATGCTACTTCATTTAATTTGGGAACTTTTCAGATACTGTATGAAGAGGAATCCACTGTCAGAAGAGAAATACAGCTCCCTCTAAGGTCCCTTTAAAACCACAGCATCCTGCCAAGCTATCCCAAAGCAAGGAGGGGCAGGGGTGATAGAAACATCCTGGTGCTTTCCCAGAAGCACTTATTTCAGCCCATCAAGGTGTTTCTTCCCAGCTTTGTTGACTGCTGGAGTTTGTTTTCCTGGTGTGTGCCGGGCACGGGCCGTCAGCAGAGGAACCCAGTCCCAAACTAAACCTGACCTTCCAGCCCATCTCCTGCCAGTCCTTTGAGGAGGACTCCTTCCACACGCCAGCTGTGGTGGTGTGGCAAACACACCTACACTGAGGGGAAACATGCACTTATTAATCACTCTCTATTTAAGCTTAAGCATTCTGAACACTGAATGATCGCTCCTGCCTGGTGTGCACGGTACCGCGGCCACGGTGCTTGCACCACCATCCGGAGAGCTGAACTCCGAGGGGTTAGAGTACAGACGTAAATAACATACATTAGCGGCACATGTTTAGCTCGGACTTGGATTTCATCCACTTTCAGATATGAATTATTCATCCCCCATCTCCCTCCAATTGTTCTTTTAATTCATATCGCAGTTGTTAAAAGGTTAGAAGCCATGTTACTGAATAATCCTTTACTGTTTCCCTGTGGCAATTTGCGCCCAATTTTTGCAGATTTCAAGGCTCGGCTGTCCCCGCCGCAGAGTTCATTTTTATTGCAATTCCCGGCTAGCCTTTTCCCCCCGAACACTACCTCTCTGACCTAGCTGCTGTACCTCTGATCCCATGCACCCCAGAAGCTGTCACAAGTCTCCCTCCTTCCCAGGAGTTGAACACACAATAGAGAATAGGCCCTGGCTGTGAGGTTCAGCAGCCATTAACCCCTACCAGCTGTTCCTGCAGGGAGCCTTCTGTGGCTGAATGTCCTTTCTCTGCGGAGGCCCTCATTTCCACTAATCTAACTATTGTTGGGTAGGAATGCTGACAGGAGAAAAGAAATTTTTCTTGTGTCCATGCAAGTGTGTGTATCCATGTGTAAGTGAAGGAAGAGTGAAGGCTAATTTCTATAGTAGGCATGAATGGAAGGATTGGGAAAAAAAACTAGTTAAAATGTGTTTACTTGCTTAAAAGGCTCAGTCAATTTAAATAATTTCAGTAGTATGCTCTATTTTGGGGGGATGGGAAGAAGGAGGAAGCAAGTTACTATTATCATTTTATGAAAAAGCCGTTGAGCGATTCCCCTGCATTTCCTAAATTCTTCTTAAAATGTGAAAATAAATAGGGCAAATGTATGAATATCAACTACAAAATGAACAGAAATGAATAGCAACAAAATCTAATATTTTTAAAACCATGGACCTGAGCAGCCAAAGATTTACCTTTATTTCACATTGGTTATCCATTTTCTGTAGACTGATGATTCAGACTATCTTGAAATACACAAAGTGTTTAGCAGGCTTGATTAAAAAATTCAGGATTTTGCATTAATACTCTCAAAAGGGGAAAAAAAAATCAGTTGGGAAGAAAAAAACAATTTGTTTTAAATTATTAACATTTTCAGTTAGCCAGACTGATGTCCTTACATGTCTCACAATGGCATCATCACTAATCAGAATTTAAACTTGCACTTTAAAATATTTTCATGCAACACTAGTAGACATAACATCCTAAATCACAAATTAGTGTTAATATTGCTTTTCTTTTTGAACCACACAGGTGAAAGAAATCACAAAAATTTAATTAACAAGAAAAAATACTATTTTACTTGCTAGAGAACCATATGCCATTTTAAGTTTCAATTAATTCATCTTTCTCTCTAAAAAGATTGATAAGAGAAACTGATTTGAAATTTAGTGCACCATTTTATCACCTGATAAAGTTCAGCAAAATACAACAGTTGGTCTAGTTCAAATCAAATTAGAAATAATTCATGTAGAAATATATTTTCTGGGCAATTAGACTGTATCGTAGTAGGGCAAATGTCTGATATAATAAAGCTCTACTTTGCATCTGTTCCTGTGTCTAGACGGCTGCAATTACTAGTCCTTACAACAGCAGCAGCAGATAAAGCATTGCTTACAGGTTATAGCTATTAAAATGGAACATTTTCTTTCTTTGCCCCCCTTTATTACCTAAATCATTTGATTGTTATAAAATTCAATTTAATTTAATGAAGTTACACTTTCCTCATCTTCAAGATGAACACAAACACAAATAAACAAACAGTACAGAATTCAGCTCATTGTTTCTCCCCAACATTAGCTGCCATGCATGGATACTGGACTCACTGAAGTTAAATATGTGCAAATAACGCTTTCTCAGAGCCCAAAAGGCTGAAATGACTCTGTGGGTAAAGGGAGGACCTGAAACCCTGTGACTCTTTATTTGGCACCCTTCAAAGGCACTATAAAAACCCCATACAGCACAGTACAGAAAGCCTATCCCTAATTACTGTACTTGGCAACAAGAAAGGCCAGTGCCAAAGAGGGTGCATTTGTGGTTAGATAGGTAAGTTTACATCCCTAATAGAAATAAAACCGTAGGTTAGACAAATACAAACTGATGACCGCGCGCAGCCCTGCATCTACAGGTTGAACCCCCACTGACATCTCATGGCCCCAGCAGGAGCTCTGACATCTTTCACCTTTGCTGGAGAGTGACGACAGCAATGAGGAGGGTGCACTGCATCAGCTGTACTCCAGGCACTGTAAATCAACTAATATGGGGTTGGACAAAATCACACGTAAAAGCAGTGGGTCCAGTCCTTGAGGTCACATGGAGGTACTGTTTCATTGCAATTTTGGCTTACTGAGTACACTGAAGGATTATTTCAGCAGGATTTCTGAAACTGCAGTTTTGCACAGTTCATGGGCATAAACAGTAGTTTCTGGTGTTAATGAAACTGCTTTCTCCTTCAAATTCTCCCTATAATTACAGGGTTTCTGGGTTTCTAAGTAAACCTGAGCAAATTTTAAGTAGGGCTTTGTTTAGACAATCTAAGATATTAAATCATAGTCTTGAAACCCTGCAAAGAATCGAGAACGTAGATAAATGGTATTTCACTAATAAATGGTATTTGTGAAATATTTCATGCAAAGAAAGACATTCATTGTAACAAATACAGGCCTCTTGGCTAATTTTGAGAATAGCAAAATGCAGAATGCGTTGCACGTAAAGGAGATCTGGTGGTAGTTACAGGCCTCCAGACATAGCTCTCACCAAGACGTGCCAGAACACAGAGAAAAGCAATCCTGCACAAGGAGTCATCTACTTGCAGCTATTCCTATTCAAACTTTGTTCTTATCGTATTCATTCATTGAGTGGAGTGAGACAGCTTCTATGTTTATATGACAGACCTTCAGGGGATGCTTTGGTGCCATACGGGAAATTTGTTATGCTGTTTGAAATAAAGAAAGTTCCTTTACTAGGCCACACTCAGATGCCAGCTATGTGTCTATAATCTTCCTGCATCAACTTCTCCCAGGGTCTTTCATTGTCTAATGTGTGTACTATCTCATCTTGGTTAAATAAGCTGTCTTGTTGAGCCCTGAGCTTTCCCTTTAGGGGCAAATATAATTTGTAATATAGATCATGTTTCAGATGGGCCAGAGCTGTCCCCACATAGAATATAAAAAGACCAGAAGATTCTATAACCTTGTTTGAAAGAAAATCATAGACTGTACTTTTTAGTATTGGTGATTCTGACTGCCAAGTAACTGTCTTGAGCTGACCCATTAACTGTAAATTTGAAATAAAACTGCCACTCAGTATTTGCAAAGATACAACTTGTTTTTTTAGTCTTATACGGAATATATTATTACAAAATTAACTTCCTATCTAAGAAGCTAGAGTTCATTTCATCAATATTCAAAAAATGATGATGGACCTTTTGTTCCACCTCTGTCTATAGCTTGTCACACTGGGAATGTGTCTCAAGGCTTCACTTGCAGAACAAGTGTCCCATTTCCAGGTCCTCAATACCAATATGTCACATCCCTAAAAGGGAGGAACATTACCCTAGAAATATCCAGTAAGATAATGATACTCTCTAATAGTGCCATGTGTTGTCTTCACTTTCATTTCACGTGCTGCGAATAGCACAGAATATTGCTTTGATAAAATATTCAAATAATATAATAAAAACATCCCTTTGAAATTACTTACCAATATTTCATGTTCTATATGTCATGAAAATTATGTAATCTGTAATGCATTTATGGAAAAACCAAGGAAAAACACTGTGTCAGAATCTTAGACTTTTTACATGATCTTACTTTGTCAGGATAATGTGTGAGTGTAACACATATCAATCTGTAATTAACTTGGATTTCCAGCTCTGAGGTATGAATTTCCCCAACTACATAATTCCAGGTCCAAATGGCTGCATGCCTGAGAGGCTCAGACTTTTTATTTCCTTCTGTACACCAAAATTCAGCGCTTTGCACGGGAAGTTGTTACTTTGCAGCAGGTGAGTGTCCCACTATTTGCTACCTGACCCCTCACCCTTCTGAGGTCTGCCTGCAGCTGCCTCCGCCTTGTATTTCACCTCATGCCTGCAAAGTGTTTGGATCACAGCACAGATTACTGTCACTGCTCTGCAGCAAGAGTGGGAAGGGAGGAAAAGAGTGACTGTCCAGCTCACTGCCTGGAATAACAAAGGTCACTCAGGCACACCTCAAATAAATGGTTTGGGTGATGGGTATTTTCCCAGCTGTGCTGCAGTACTGTATGAGAGCATGGTTATGGGATGGGTGAGATCTCTCCTTAGAAGCTATGCCAAGACCATCAATGGGTATTAAAAGCTAACATATTGAAGACAGCACAAGGTTTGCGTGATTTTTGCAAAGGCAAATAAAAATTACAGTGGTATATGCTGCCACCAGACCAATGACAGTTTAGGATGATCAATACATGGGCTAGAAGTGAGGGAGGATTCATGAAAATTAAAGTCTGCCTAACTTCTGGCTGGGTTGTTGAGGTGGGAGTAATGCACATGTTAGGAGGAGGTGTGGAGGAGTTGGTCACTTCTGTAAATTGTAATTACAGTGTTAGCAAACTCCCTGACTGTGATTCCTCAGTTAGAAACAGAAAGAGGAGGAAAGCCTTGGCTACATTTTCAACACAACTATTCCCCTGGTTATTGAGTTAGCTGACTGATTTCTTACACGTCCTGCTGTCCCTTCCCCAGGCCTGTTTTCTCTCCTACTGACTGCTATTTGGAGCATGGCATTTCCTTAAATACACAATTCAAGAAAATAACATTTTATGAAATGCTGACATGTCAAATTTTCAGGAGTAATCAGAACTCAGACTGTGTTTCTGTGCCTTTTTCTTTTTTAACAGGGGATATTAATGGATTTTCAATCATGAGGCTTAGAAAGATGACATTAAATGTCACTTGATGCTGAAGAAAATAGAGCGACTGTTTAAAAAGAATTGTGTAGAAACCAAAATTCTCCCCGTGCTGTTTTCTAACAAGACGTCTGTTATTTTATTTGTCTTTTGCGTGTTTAAATGAAGTATGAAACCCTAAGGCTGTTTTGCCCAGACTACTGGCCTGGTACCTGTGTTTTAAGTAAAAAGTTCTGGCAAGCCACAACTCCTGGTAAAGTATCCTTTGAGTAGTGCCCAGATCTGGGAACCTTAGCCCCAGAATATTGCTTGATGATATAAAATGGCATTGAAATGTACTATAAAATATTTTCTAAACACCAGGCTGACATCATAGATAAAATTTCTAGCTGTGACACACATGATTAACCTCAACTTTTGGGAAGAAATTTAACCTTCACCTACCCCATCAGTTCAGAGAATGAGGCTGTGCTCTGTGCTAACTTGTTGCAACTGTTATTTCTTTTAAAATGTTTCTAAAATATAACCACAAAATCATATTTAAATCTCTTCTTAGAAGGAAATACCCACACACCATCTACAGAGACATCACTTGAATTTCCTATGGATTTCAAACTGCTGCATTGACACCCTCATCCTTAACAATCTTACCTAAAATGTCTGCATACTTTTTGCCATTTGTCACTTTTAGAGAGCCATCTTTCAAATCCATGCGTGCAACTCTTTTCGCAATCTGACATCCTCAGGAGACTAATAATAATGTACTGGATATTCGTGCATCAGTTGTTGGTACTAATGTAGGATTACAGTCAGATGTTTTCATGCAGCACAATAAGAGATCTCCCCAGACAATAGGCAGTTCCTACTTGTAGAAGGTCTGGAGATAAAATTGTAGTTTTTACCATTGCTCACTATGAAATAAGTAGCTCACATTCCTCAGGGAAGCTTTAAGATTAAAACAAGTTTTAAATTTCATTTCTGAGTGCTGAAGTCATAACTAGAGACTAACTGACCTCAGAGATGCCTAAAATATCCTTCATAATGTTAAGGTCAAATAAACAGTTCTGTTTTGCACAACAGATCAGGAGATGCAGTCGCATTAGGTGTTATCTAAGGAAGAACTACATAGTTCTTGCAACTCATAAACAGTAATATGTCGACAAAACCATACGAAAAACCACAGTGGTTACTCCAGGCACACACACACAAAATTAGGTTCTTGATAGACTTTAGTGAATATATAGATTACAGTCTTTTGTAGCATTATATTACTTGCTAAAATGGTATTACGCAATGTTTATTTCAGGTCATGAAATCATAGTTGAAATTTCTTTTTAAAAACTTTTTGGTCAACTGCTTTACTCTTCAAATCTCCACTCCAAAGTATCCAGATTTTGTATTCTAATGAAATATCAAAGTGAAATGTATTTAGAAAATCAAATTGAATAGAAATTCAAGATGAAAAACAGGGGACTTAATTTACTCACAAATCAGATCTTCAATTTACCATTTTGTGTTAAGCATTAACACAGTTATATGCTTAAAGCAAGGCACTTCCAGTTACTATCTTTTTATTTTCAGTTTTTTATGACATCAGTAAACTCCTGGGAGCTATTTTTAGTTGTGGACACACATTTTTTTTGTCCGGTGAGAAATCTGGATTTCAAACAAGTTTCTCATTGTAAACATAAAGCCCCAAATTTTCAAAGTTAAAAAATAATTGTAAAGAATTGAAGTGCATTGGGATGCAGTTCTCTGTGTTAAGAAATCTAAAACATTTTACTTTGCTTTTGACTTTTCATTTGGGGCCATTGGAATTCACAGTATTAAAGTAGTTAATATTTCAAATCAAAGCCCATGGAGTTTATATTTTCAAAATGCTTAACAAAGCTGGTTTGAAAAATTTACGTGCCTCTTTCAAAATATTTTAGAGTCTGAAGATTTGCTGAAAACACCACTTCTCCGGATTAATTTCATCACTTCTGAACTTTCTAGTAACTGGAATACCAGGTCAGAAAAATTATTAATTTTTTTTTTAGTTTTTCTCTTGGGTTTTTTTCTCATCAGAAACACCAGATAAAAATAAGTGCTTGCACAGCTGATCATAATTCATTCTGAACACACAAGAGGTAACAGGCCAAATTCAGTTTCTGTTTACACTGTTGATACCATGAAGTTGTGCTGCTGAAGCTGAGACATGCTAGCAGTCATACAACAATTTACCTCTGCTGATTTACCTCTGTTAAAAAGAGAGTCTCAGGCTCTGAACAATTCTGAAGGTGGAGATTTCTGGAATGTGTCTGACCATACACAAGGCATGTGTTTTTCAGCACACAGATCGTGCATGTGTATGGTTAGGTTCTGTGGGATGACTGCATTGTACAAGGTTAAGCACACACTCCAACAACCAACCTGCTTTTCCCCCATGGATCTCTTTGTCTGCTTTGAGTCCAACATTGGAAGGGGGTGTTTCCCCCTGATTGGGAATCCAGCTTGTTGAATTTTTCTGCCATATTTTTTTTGCCAGTAACACTTTCCTACAAGGTGAGGCTCAAATATTTCCCCATATGCAAAGCTTATGGGACTCTTAGCTGTCCACATTCACATCATCTCTGCCCCTAAAGCCCCTTTTACCTATCCCATGTACCCTGCAAGACGAGAGATAGCAGGGCAGGCAGAAAGATTCCCTGAGCAGGAGTTCTTTAAACTCCCTGCTTTGCATGGCCTTGTAGAGCTTTAGAGAGCCAGTATCTTTCAGAAAGCATTATATCTAAGAAAGGGGAAAAAATACAACTATTAAAATGCACATACACTGCTGGCACTGTTGTGACAGCCAGCAGTATCAGCGTCAGTCAATTATCTTCACAAATGCCTCTTGTGCTAATGAGCACTCACAAAAATCACCAGACTTTTCTGGCAAGGAGAAAAGATCAGTTTCATTGCTTGCAGAACTAATTCAGTGTACAAAAGTGAAGGCTCCACCATCACTGCCTCTTTTACTGCTCCTTTTGTAAAGGCTTTTGATGTGCACTGAAGAGATCGGTCTGTGTTTGGGTCTCTTCATCTCCAGTTCATTGCCTGTCATTAACATACATATCCATATGAAAAGTTTGGTAAGTCACTAACAGCTGTCCAGAATGGAGTTTCAGGAAAAAAAGGACCTATTCCTTCTCAAAATGCTGACAATACTATGTAGCCCTTTTTGGCAATGATATACCTAACTTTTTAAAGCCGCCTTTCACTCAAAAAGCAACTAGGCATAATACTACATTCAAACACATAGTGGTTTTCATTTTGAAACAGTCATTTGCTGTATTCAGAAAAGGCCTATAGTTGCCAGAAGCAAAAAGAACTCCATCATTCATTATAAAAAAAAAAAAAAAATACTTTCTGAGTATAGCTTTTCAGTATCCCAGATAACCTCACATATCCCATTTAACACAGGGTTGAAGAAAGCCCACAGCAGATGCTCCTGATGGTCATTTCATGCACACCAAGTTCCTGCTCAAAATTAAGAAACCTCAGAGCTCATGGACACCAGCAATTTTGAATTTTAGCAAAGAAAGAGAACCAAACCATGGCCATTGTAGTTTACCACTACAAGTTAAGGAAAAATATATCTGCTTTTCTTCTGACAGAATTCAAAATCACTCTAGAAGACTCATTCCACAGAAAGTAGAGTATAGGTAGATGATATAACTATTAATTTGCATATATCAAATTAGGTAGTGTGTGCTCCTCCCTATATGAGACCTTAGTAAACAAAATGAAGCAAATTTAAAATGGTTTCACTATAAGTTTTGCAGAGCACACTCAATAAATTATGATTTCTTTAATTTTTTTTTTCCAAAAAGAAGAGGATTGGAAAAATTTGTCACGATGCTATTTAATTTTCACTGGTATATGTGTGCTTGCCTTTAAGGAGTGACCATAATCTCAGAGTGGAAGGACATAAAAAAAACGTATAGTTTTTAAAATAATGAATTAAGTGGTTTCCTCTCCAATCGCTTGGGCTGTAGCTTAGTCATGTCAAACTCAGAAAGAAAACTTTTGATTGATAAACACTTTTCTGTCCCACCCTCTCCCCCGCAACAACCACTCTGGAGTTCATGACCCCGAGCCATAATTTACAATACATCGCGCCCAAGGCTTTCTAGGTCTTAGTTCGAAGACCATAGTGGGTGCATCTGTGTCAATTATCAAGGGGTTGACATAGTTTTACAAGCATTTTTATCAGAAGCAAAGTGCCCGGCAGGCTACCAACCACTAATTCTGGAAAGATTTTATTCCTGTACTGATCCACCCACCATGCAAAACCAGCTTGTGCTGCATAAAACCCAAGACTTTAATCCCACTTGTTGCTTCCTTTTTTTTTTCCCTCCCCCTTTTCAGAAGCATCTCTTTCTCCCACATCAGTCAATAAAATCTTTAACTCTGCCTATTTTGATCTGAAAATTAAATCTTATTTATTATGCATCCTGTTTGTTGTCTTTGAAGAATTTGAGCATTCATTTAAAGAGGGCCAGAATGACTTCTTAAACACATTTCTCTCTTTGCTGCAATTAAACAAAGTGGGGCTGTGATTAGTCCACCACAGGGGGGAAAGAAAAAGACACCCTTGAATCAAAATGGGGGGACCTGACTGTGCATTATTGTCTCACAATGCAGGAGTTTATTGCTGAAACCTGCTTATCGCCTTGCACTGCAAACCATGGGAACTTCAGTCAGGTGGAAAGTTATTCTCTTCTCTGGCTGAAGCAGCTTTAAGTATCATAAGAACAGCTAAAGCCACCAAAGCTCTTCCTAGTAACTGAGACATTTAGGATAATCTTTATGAGAGTTTTGCATGAGCTTCTGCTTTTTGTTGCAGTTAGAAGTAGAGTTAATGATGAGCTTTCATGGGTTTTTTCTTTCTCTTTTTTTTAAAATCTAAGCCAAAAGCGCCTGTTTAAGTTAAGTACCACCTCCCTCTAGCCCTTGGGAAACCACTCAAGAGGGATTTGCTTGGCTCTGTGTGCATGACACATAATGAAAACAATTTTACGCTGTGGAGGGAAGTATTGGGCAATTACTGATGTAACAGCCACCTGCAGAAGCGAGGCCCTCGACGGAGCACTGGGCTGTTCATGAATATTTTATGGTGTGATGTTATTTTGAATGGCTGGGGCAGGTGAAGGGGGCTGAGGATGTAATAAGTAACTCTGCTGGAGACTGTGTCGCAGCTCTGTTTCTCTGCAGTGGTCCATAGTGTAACACCAAGAAGAATCCTGACCCTGCATAAGACTATGCAAGGGCAGCTGAGGCTGAGGAAAGATGATGTGACAAGTCATGGTGGGCACTCTTTAAAATCTGTTGTCTAGCGATTTTACACATGATGTCCGGCTTAAAAAGCCCCTGCATCAATCTTGTCCAATTTAATTTGATAAACTAAGTGTGGATAAGGATTAAATGAGAATTTTGTAATGGAGAAAACTTGTTCTTACTCTTTAATCCATGAAAGATCTTATGAGGTAAACCACATAAAATTTAAGCTGTGGAAAACAGTGTTACTTGTTTGCTTTAAAAATCTAGTGCTCTTCTTCAGATGAATATTCCAAATATATATAGTTTTTACTGCCAGCTTGTATACACATTTTACTCAAAATGGATCACTTCAAAGAAACTCTTTCAGAAAGTTGTTGCAAAAAGTGGATTTATTTGATGCAATTTATTCCCAGCAGTGAACCGCAAATTCATGTTTTAACAGAAGAATGGTATTTTACGCACATTTGTATTCTTCCCCAAAGAGATTTTTTCATTCCTGGAAGAGGCAGTGAAGAGTTAAACCAGACATGATACAATGCAACACGAAGGCGATGTGTTCAAAAGCCTTAAGAATTTGTGATGACGTTGGCATACTTAAGATCGTTAAACAAAACAAAACAAATTAAAAAAGGAATGAAACTAACAGGACTAAATTACGAAAGGTTTATTTTTACCCTTAAGTGCAGACAGTGAAAAAGAATCATAAACAGAGCAATTGCCTCATATTACATTGATATCAGCAAGATGAGTAATAGTCTTTTAAATTATTTTTCATTTTGCTTATTATATGTATTCATAGAATATGGTATTTGAAAAGAAAAGCTGAAGGTTTCACTGTAAGCTGTAGAATGAATAGCTGAGGGATTCTTCTTTTAAGAGTAGGACATGTTTAGAAAAAGGGCACAAAAGATTTACAGAAATCTTGGACAGAAATTGGCAATGAACACTGAAATCCAGCAGAGTCACTGAGAAGGGAAATGTAGCTTACCATACGCTGAAAATACTTTGTGACAACACAGGAATTCCCAGAGTGACAATTGGAAGATTATAACGATACTCTTTAATTTTTGTAAGAGGTAGTTTTGCAGATATGCTCATAACATTTCATAACATTAATTTATAGCTTGCACCAGTAAGAAATAATACAATGTTATGTTAATTTTCTATTCTAATGTCGTCTTCTTAACAGAATACTGAAGTTGTGCTGCTTGAGATAGTCAAGCTGGTTGTCTATCGATGTTTGTATCACAAAGACTGCAAAAGTAGCCTGACTAGGATGATGGTACGTTGCACAATTCAAGTCACGATTTGCTCTAAGATTTCCTGGCTAATTATCTACAGTCTGATCTAATCAATCAACATCAGCTCTAAATATCCAGTGAATAATACACCAAACAGAATAAAATGTGCTGGAGTTTTTTCCTGGATTCTTTCACTGAAATGCTGAGATACTCTTCTTCCAACACAAAATAAGTATACACTGAATGAAAAAACAGTAAAAGAATATTAGGCATCTCCATCAGTAGCCTCTCCTCTTACTCTGTACCTACGTATGGAAATCTAAGATAAACACAATAAGAAAAATAAAAAAATATTGTTACAGAATCAATGACATTTAAGACTGAAAAAGCGTCCAATAAAGAGTGTGCTGATTCAGCTCCAGAATAAATGCTAAAGGTGCTGTGTTTTAGCAATTTTATGTAGACTGAATTATAAAACAGCAAACACGCAGTAAATTTTGGATATTTATAATTAGATTTTCAACGTAAGAGAAGTTAAGCTCTGTATGTAAACGGTATTATTCAAAAGCTTTTCTTGAAAAAGAAAATTGCTGTTTGACAATTCTATAGAATACTCAAGAAAGGTAATTATACTGCAGTGGCTGTTAAAGATGCAGGTGTTGAATATAGTCACTGCTTCAGCTTTTAGAGAAAACTATAGAATGTGAAGAGAAAGGAGACAATAACATTGTATGGTGAAATATTCACCTCTGCAAGAGGAGTTTATATAATCTTTCTTTATAGATACACAGAAACTATGGACCAGCCCCCCTTCACCCCCTTAGGTTTTTAGACTATTTGCACCCTTTCCACTTTCTTGCCTAAAAAAAGAGGAAAAGCACAACATACAGAAGGCCCTGATGTAAAATTCACCCAGGCAAAAACACAAGTGAAATGAAAATGGCAAGAAACCAGAGTGCCTCGTTTTTTGATGAAAGGCCACATAATTAATCTGGAAAACAAAAGTGATTGACTAGCAGCAGTGTGAAAGAAATGTACTGACTGACCCCCAGCGACTACACAAGTGCTCTGTGTCACTGTTGATCCACAGCTAACTGCTTTTTGAATTGCCTGTCCTTTGATACAATGCAGAGAAGCAGGCTAAAAATAAGTTCATTATTAGAGTTACACTTTTAATTAAGATGTTAGAACAATCAACAAGCACACGGGAAATCAGAAGAGATGACATTTGGAAATATCAAACCTTGTAAAGGGGTGCACTGTTATTATCAGTCCTTATATTCAAATAGCAAAGGAAAAATTCATCTGCTGGATAAAGGGTGCCTTTCATCCAGCTCTTAGAGCCAGGTTCACATACAGACTAGCATGTGGTGACTCTTGACTATTCTTTACTTCAAAATGCTCTGTGCCAGGAGCAGAAAACACATGACAGATTTCAGAGTCTCTGTTTCTTAAGTGAGCACCTAGGAGCTGTCACAACCCTGCACGGGCCACACTCTCAGGCAACAAGCAAAAAAAATCCACTTTTCTGGCAGATCCAGAGGCCAGACTGCGCTTGTTGAGCAGCGATGTTGCACAATGCTGCAAGGGACGAGGCCCCTGCTCACCTGACATCCAGGCTGTCTCTGTGGAAAAGACAACCTGGTTGACACAGGCAAATGCCGTGCTTTGTAGTAGTTCCATGGGAAGCGAATCCTAGATCCCAGCCAGCTCAAATTCATTTCCTGCAGCAATGAAACTGCCCAAGCAGCCAATTGATAACCAAACAGCTTTCTGAGATCCTTGAAGTGGTGAGAATACAAAAGTCAAGTGAGGAAAGAAGGAAAGGGGAAAGGCAAAACAGGAGGGAACAGCCATTCCTGCTTGGACGGGGGAAAAGAGCAAAATAAATGGGTTACAAACAGACTTAGAGAAGAGATGAGCACCGAGATAATAAGAGATATATAGATCTGCTTCTACAGAATACTGTGAATGTCCTCCAAGGGTTTCTGGAAGTCTTTTGCATATAGGTGCCTAAGTTTTCCTTACATTGCAGCTTTTTTAAGTGCTTGAGGCACAGGCTTGCTCATTTTTCTTGGGAGCAAGGACTCTACCAAAAAAATTAATGAATTAACAAGGATACATTCACCTTGCAAATCAAACTATGAATTTGTTAGAGATGTTTCAACTGATGAGACAGTTTCAGGCACCTCCCGCTGAAGAGCCTGCAGGAGGATGAAGCATTTTCATTACCTACATTGCTCCAGTAAGTTTCTATATTGTCATACTTCTAGGCGATACAATCACCAATGACATCATGGTAATGGAATAGTGCCCAGCAGCTAACCCCGAGATGACTTTACTGAAAGCACCAGCTTCTCTGAACAGTACGAATAAGCAGGTACTTCAGAGAAGACACCCTGGGAGAAACGTAAATTAATGGTAAAGGCAGCAAATTTCATTATTATCCCATGCAATATTTAAATGGGATCACATCTGGGATAAGAATAGCTTCCTTTCTTGCTAGGAAGGTAACTAACAGGCTAAAAGGTGCCTGAGGTGACTTCTAATATCTTTCAAAGTGAGGAACACAAACCTAGAACACCAGCTCAAAAATGGGCAAACGGTCCACAGAACAAGGCTTGTAAGCATGTTAAAGAGAATCTTCATTCTTCTTAGACTCTTGTGATTTCCTAAAGACAAAATATATCAACAGATGAAAATAAGGTGGGTCCTGGGCCTCTCTTTTCTATCAAGAAATTTCTTCAATCAAAAGAAGCAGGCTTAACTTAATGGCCACCATTACCAGACTTCTTTAAAGTGCACTATTGTGCATCAGTCAACGCTGCAGAAAGCAAAGGTGAAGGGATATTTTAGCTACATGCAAGAATTATTTTATACCTTGACCTGATTAAAATATTCTGATCACATGAAAGTATTGCAGATCTAGGCTTTACATTACTTCTTGTGAGCCTGGGGCATGTTTATGTCACAGAGGTAGGATATACCTGTAGGAAATGACTGTGGGATCCAGGATGGTAAATACAGAAATCAGACAACTCTGTTTGCTCACATGCTGAGCACCAATGTAAAATTGCAGTTGCTGTGAAGTTGCTTGGGTACCTCTATTTTGATGGAAGACTTCATCAGAGTGTGGAGGGGTCCTGCAGAAGCTTTACAAGGCACAAAAGGCATGCTCCTTTTCCCAAAAAATATTTATTTGTGCTACTACACGCCCTTTGAAGTCAACTGGAAATTAAGCACCTTAGTAACACTGATAACACATAACATAGAGTCTTAATAAATCAGGACAAAGGTAGGAAATGGAGAATCAAAAATTTCTTTAAGGGCAAATCTAGGAAAGCTTCTTGGCACTGGAGAATAATTATTCTCCATAGAAGAAAGATTTTTCTAGTCCTAAAAGTGAAAAGTAAAATCAGGAAAAAGAAATATAAATTTAATGTAGACTGTGGGAGAATTAGAAATAGATTTTCTCGTGGAGAAAAGAATGCCAAAAGAGGTTAAATGTACTTAGCAGTGATGTTGATGAGTAGAAACATGACTTTTGTGAAGTGGGAGCTGCACAAGTAGTGAAAACCCCACTGGAGATAAGGGTCAGTAATCATATTTCAGGTAAGCCGCTTCTTCCCTGTTTAGTTTTATTACTACTGTGCAGAAAAGGCTTTTTCAAAAGATGCTTTGTTTAAGCTCACTATATTAAAGGCTGTATTTCTGATTTTCTTGCCTTTTCATATACCTAAGGACAACTTACGTAAAATCTTTCCCTGTAACTGCAAAGGCAGGGCATCTTGAACAGTCAGACAAGAAATGGCATGGTTCTAGTTCCACAGAGGTCCTGCTTCTGGAGTAGAAATGGACCCTTGCTATGGCAGGGGTGAAACCAGACCTGATGTTCACCGCAATAGCTCTGTGGCGTGTCACACATTTTATGGTCTCCTGTACAGGCATCCCTAATTGAGAAAGAGTGGATTGTAGGATTGCCCCTGTGATTACTATCCTGCTTTAAAAAGGTGGAGAATTCTGGGTTAGTGCATGAGTGGAAAGAAGGATAAGAGCTATTTACCAGCCACCATTGCAAGAGGTTTGTCTTAGAAAAAAAGAAGTCTTGCCAGCAAGGAGGACCAGAATGCAAGGAACAAAGAAGATATTGGCAGGGCTTTGCTATGGTTTTATAGTGCCTAATTTTTCTAAACAAATCCTTCAGGACTCCAACAGCAACATCAAGACTGAAATTACAAAAGCAACAAAATGAGGACAGAGAAAGAAAATCTCTCAGTAATACATTTTTATCCCTGTTTTGATATTTCATAAATGGACTTACAATCATTAAATTCTGTGAATACCCTCTCTGGACTTGTTTGACTAATAAGGGTCTTGTGATGAGTTCTAGGTGAAGCGGTGTTGGGTGCCTAAATGATGGCAAGAGAGCAGACGAATATCAGAGAGTGATTGTGAAGATATTTTCAAGGAGAGCAGTGCAGCTGCTCTCTCTTCGTCATGTATTTCAGAGAACAGAGAAAGAATCAGATGTCTTGGAAAGCACATTTCACACAATCATTCTGACAGCAACCAATAACGCACAGAGAAGAGTCCAGGCAACAAGGAAAAAGCTTGATTGAAAATAACCTCCCAAGTTCCTTTCCTCCATAATGTAATGCACCCTTCAGGCAGCATGCTTGACAGAGGAACTTAGCCCCCCCACCAAGTTGTTTCTGTTTTCATAGAATCAGACACTGATTTGGGTTGGAAGGGATCTTAAAGACCATCTAGCTCCAAGCCCCTGCTATGGGCAGGTACACCTCTTACTGAACCAGGTTACTCAGAGCCCTGTCCAGCCTGGTCTTGAGCACCTCCAAGGATGGGGCATCCACAGCTTCTCTGGGCAACCTGTTCCAGTGCCTCACCACAACCAGTGTAAAAAATTTCTAATCTAAGCCTACTCTCCTTCATCTTAAGGCCATTCCCCCTTGTGTCCTACCACAACATGCCCTTGTGAAAACTTCCTCTCCAGCCTACTTGTAAGCCCCTTTATGTACTGGAACTTACATACTTTCTTTCATTGTTGTCTTTTTCTTAGTGGTCTTCCATTCTTATTAAGGACTGACAGCAAAACTACCTGAAGCAACAGCTGTGCTTTCAAATGCTGGTGATTCCCAGAAGACATGGAGAAATGCCTGTGATTACTATTTCAGCACATGTGAGGCAAATGTTCAACACCTGTATTATGAAGCATGACTACAATTCATGTTGACAATGTTATAGAAAAAAGTGTTATCTCAAATTTCATCTCAAAAGGATACCATGTCTTCACTATGAAGAAGCAAGTGATTAAAATACATAAAATATTAATACTGCAGATTTACAGAGAAGCATTTTTTCTCTTTTGGTACCTTGATTTGAATGATAAATGGCAGATGAAATCTGCTGAAGGCCAGGAACTCAACTGTTTCCCTAGGAGTGTCTAAAACCAAAGCAAGTTTTTAAGAGAGACCTGCAAAGGTGGCAAGGATGTTATGATGCCTTCATAAAGCCGCTAAACCAATTGCTCCACAATAGCAGTCACTATTGAAAATACTCACTGTTGTAGCAAATATTGCTTTTGAATTCACAAAAATCAAGTCATCTGCTGCTGTTTCAAATATTCTAGCAGAAAAGGAGATTCATGATACAGTATAAATACGTACATTGATTTACTGTTGTTATTCATATCCAAAGGAATATGGGTTCCAAATACACCATAGATATTTAACCATACAGGAGTTTTGAGGTTTCTTGGGATGGGAAGCACATGCAGCACACATACTGTAAAACATGTTCTCATTAATACTTCTCAGTATGCACAATCATAAAGAACATCAACCTGGTTACTTTCTCAGATCAATCCTGCCCCCCACTGAAGTCAAAGGAAACTAACCTGTTGGTTTCAATAGCACCCAGCCTTTTATAAATTTGCAGACATTTGTATGTAAGAAGCAATGAATTACTGCTGAGAAAGAGCAGTGAATTCTTACACCTATATGCTAAGTGTTATGTAACGTTGTGATTGGTATACCTATTTCCACTAGTATTCACAGAACAGCTGGGGATAAATTTCACAGCTTTGAAAATTTATTCCCAAATGTTGAATAACCAAAGCATAAAATTAGATTGAGAAATATTAGATTGTTCAGTACAGTAACAAGGCAGATAATTAATACTGCCATAAACTGCACAAACCCTTTCTATGCAGATTTCTAATCGTAACAATAAATGTCATAGATCAATATGACAGACCCAGTTGAATGAACTGTGTAAAAGTTCAGATTTTCCTAAACTCACCTTAGTATTTTAATGTAAATGCCTAATTTTCTTATTTCTCTTTTAGCTTTTGCCACTGGGGCCAAGGTCTCAGTTTAAAATCATTTGGATATCCATTTCTTGTATGTCTTCTTTTGGATGTCTATTCCCTCATCCCAGAGCAACTTGTGTGCCATCTTCCTCTTCAGGTATCTATCCCAAATCTATTTGATAGAAATCTAAGCATGGTTAAACAAAACCTCAAGAAATGTGTGACATTCTATCAATAACTCTTTATTAATTGTGTTTAACTAATTCTTCATTGCAAAGTTGTACAACAGTATTCTATTTTCAAAATCAAGTGCAATTCCTATCTAAATAATTTTGCTCAAAACACCAGGACATGATTGCAGTGGCAAAAAATCCTTAACATTTAGGCAGTCATAGGCATGGTTTTGTGTTAAGCACATTAGGTCTCTCAAATTATCACTCCCTTATAAACAGATCCATATCAATGTTCTGCACTTCTAACCACTTTTTAGAGTACTTGAATTAGCTTGGTCCAACTTGATTTTCTGTTTCCATGGAGTCAATGGAAGTCTGGCTGAAGAAAATTTAAAGGGTCACATAAAGAAATCCTTGGTACAGCTGTAAAAGCATCTCTTCTTTTGTATTGAAGAAAGTAGTTAATGCTGTCAAAAATTTTTGCTGAAAAGCATCTAGCCATCATTTTGATACTTTTTAATAAATTTCATACTATTCCCTGAGGAAATCTATACTGGTTAAATGTTTTGGTCCAAAGCTTACATTTCTACCATCCTACTTGCTATATTCCTAATTTCAGTATCAACTTTTAGATCAGTTACTATTTATTTAGCTTAGTCACATGATGGAAGAACAGAACACAAATTATTAAGTTCATCCACCAAAATCAGTGGGAGTGCTAATTCAAATAATAGTCAGAACAAGTATAATTTAAATACGGTGAATTTAATTTTTTCTTGCAATAGAATTGTGGTTATTTGTGGTGGTTTTTTTCTCCATAAAAACCTATAGATTTTTTTTTCTGTTTATGTACTAAACATTTAGATCTAGAATTGGAAGTGCTCCTCTCTATAAAAGTAAGCTCACAAAAATTCATGCTAAGTTTTTTAATTACATACAGGCACCATTTTAAAAACATGGTTAAAGGATGTCAAATGCTACACTCTGAACCTGCTGTGTGTAAATAGATTTGCACAGGTTTGATCATCTGACTGGTGGAAGTATACACATAACAGAAGCTCTGGAGAGCAGGCAATCTGGAATATACATGTACTGTCATTTGGTATGTGCATTTTATACATAGCTTTATATATTTACTACATGTATTTATATTATATATTACTATTAAATCCATTCCATCCACTCAACTATAGGTGCATTTTTCAAGGACAGTATAAAAATGTCTACTATGATACAGTTTATAAACTTATTGCTATATTTCAGTCACATTCAAAATGTGTTTGAAAAATACACTTGCTCAATAATGCTTAGCTGGAGCAATTCTATTTTGATGGAGATTTTCTAACTTGACTCCCAAATTCAGCTGATCTAGATATGTGGCTAGGCAGCATAACTACTATGAAATTCTTTCCTATCACAAATGCTTATTGCCTTTGCAAATAGCTGGCTGTCAGAGGATTTACAGATTTGTAATTCAGACAACAATCAGATCAGTGTTCATCTAACCCAAAGGCAATTCTGTATCTGGGGGTACTGTCTGCGTTTAGTTCATCACAATTTTCCTCCTAATGTGGAATGCTATTGTCTGGTGGAAGTTTACAGCTTTTTCTGTCTAAAAATCCAGATTACCTTGATGGGTGGCTTGGAAGATGCAGCAGAATACCACACATCCTGTCTCTGCCCTGAGGGGTTTTTGGCCATGACCTCACCTTTGCCTGCTTTTCACAGGTATAGCAGTGTGAGTATGTCTGCTAACATCATGGAATCAAGACTTCCCAGGAACTTGGAGGCTGGGCCATGCATGTCAAGTGCAAATTAGGCATCTGGTTCTCTCCTAATACGAAAGGGTGATATCCACGATTTAACCTAAATACTTCAAAAGACATTTTGACAATGTGTGCCAGGGAAGTGATTTTCTTGCTTTAGATGTTACTGGCAGTAGCCCTGCGGTAAGAACAGTAGGTTTGGATGAAAACTCAACCTCTTCTGGAGTGCTACCACCCCTGGTAAGCTATCCTCAAAGTATAAAGTTTTTGACATATAACCAGAAGAAGACCTAGGAGTTGACTTATGCCCTTTGCAAAGAAAAACACAGAAGAAGAACGTATTGTTTCAGAGTTTAGCTGGATACACTCAGTTCTAGAAACACTAAATGCAACCTTTAAAAGATTTTCTGAGCTTCTCTGAAGTTCAAAGTTCGGTGAATACAGGAAAAAGTCCTGAAGGATAATTTTCAGGTTAAATGTTACATACTGCTTGATGAGAAGCTGAAACCACTCCTGTAGTTCAGGTGATGCCTGCTTAACTAGGAAACAGATGGTCCAAGGTCTAGTCTCACCAAGAGCCTCTCCATAAAATTAATTAATTGGCATGTACTGTACTTTTTTAAGGAATGGGAATAAGATGCTTCATGAATATGCATCAAATGCTTGTTAAAGTCAAGGGGTCTTCTTTAAGTACCTCTGTTTTCCCAATCAACATACCCTAGAGGTATATAATGACATTGTAAGTAAATAACATTTTAGTTATTAAAAATAGCTGGGGGGGTGTGTTGAGGAAGGAGGGGATGGAATATGGAAAGTATTTATTTTTCTTGTCTAAAAGTATTTGCATGTTTCTGGGTTGTTTTTTTTTTTTAGTTTTGTTTTTTTTTAAAATTTGATCATTGATAGTCACTGTGTTATTTGGGCCTATTATTAACATTGTGTAGTAGAAACAGAAGCATAAAATGACCTTATTTGTGATTAGAAGTTATTCTACATTGACAGTACATGCATAGAAGGGGAAGTTACTGCTTAGTGATTAAAATAATTTTATATTTCAGTGTACCGGCATCTTATCCTCTACTCCTGAGAGTAGCCTATACTCACCTTAGCAGAACTATGAGCTTCAAGATGATTTCTTGTGCATGGGCAGGTTGTGGGACCAAAGTGACAATGCATTGTTATTCTTAAGGGACAACCCCATGCCCTCTCCAACACACTCACCAACACAGAGCAAGGCAAGTCAGCCCAGAATGGAGCTTTGTCTGCAGCAGCACTTGATGACTTCCACTGAACATTATGAGTCAGTTTGAGCCCTGCCGTCCTGATGCAGGATCTAAAATTTTTAAGAGGAAGCAGGAGAGTGGGAACTGGGAGGGAGTTCAAAACATGTCAAAAAAGTCTTAGTAGACAAAAAAAGAAGCAGAGAAAAAGAGTAGAAGTAAATTAATCTTCCTGAAGTATATTACATAAGGGGAAATGCCTGGTAGTTGTTATTTGCTGTAACAACTCAAGACAAATGAGCAGCCAGTGTGTTAGTTCTGATGAAGGGCATGCAAGAAAGACAATGGCTTTCCATTTTTAAGTTAATCAGTACCCAAGTGATGTATTTCTGAAAAATAATAAAATGGATTAATCAGGAGCTAGGGGAAAGAAGAGGGCAGACATTTTATTTCCACCACGTGTAGATGAAATATACATAACATAATAAAGGGCTGCTGTCTACTATCTGCAGGAAGAGCACCTGGAAGATTAAAGCTGTGGACATAACATTAACAAAGTACAGACCACACTGAATTAATGAGCACTGGAGATAGACATTCAGTGGAGTCTTAATTTATTTTCCTTTTCTAGCTCATCCTTTAAGAAAATGACAGTGTCTTCTTATCGATTTTACACTCAGAGATCAATCAGAATTGCCCTGACTCAGACAAAATTTACAGCACTCCCTGACAGTGCCTCCAGCATCTGGGCCTAAACAGACATTACAAGGAAGCAATATATCATGTTTGTATGTAGACCTTGACATGCTTAAAAATAAGCTAATCTGTAGTGGAATTTCCTTCTTTTTGACAAGTTGTTCTGCCCAGCTCTTAGGCCCCTTGTCATGAATTTCTCTCCTAGCTCTACTATTAATTATAACATGCACGTAGGATTCATGTATTTAGACCCTGAGGGAGGTCATCTGCTCTGCAGTTTTAGATAAAATATAAACTAACAGATCACTCCTACTTAAACA
Organism: Pardalotus punctatus; assembly: GCA_013400915.1. NCBI lineage: Eukaryota > Metazoa > Chordata > Aves > Passeriformes > Pardalotidae > Pardalotus > Pardalotus punctatus. The sequence continues at coordinate 79,815 of VZTX01024026.1, read as the reverse complement.
ATGTGAAATGTCACTCTGATGCACTCCATAAAAAAAACCTAGAGGTGTTCCGTCAAGAGCTATGATCAATTCTGACAACTCAACAATATCAGAGCTAAATGATGGGCCTCTACATTCCCAAACAGCCCTCCATGGAAATTGCTGCATCCGGAAGCTCTTTTGTGCAAGTAACTAGCTGTATTAAATGCAATAATTACAAAAAGACACAAGCTGGGATGCTTAGGCAGTAGTTGGCTTAGGTAACTTACTCCCACACCACAATTTATCTTGTACCTAGGGATTGCCTCACAGCTACCTTTTTACACTAAAGGAGGAAGAGAGGTCTCTTTGCACTACAGACCTCAAGACCACACAGTACTTTCTGGGTGCAAAAGAGAGACCTGTTTTACAAAATATTTGCTGCATTTCACTTGAAATAAAGTATCAAGACCACAGATGAGAAAGAACTAGCACGTATCTGAGAAGGATTGAGGATCAGCAGGTTTTGGTAAATTTAAGTGTGTCTTCTCCTTCAGGCAGTGATTTATTGGTCACTTCAGTACCTAAAAGAAGCATTGAGGAACCAAGAGCTAAAACGCTTAGGGAATGTCCCCAAACCAGCATTTTTTTTGGTCTTTGTTGTTTTATTTTTCATCTTTGATTATCTGACAAAATACAGGGTGGGGGAGGACAGTTCCCTTTAGACATTACATATATTCAATGTATATCAGAACCCTCTGTTCCCTTTGCTTTCCTAGGAGAACTGGGAAGTTCAGCAAACCACAAGGTTCTATCACTTAGTATGAATGGATTTAACTGGGATAGGTGAGAGTATAGCACAAAACATTCCTCTCTCTTGGAACAAGCCCAAGTGCTCCTACACTGCTAAGAGAGAAGAATCCGTACAGTTCCAACCACATTCATAGGCATTGATTTTAACCTTCTGCAATGAAACAGCTCTTTCTGTTCTTCAGACTGCACTGTTTTCTTACTCACTGAATGAATTTTTATTTAAACTTGATATTCAAATGAGATTTTTTTTGGTCTGTGAAAACAACAATGACAACAACAAAATTATTCTCAGGTAGGTTAAAATGTTCCTTCTTGAGCCTGTTAAGGAAACAGGCACACAAAGAAGGCACAGCCTGCAATTTCAAGACTTTGAACTGCTCTTATTACATCCTAGTTTATTAAGAGTCCTCCTTGCATTTCACAGGAATAAAAACTAATAAACAAAAAAATATAAACTCTTCTTATTTGTGCTAGCAGAACAGCTGTAGCCAAAGGTTTACAAATACTTATTGTAGCACAGGATTCTGCTGTTTCCCCATGTCCTAATTCTTCATGCTGGTGGAAGTAAAAACATAATTTTTGGACTTGAAACAAGGATGAAGAAACAAAACTGATACCAAATTGTTAGTAAGAAAAAATGATAGCTGACTTGCAGTCCAAACTCTGATACACAGAAACATGACAACATGCAGAAAAGCAAATGTTACAGGGTTAATTTATGACACCTCAGTATGATTTGCCCTAAAGTACTGTGATAGTAAATTGCTATGGTTTCAAAAACCAGTATGATGAGCACTGATTTATTGTACATTTTCTCCTTTCCCTTAATTTGTGATTGTCTGACACAGTGGGACCAACCCTCAAGAAATTAGAAATATATCATCTTGTGAGGGATATTGCTCTTATTTTCCCTGCAGGTGTCTTTTCCCTGATGCTCTCTCTGCCTCTTTCAGCCTCTGGTTCTCCTCTCTTATGGGATAGTCCCATGCTACCTGAGCATCTGGCTGCTCTCAGCATAAGCCTCAAAAGAAATCAGTATTTTCTCTCAGAATGAGGGTGGTTACACATTCTAAATTAAATCAATTTTATTTGACTTCTGCGTTCATGGACACTAACATGGACATTTGACATGCCCAGCAGATTATGTTGTAGAAAAGGACATTGAACTGGCCTGGTCTTCCAAGACACCATAAGCTCTGACTAAAGCCAAGGGCCTGTTTTTTAATACAGAAAAATTATTCTTGAATAATTCTGCCAACAAAGTCTGGGTTTAGGTCACACATTTCAAATACAACTAGTAATCCAGGATGTGTCTGACGCCAAAGTAGTCTGAAATCTCTGCAAGGAAAATAATCTCAGATAATGCTGAGTACGCAAGCATAGAAAATCTGGACTGTTTAAAGACACTGTAAATTTTCCAGTGCACAAGTCTACCATTGCGTCTCAGGGCTAAGTTCTTGCCCTCAGACTTGTTAGTATATCAACAGATATTTAATTGTTTAACTTTTGGGCTCTAAAAATTACCTGTGTGGGCTGACCTTCCTCAGCAACCTGTGCAGAGGAATGTTGGATCATGGAAGGCAATTCATCCCAATCTTATTCTTGGCCTTCTAGACCAATTCATCCCTTACTAAAGGCAGTTGTTCAGCTTGCAGCCTGTGCAATAAGAGTGATGAGAGGTCTGCCCTGGAAGACACACAAGGAGGAGAGGTCTCTGGTAATGCAGTGCTCCTACAACTTGAGTCAGGGGAGGGAAGTGTATTCACTGGATTCCAGACTCTTGGATCTTTTACATCCCTGTATAGGTACTGCCTGGGACAGCAAAGGAAACCATAAAAATTTCTTCTGTTGCTGAAAAGGAAATGTTCACTTTCACAGGTAGTTATAAATTTATAATAATTCACATTTCTACTGACATCCTCCTAAGCAGCAGATGACATTCTTCATAAAGTTTTAAAGCTATACCCACTAGTAAACCAGAAGACCTACTGTACCCTTCTCTGTTTACAGATATAATGTTTGGTAATTTTTTCTACTTCCTTTAATAGTTCTTTTATATATTTTTCAAGTTGATCTAATTTCCCAAAGTAAAATCTTTTTACCTCAGAATTTAAAGAAATGTGTTATTGGAAAAACATCATCTATGCTATATAACTTGGTCAAGAATAAACTATAAGATTTTATGCACCTTCTGAAACTTCTTAAACAGTAATACATCTCACCTTTTTTTTAAACTGATTGTGCTCAAGGAATAACAAAGACGTAATTCAATTATATGTATTAGTCTAAATACTCCATAAAGTTTAAATACTGCTAAATATTATAAAATCCTGAGGGAAATAACAGTTACTGCTACAGCATGTAAAACACAATGGAAATGTTTACCTTTCAATGCACAAATAACCTGTGTCAGAACCTCTTCACTAGTAAAGGAAGGAATAGATCATATCTTCTCATATCTTTGCATACCAGGTAGGCCCCTGTGTCTTTCCACAGTCATGCAATGAATAACAGGTGGCATTGCTGCTGCTGTGCTCTCCTGGGTGTTCTGTCAGACAAGTGATTGTCCTTTCAGTTTACAGTTCAAATGCAACAACAGACCTTAGGCAGTTATCCATCAAAACTTTTCTTTAATACCCCAGTGAATTTCACCTGCCACCTGCAAAAAATGAATATTTCTGGCTGAGTTGTAATAAGTGCAGCATCACACACATGATATTTCTTCTATATACCTAACTAGCTGTAGAACACATCACGCGAGATACACCATATCAACCAGAACAAAATACAGAAAATTCTGAAAAGTATCTCAGCATTTGCTCATTCTGGAGAAATCTCACCATCCCCAAAGCACAAGGTCAGAGAAAGAAGCACTGGAGTAGTTTCCCAGGAAGCTTGTTGTACTTTTGAGAAAGGTCACAACTCACCAGGAGCTCACCATGACCTACAGCAACTACTCAGCAAGAGGGAAGAGACCTCAAATCATCAGCCTTTCAGGCCAGGACGCTAATCACCACTGCTGCTGGGATCATTTGTTAAGTACATCATGTAGATTTGCACTAGAATTCCCATTAAATTCCAGGAATTCTTGTTGCTTAACTTTTTTTTTTTTTTTGTCCAGAAGTGAAGGAACATTTGCACTCCTTAGCAATTCAAAAGCCAGGAAAATTATCCAAAGGAAATTACACCATATTTAAAAAATGCATACTTTTGTCTGTTGACCTCTTACAATATCTTTGCTGAAATGTAGTTTAATTGGTCAAGATATATTTAGTGTAAATTCAATTGAAATTATGAAGCTCAGTTTCTGAGATCCTGACAGTATGTGTAAGCAAAATTACAGCCAATCTATAAAACCACAATACAGCAACAGAAAGGAATTAAAATGTATTACTAAATTCATCAATCATTTGAGAGCTTTGAAAAAAGATATTGAACACTCTACAAGCCATCAGATCCCTCTTATGAAGAGGGATGCTGAAAGTGGGTCATGAAGGTAAAATCATTATGGTTAAACCCTTAGTAATATCAATGTTAATATGTGTTCATGGTAGGGATAGAAAATTCTTGATAAATCTTGGCGGGGATTGTGTCCCATCAGGCTGATCTGCTCTGAGGCAGCCCTGTTCCTCTGAAACCATGAGCAACCACAAAGTTGCCTATTCATCCGTAGTGGTTTGCAAACAAACTATCTATCAGCATGAATATTTAGTTCATAAATCTGAGCGAAATACTTACATCCTGAATATGGCGAAGAATTTAGCACTACTAAAACCAAATCACAAAAACAATAATAGAAAACTTCCAGAAATTTCAGGAATCAGTGGATGTCAGGTTAATCACAGAATTTTCTCATTTTAAAATAGAAATTTTCTTGCAACAGGAGGCATTATTTCAGCGCTATGTCTAATTTATGCACTGAAAGGGCTGAGAAGACTTTATGCAGCACAGCTGATCCAGCTCATATAATACTTCCCCTTTGAAAGGATAAACATTGCATTGACAGAACTTGTGGCAACTCCCCAAAGAGCATTACAAGGACAGAAGACTTTACTGGAAGAAAATATATGACATTGCAGGATATCACTCAAAGGAACAGATATTCTTGTGATGGGGACACTGATGGAGTGACTCTAGTAATTTGCATAACCAAAGCTGGCAAAAAAATCTGCCAAATTCTGGCCTTGGATTGAGACAGTGAAATCTCAGTAAAAACATGATGGAAGGGAATGCAAGCAGGAACTGAGTCCTAGATGGAATGGAAGGGGAGGACCTAGGTAGCAGCCAGATCTAAATGGAAACCTCATAGAGTCAGATCTCAGGCTGTCTGCTTTAAGCAGGCAGACCCCAAAAAGGCTCGTGCAAAAGTCTCTGTGCAAAGGACAGGTGTTCAGTCAAATGGATAGGTTAACTGGAGTGAGAACTAATTTCAAAATGGCCTGGTAAGGATAATCTTGTACTGTTAAAGCATTTCTAAAATATACCTGATGCTCTTCCTAAGCAAAACACATTATATTCAGCTGTTTAATTTGCTTCCCTGACTGCCACTGCTATAACTGCAAAACTAGAATATTTGAATTAGTAGGTTTTCTAAAACTGTGAATCTAAGACACTGTTGCAGACCTGAGGCAAATCTGGACACACAGGGATGGGAAATCATCCAGCTTGAGGAATCAGAGTACACGATATGTCCAGACAACTGCACAGTTCAACACTTCATCAATTTACTACACCAGGTCTTTTACCATTCTAGTTAAACCAAGGAATAAAATTTTGTTTTAGGCAAGGTAAAAAGAAAAAAAAAAGAAGCAGTGAGAATCAATTGTTTTCATCAGTTTGGTCAGAACAAGCATGAAAGGTTGCCTGGTACAGGACAATAAAATTCTCCTGCTTCCCTCCATGGAAGGGAGTGTCACCAGACAACATCTTGCAGGGAGGCTGCAGGCACTGAGCTGTCAACACAACTACAGGGATTTTTCCTTGCCTTTCCTTTTCCTTTGAAGGTTTATAAATCTATTTGATTAGGCAAATAGAACATGACAGGGAAAATAAATGGTAGGGAAGCAAAGGAGGTTTTAATATTGCTTTTGAGAAAGGTTTCCTCTTTCATTTGCTGCAGAAACTCCAGTTGCTCTGTGGGAGTAGAGATTTGGTTGGGGCTTTTTGTTTTTGTTTGCTTTACAATAGTAATATTTTTCCTTTGTTAGAAAGTAAAAGTTCAATTTTCAGACATAGCTGTTGCACCATAGCAGACTGAACTCACAGATACCTGCAAACACACTACCAATGTTTGTTAACTAGACCAGTGTTACCTGTTCAACTGTAGAACTTTACAATGTGGAGTTTATGTAGGGTCTCATGCAGAAGTGTGGGCGATGGTGGTACCTATCAGACTTAAAATAAGGTAGGAATGTAATTATAGAGTAGCAACTGATACCACAAGAAGTCATAGCAGACTAATGTGATGATAACTTACTGTATCATCCGATGAGTAGGAATACTAAAATTTCTGTATTAAAATGGTATTAGTGGTATATTAGGCTAACATGATATGACAAAAAAATTGCAAACAAAATACTATAATTTAGTCTAGGGCATAAATGTGAGGAAATAAAACCAAATATTGTCATAGAGAAACACCCTCTTCATTTAGAGAAACGTGGAAATTTTGTGATAGAGTTTGCTGTCGTGTCATACTGATAAAGTTCATGAGAGATTACATATTGCTATGTGAATTGTAAATTAGTACAAATGATATCTTATATCCACATATCATTTTTACTCCAAGGGATATCAAAGACCTTTGCAAACTTAAACAGACATACAATGCTATGCCTCCATGCTTATCATCAGACTCTAACCTGCAGCTAAATAGACTTACCAATATCCACAAGTTTTTGATTAATTGTGGTTTTACCTAGTTGCTGATGGCATGACAGGATTTATAGACTGGTTGTCTTTCTGAAGACAGTTTTTCTCAGGAAAATAGTCTCTCTAGGCTCTGTATCAACCAAGTTTAGAAGAAGCTCCCATTTGCATGAAATTGGTAAAAACTGTACATTCATGTCAAAACTTCCCCATTAATTTACAAAAAATAGTATACAGATACTCTCTGTAATATTGGGGTACAATATTACTATGAATATAATAATCATAGAATCATAGAATTGTAGAATGTTTTGTGTTGGAAGGGACCCTAAATACCAGATAGTTCCAACCTACCGCCAGCATGGGCAGGGACACCTTTCATCAGACCAGGTTGCTCAGAGTCCCATCCAGCCTGGCCTTGAGCACTTCCAGGGATGGGGCATCCACAACTTCTTTGGGCAACCTGTTCCAGTGCCTCAGCACCCTCACAGTGAATAATTTTTTTCTAATAACATTATTTAGACACAAGAAAAATTCTAAATACAAGTTGTTAGACTCTTGTCACCCACACACAGTTCAAACTTCAGTGATGTGCCCACTTATCTTTTTGAGTGGTAAATTACAAAAGACAGGGACACTTCCAGGCCAGTTTCTGCTAAAGCCAGCTTAAAAACATTCATCACAGAGCCCATGCTGCCAAATTTCTGTTCATTGTCAGGAAACCTGAAAATCAGGATGTGCATATTATATACATACACATAAATACACAGCTACTTTAAAAATGGATGGATTTCAACAGGCATTCATTTATAAACTCAGCAATGCTTAATGACATTCCACCACAAAATGGTTAGAGATGTTAGTATGTACTCCTCTCTGAATGCATTTATATGCTTTTACTTTGCAAGCCTCATAGATTTCTGTAGTTCTCAAACTAGCAGCAAAATTCTGTCCCTTAATTTTACATTTATTTTATGATATTTATGTACAATAAAGGAGACTATGTAACCGGAATTATTTGTCTATATGATTAAAAATCCTATTGACAACATATGCAACATAAGAGTGCAGAAGGACAGTGGTTCCTGGTAGCTCAACAACAAGTGTATTAATTTAAAATTGTGTTCAGGACAACAGTGGATGACAATATCAACTTGCAGTGACTATGTTAACATTATCCAATTTATAGCACTGAAGGCAAAGAGTCAACACTGAAATCAATGCAACAACATATCTTAAACAACATTTTTCAACACAGAACAGGGAACTGTGGACAAAATTACACAGTACTTCCTTGTTTCTATTCATCTAGTTTACACTGTCTGGAATTTTCTATTTTACAATATGGACACAGAGTTTGTTTTGTGTCATGAAACTTTTTCAGCCCCACAGTTCATGTTTCACCATCAATGCAAAATGTCTGTAGCAAACCCCTTGGATTTTCTGTCATTTTTTATACACCCTTTGTAACTCTCAAAATCCTTCAACTCATTCCTGTCTGTGCTTCATCCCACTGAATAAGCCAGGATTTCTGTTATTTTGATGCTTTACTGAACCTGCACTGCCCCATGCCGAAGCTGTGGCCTCCCTTTGTAGCTACACCGTTCTCACTGCACCAAGTCAAAAGTCCTGCCTCACCTTTGGACTCCATCAGTGCCAGCTTTCTTCATGTACTGATTCACTTCTGTGCATCAGTAATACCAGGTTTGAATGACCACTTATTCTCTGCTGCCACATCATGGAGTTGTTTTCCGAAAAACAGAACTCCGTTCTGTGGTGGTGCCATCATCCTTGCCATGGGCACTTAGGGTGCCTGTAAAACACTCGCAGAATAAATAGAGGGATAACAGGCTGTACTTGATGAGTTGTGTGTTCTATAAACACAAATATGGGAAGAAGTTACAAATATTTTATTCCCGGGTTTCTCTTTTCCAGTCATTCCCTCCATCTAAGGTTTTCTGATTAAAAAACCCTTACTTTTTTATTGGGGTAATCTGTGCTGCTGTGTTTTTTCCCTCTACAAAGGTGGAGGTATGGATAACTTCCTTTCTCTCTTCCCACAAAAACAATAAGAAAATTAGAGCTGGGAGATTGTGCATGTGTCTGTACACACACTATGTTTATGCATGCAAAGACGTACACACGGAGATCAATAGTACTTCATGCTGGCTTACATGCTATAGGTATAAAACAGAAATTTAAACACAAAAGTGATTTCTGACATTTTCTAAATTAGAGAAAATACAGTTTTTTCATTGTTTTGAAATAAAATCACACTGCTATACTGAAGATTTCAGTGATATTTTTCTCTAACAAATAAAAAAAAGACTATACAACTGGAGAAACTTTGCTGTAGTGAAGAGCACAGCTGTAAATAAATCATTGCACCATATCGAAAATACTAAAATCATCAGAAATCTTGGTCAGAAGATCGTTTTTGTCTTTTTTAATTGGCAAAAGAAAAAAGAACAAAGAGTAAAATAAATCCTTTCAATTTTTTGTCGTTGCAACAGAATTCTTAACTGTAGGGGGTAGAATGATGCATCCATTTGCACTTACAGTACCATATTAGGGAATGACTAAATTACTTGTAGAGCCCTTTCCGTGTTGCCACTTATGAGTAACGATATAATTTCCTAAATCACATAAATAAATACACAACATAAACTCTTGGAATTCTGTATTTTTTTATCCTGTATTATAAAAATAAATGAGAATGGTTATTTTTACAGAATTCAATGTTATTTTCAGCACTGGAGCATGATCAAACATTTGCATCTTATTGCTGAAACCAAAACTAAACTAGATAATATGCACCTTGTGAATTATGTTCTTTCACTCTGTCTGTATTTACTAGACAAATAGCTGCAATCCCTGTTCTAGTGCACGGAAATGGTAACATTTAACTTTATTTATACTGCCCACAGTATTTCAAAATATTTTATGCCTAAATGTCTGGAAAAGGTAAAACTCTTTAAAAATACATTTTAAAAAGTTACGGTGATCTGAATTATCATAACAGCTAAGATTTTGTATATTTATTTCCCTGTCTTAAAAAGGAATCTCATATTATTAGTGAAGATAATGTACATGTCAAAAAAGAGGCATCAAAAGCACTTCCTGTGCACTTGACAGGGTGACAAAATATTTCTCCTATCCTTTCCTAATTGAGCTGCTGTACAAAGGGAGACATTATGATAATATTAATAATAGTTACATGGATATTTGTAGGTACTGTGTAACCCTTCAGTCCATTTTCCCAGACAATGGTGACTACAAAAAGGCTTCAAAATAGAACATCACACAATATGAATGCCACTTTTTTCTATCTTACATTTTAAAAACATCATTGAAATCAGAAAGTTCATTTACAAAGGACTGGCAGTTGCAATCACAGCAATAATGTAGTGCTGAGAAAAAAAGGGTAATTGGTTTGGTAAAGATCGCTTTCCATTACACCATAAAGCACTACACAATAGGAAAGGTCGCCAATTAAGCAATCATGAATACCAAGTACTGAAGCTGATGAAAATAGGGCAGTGGTTTAAATAGATTTGCAAGCAATTTACCTTTTCACAATGTTGGCAATCTGATGCAATTTGCTTGCAATTTTGTCTGCTTTCAGTAGCACTCGAAGCTGACACTACACAGACCAAATGGCAAAGAGGCCTGCATAGAAAATGTAAAACTATCTTGGCTGCATCAGGGAACCAGAATGGTGGTTCATCAGGAAAATTACAACAATTAACATAAGTGCTGCAAAAATCAACACTTTAAATGTCACACTCACTAGTCTGTCCAAAGACTGTAAAAGTACCATCTCCATCGCTGGACTAACAGTAAATATGAAGCAATCACCAACAAGCCTTGAGGCTGATGGCTTTACAATTGATGTGACATTCTCTGAGTGATAAAATAGCCTTTCGTTTTACAAAAGTAAGTATTTTTCTTTTTCAGATTTAACCTGGATTATGTCAACCCAAAACTTATATTTTATTTTTTTTTCAACTCTTCTTCCAACAAAACTCTTTCAAACTTGAGTGTGTTCTTTACTCGTTTTGATGTTCTAAAAAACTTTGTGTTTCAGGGAATTGGATCCAAACTTATAAAACTCAAATATCGATGTAAATGTAAATGTATTCAATGTAAATTACACTCAAGATTTATATCAAAATGTGTTAACTGCATCAGATGATGCACCTGTGATTAGGGCTTGCTTTATAGTTTAGGGAAGGGAGCCCCAAAAGGTAACCCTAGGTATTCCCTCAGGTTTTGGTGCAGAACACAGGATACCATTACACATCTCTGTCAATGTAAGCCCAACAAACATGAAAGATTACTTTTGAAGTAATTGATATCCCATGTAATGGCTTCCATGTTAAAGACAGATATAAATTTGTCAATTTGTGAGGGAGAATTGACTTATGGTGTATATTTAATTATTTATTCTTTTTTAGCAGGCTGCATCACCAAATAGAACAGCAATTCTCTCTCTCTGAGATCACACAGGAGAGTAACCACTTTTTCTCTGACATCACATCCCAAAAATAACACATCTTCTTTGTCAGATTTTTGATCCCAAATTTTATTCAGAGACCCATTTATGATCTGATTCAAAATACAGTCAGGTTAGTGGAAGTTCAGACATCTAGGACCTTGACATTCTGAAAATTAGCAAGATTCAGAGAATCTGAACATTTTTGCCTTTTTTTTTCTTTTATTTTCTTTTTGGTTTTTTTTCAGAGTTCAACAAATGTATGTTGATGGCTCAAGCATTGTTAGCTACTGAAATTATCTTTTTTGTATCATGCATGCAGTCAGGAATGGCTGATCCCATGAAGTACACTGGGCATTGCTGTTCCACTGACAGGACCATTACCCTGCTGCATCCTGAGCTGCAGTAGATCCATTAACTACACAGTTTATATTCATTTAAATGACTGGCCTTGAACAGCACCACTCAGTTGATAAGGATTGGTAGCACTAGAAAATTGATAAGAAAGCATTTCACAGCATCTTCAGCAGTGTAACACCTCCAGTGAACAATGGCTACCAATCTTTTGTTGTCTCTATCAAAAGGAAGAGGAGTGCCATGTGCAGTTCTGAATGTCATTAGATGCTTGGTTAAATATAGCACAAGTGCAAACGTTAGGTAAGCAATGTGAGAGATACCTACTTTTCCTTTGATGTGTTTCGAATGTCCCACTAGACATCCTCTGGATTTTTTACTACAATTTGATTAATTTTTTGACCAAAAGGAAGCAGACTGAGTATTGCAGTCAGAATTGCATGCAACACCATTGATTTCTACAGAACAATAAGTAACAGATAAGGACAACAAAACAAATACATATTTCAGCTACTTAAAGGGTTCTGCTGCTATTCCAAATGCCTTTCAGCTGAACCTTCCTTTTACAGGCTTCCCTCAGTGCCAGCCCCTCACCAAGGCTACAGATACAATTGTAGTTCCAAAGCAGTTTAATTATAATCTATTGCTACTTTGAAGCAAGACTCCTCTACATTCATTTTGGGCCCCAATCTTTTAATTTCCTATTTGTTTGCCTTTTATAATATTCTCCTTTACTGGCTTAGTCCCATCCACACAATGTTACAGTAATTTGACATATGACAGTCAACCTCAACACTTTCCTTTTTGCGCTATTCCGTATCCTTCATGTGCTTCAGCATCCTAGCTTCAAAAACTTTCTGAATGTTCAGCTTTCCTCATTGCCAAATCTGTTACACTAAGGACAATAAAGTGACACTACCAGCTAAAGGAATGCTACTGGGAGGGAAGTCCTAACTGCAGTTAATATCTGAATATAAATTGCATCTTCATTACTCTTTCATCTGCTACTTTACCATCCCTGGCTGGTTGGTACCTGTTCACATTAACATTATCACATTTATTTATCTGCCTTTTTAATGTACATCACACTTGTTGGATTGTTCCTTTTCAATTACAGTGTATTCTTTTCTAATGCTTCAACAGCAGAGCAACACTGACCATCATAAACATACATGTGTGCGTATATATATTTACAAATATAACATCCATGGCTGGAGATGCATTTTTCACTGCAAATTTTACAAAGCAACTGCTCTTTCTTTAGCTACAAATCAAAAAGTTGAAACACTTATAACCAACTTTAACTGCATCTCAGTTATGCTTAGAAACTTCCTTTAATAACTGTTGTTAGAGACACCATTTAATGTGAATGTCAATGTTCAGTAACAATTTAAAGAGCAGCAAGATTCCACTGTAGCAATATTTGAAGCAGCACATGAAACAAATACCTGGAGCCTATTTTAAACTGGCATAAACTGAAGTATGGAGGCTATTCTCACATTTTTTACAGCCCTCCATTCATCATTATCTATACTCTGTCTGGTCTCTCCTGGAGCTCTGCTACAAACCGAGAAGGGAGAAACAGGAGAGGATTTGTACTACCAGTTAACATAGGAATCAAGCTCAAGGGGTCCACACCAATTCTTTTGTGGAAAGTAGCAGCGATATTTATTTTCTTGCCAGACGATACAGAAGTGAAAGGTGATGACACTTTTCTGCCCCACAGGAATGTCCAGTTAGAAATTATGTGACTCTAAATTTTCACCTTTCAGCCTCCTGCATATGACTACATTATAAAGAAGATAATTCCTTTTACAATATTTTAAAATAATCCTTATGGACCAGTTGCTAGTCAGGTAACAGGTTAAAAATGTGCAATTGAAATTAAAGGAGTTGATCCCAATCTGAAATCATATGAATGAGGGTGAATTACTCTGCCACTAATAAATCTATTATACATTTTAATAGTTTACTTTTTCATGCCTGAAAACCTTTGGGGATGAAGAAAACCATGATCTTCGACTGAGGACGGAACTAGGTTTTGGAAGTTGTGAGCTGAAAAAGCCAAAGAAATCAATTTAACAAATATGAGTTTCTCAGTTTGGCTTTAGTCCTTACTGTTGGGACATAGGGAAAAGTCAGTAATGAAAACACAATTTATTTTCATTGAATAGGACTAGGTTCTTAATCAATGTTAAGCCTGTGGACCTTCTTTAATAGAGTTACAAAAATTTATCCATCTGAGGAACTGCTTTTTTGAATTTAGCTGATACCTATATAGTATGAGTGCTGCGTAAAATAAATTTAGTATGGCTTTATGAATATTTGTACCATTAATAGTAATAAGATCTGTGTATCCACACAAAATAAAGTATCATTAAAAACAAATTAATAAACACCTGCAAGTAGAGTAAAAACTGTTGGAACCCCAAGCTAAAGGATATCCATCTAGTATGGAAATTTAAATATATGCATGTACATATGTACACACTATGTGAGGTATATTGTGTCCATACTTGTTCCAGTAAACAGATGCTGAACTATCAATAGCAGGCAACACTGTTTTCATGAGATTTCTTCAATTCTTTGCCACGTTTCATACTCAACTCAGAAATACCCTTATTTTTAAAATAATAATTAAATAAAAAAGACACTTTTTTCAGCCCATCATTAATTTTCTTTCAGTCATCCCAAAGTGTTGGTTTTAGAATAATGAAAAGTCTTCCTATTCAGTGAGTGGATTAGGATTAGAAAAATATATAGACCTCAGCCGGACTGCTAGGACTGCTTTATGTCAGTTTGTAAGTTTTGTGGGAATAAAAAAATTGCACAGATGGGACTATAACTGACCATAACCTGCTCTATTGTATTTCCAACAGTCTCTAATTACAGCAACACACCAGAGGAAGAGATTTGAAAGGGCAGGTGATGGGATAGGAGAGAAACCTGTTTGACTTAAACAGCACAGGATCCCTCACCATCAGGGCTGATGTACATCAGCCTGACAGCTAATTAGGGTAGACATGAATTTTTCCAATGTAACAGATGTTCGCTAATCAGGCCAGATTTGGAGCCCTTGCGCCAGCAACATTTCATGCACAATTTAACTATCTAAAAGGAATAAACTACTTAATGCATTGTACTGGAGGCACAGCTGTTTCACAATCAGAAAATTTGCTGTCAAAGATGTTCTCTTTAAAACTGACATGTTTTTATATAACTCTGATGGGGTGTTTATAATGTATTAATAGTTGTCAGTAAGAGCTGCTGTCATCATCAAGAAGTAAAATATTTCTGAAGGTATATTAAAATGAACAGACTCCTTTCTCTTTCCAAAATCTATTTAGATAATTTACTGCGAATGTAGCCTGTTTAATTCTAAATGTACTTTAAACAAAAGGCTTAACGTGTATCTTTCAAGTTGCAAGAATAACAAAATATACAAGTTTACCTTCTGACTGGGGAGTAAAGCTGAAATATCTTTTAGATGTAGTGGAAATTTATTTTATTTGCAAGGAAATCATAAGCATAAAATATACTGTACTAAAATGATGTGAATGACCCGTCTCCCTTCTCTTCATAATATATAACATGATAGAAAAGTCAGATGAAAAATATTCACAGGTTATATGGATTCATATGAACCTTCACTTAGGAGACCAAGGAAAGAGTATATGAGATTTTTATTCTTGCATGTGAATTTCACAGACCAGATCTAGAGGTGAATGGGCAGTTCTAAGTCCACTTATTGAAAGCCAAGAGTTTTGCATTTTGTGTCTGAATTTAAGATACAGAATCATCATCTGACTAACACAATTTCTTTTTAATGGTCTGGTCTTTGTAGTTTTTTTTCAATTTTTTAACCTTGAGAAAAATCAAGTGATGTAACATTTTACAGACTGCTAGAAAAGTTTGGATAAATGTTGCACACCCTGTAAGTTCTAACAGTATGAGACAGAGCACTGAACTGATAAGAATATGCTGTCCTTATGATAATGGCATCTAAACACTGCATGAATGCAGTTCCCAGTGAAGTCTGTTGTGTTCAAAGGTCACAAGATACCAAAGCTATCAAGCCTGGCAAACATGCCTGTGGCTATATATCTGTAAAACCCAGCACTATTGTAATTTAACCTCATAAAGGACAAAATCTGAATCCCTTTCTAATGAATCTGAGCTCTCCTTGCAACCTAACCCTTAATAAGTAATACAGAATAGATAGACTTAGAATACAAGTGAGCAACAGACAAGGGAGGCTGGTTCTTTAGAGAGAAGACTGAGGCAAAGGATTGTCCTTTCCTGGATCCTCAGGTCCAAAGTTTGAATGACACCATTTTTTCCATCAGTGCCCAGAAAAGGTGGCTGTATTTTGGGGGAATCAGAAACNCCAGAAAAGGTGGCTGTATTTTGGGGGAATCAGAAACTTGGGTTTAAAAAAAAAAAAAAAAAAAAAAAAAAAAGAGGAAAATAACTAAGGTGAATTTCAGAAAGTTGCTAAAAGGAGATGCTAAGAATTTCTAAGAGTCAAAGGCAAAAACAACCTTAAATAAACTGCAGGTATTGACTGTGCCAAAATACTGGGATTGATGAGGACATTCAGTGAAAAGGAAATGTCCAAAGAGTCAAGCACAATACTAAGAGTTTTCACAAACATAAAGCAGAGACAGAAATTAAGATGGATATAATATTAGTGATTCCAAATGAATGATGATTCAGTGAGACTATTGCTAATATTTTTTTTGTTTTACTATACAAAATAAGGGAAGCCCGTTTAAAAATAATATTAACAATAAAGAGCTTGAAATAAATTAGTTGTGAAATTCTGAAATTTTTAAACCAGCTAGGAGACACAATATAACCTTTTTTATAATGAGAATTTTCTTCTCAATAAAGACCTGATAGTTTTGGGGTTTAATGATATCTGCAAGGTAAGGAACCAAAATTACTAAAATGGCGCAGAGCAGAAGGGTGATCTGAACAATAAAAATCTAACCTAAATGAAATAATGACCAACATTGAGAAATATCATGAAAATTACGAGCTATCTAAAGGAAAAGAAACCTTTGACTTTGGTTTTATTGAGCATAACTTTTCCTTGACTTATTTGATCTCCTTTTAAAAACAGAGAAAATGAAAGAGCACTAAGATTTTAATCCTACAAATTTATGTTTAATTTTATTCACTGAAGGGATCCCTTCAGATCCCTTCAAACATGCGTTTGTTGGATGAAGCTGCAGACAGTGGGACACAAAGAATGCAGCTAACCTATGTGGATTTCATTATAGCCTTGAAGATGCATCTCATAACTTTTGGGTTTAAAAATGTATTCATATAATCCTGAAAAAGAGAATTTGGTAGGCTGGAAAGAGATTGCAGGGAAAAGGCAGTGAATTGCATTGATGAGAGGTGTTCCAGGAGGTTTATCCATGGAGAGAGAATAGTTTTGTCTTTCTTAACATCTTCAGTAATACTCTGAAAGAAGTAATGATCTTAATGAATTCACTATCATCATGAGCTAACAATGGTAATTTAGGGGGAGCTGAATGTACCAGTAAGAACAAAG
This sequence comes from Pardalotus punctatus, assembly GCA_013400915.1. Taxonomy (NCBI): domain Eukaryota; kingdom Metazoa; phylum Chordata; class Aves; order Passeriformes; family Pardalotidae; genus Pardalotus; species Pardalotus punctatus. The sequence continues at coordinate 62,764 of VZTX01024026.1, read as the reverse complement.
ACAAACAATACAAAGGCACCCTGAGAGATTAAAAGCATAGGCGAAAATACTGTAACAAAATGAGGTTTGGACTGGAAAGACACAATTCCCAACACATTTGTTGAAAAACAATCCAAAGCATGAATATTCAATGACAGAGTCAGACACTAATTGGCAATGCAAAATGGCAGAAAAGGAAAAAAAAAACAAAAATACCCCAACAGCCTATTTTGTGCTGCCCATGCATCGGCTTCAGAGCACAGGAAGTCAGGAGTCAGCTTTTCTACACTGCTGATGAGCATAGGAGGTGAATTGCCACACTGGCCCAGGCCTGCCAGCCACTGCAGTATCCTACATCTGACTGTGAATAGTAATATCCCTTTCAAGAAATACTTGGCCTTTATCACAACAATAATAGGAATATAATGGATTCTCTTTTCTAACTGCAGGCAGTCAGGGGAGGTGGCTTATATTCTTCCCTTTATTCATCAGAAGTTCTTGAACACTTTAAAAACAAAAAACAAAAAACCCTCAACCTTCCAGAACTTAGAGAACAACAACCAACTGAGATCTTGTAATGTTACAGGCACTATATTATCAGAAAAATATTCATGAGATGGTGGGGTATGAACTATGGGGCAGCAACAAAATCATCTGAACACAGAGAAGACAATGTTTCAGGGACAAAAACATATGTACATTCACTTCCACTAAAGGATGACCAAGGTACCAACAAGACACAAGTCTACAAATATCTGATTTTATGGTGACACCTGATCCACTTCTCAGCAGCACCTGTTTTGCTGTTCATTTTTGCCAGCCTCACTTATAACCTCTTTCACTGAAGCCATGAGTGGGACTGTGGACCCTGTGTGAATCCACTTCAGGATGTACAAATATGTGCTACACTCCTTCCAGGGCTCAGGATAAGGCCAAAATACATCTAACTCTTCTTTCCATCTTCATCCCAGCAAATTCACCACTGGAATAGCAACTTAAAAGAAGCAGTGAATGTTTGAGCCACATTTACAGCAGATTGAACAAAACCCTAGAAAATATCACTGTTGTGAGAACTGTCGTCATACCGATCAATAGCATTAAATTGTTACTTAGGTTCCCCCATCTGTTTGTAGCCATCTGTTGTTTCTCATCTTATATTTAGGGTGTCTACTGCCTGGGTACAGAGACACCCAAGCTGGCCTCACACCCTCTGCAGGAGCACTGAGGAGTATGTGGGGACAGAGGCACCCTGGGAGTCAGAGGAGCTCTGGAAAAGGGGAAGTTGTTTGCCTCTTTCAGTACAAAAGTATGGCAGGGCCATACTCCTGTGCTATATTGCTTTTCTAACCACACTGCTGTGGAGAGAGGAGCAAGTTTTCCATGATCAATCTCTGAATGGTGTAAATGGGACATATAGGATAAGGGCTGATTTTTGACATTATTTTTATAAGGGCATGTTTTTTATGTGCAGCTCTGTTAAATATTGAAGCCTGTTATGGCTCATCTTGTTAATTGTTAGTTTAGGAATTGTAAAGTTTTCTGCAAAGGATGTCTAAGACTCTAGAATGGCAATGAACACACAGGAGAACTCATATGACTGCTCAAAGACTGCACAGGCTCTTTAGCTAAAATTATTGTTGTGAGCACAAATGCATGTGTATGGTTAACATGAACTGCTGTAGGGGATCTGTATCTGCCAATTCTTTGTAGAATCTGTACAGATTCAGAATGCCAAAATAAAACCATTTACACTCTACACTACCAATTTCTTAATAAAATAATTTTTTTTAAAATAGCTCAAAAAAAGAGTTTACGGGACTACAGAACAAAATTCTCTCACTGTTCCAAACAAACATAGCTCTGCTAGCAAAGACAAAAATTTGACAAACTTATCAAGACCTCAAACCTTCTGTTGTCCTTTATCAAACCAATGTCGCACAACCCTGACCAGAATTTAGGAAATAGTGTATCTGTGTCTTCATAATAATTGATGGAATTTCAAAATTTAAAAAAAATAAAAAAATTACAAATAATAAAACCCCAAAATATTGTAAAAGAGGTTACTGAACTGCATGGGAAATGTGAGATGGGATTCTCTTATACTGAACCACAGGGCAATGGTCCTTCTTCCACAAATGGAGTCAGCCTCCATTTTGCTTAGGGTCACACCCCAGTTACTTTTAATCAAGGCTCCAAACTTAGATTTCAACTTTACAGGCACAAATTCCAATCAGGCCACAATTAAAGGTACCAAAAACATTATATAGAAAGCTGTGTTCTGGAAAAGGGGAAGCTGTTTGCTTCTCTCAGTACAAATGAGTGGCAGGGCCATACTCCCGTGGTTTACTGCTTTCCTGACCACACTGCTATGCTTGTGTGGACAAAGGGGTAATTTTTCCATGACCACATACAAAAGACAGTCTTTTGTATAGAAAATATACATGCCCATAATTATTTGGAAAAGACTAATGAGGACTTGGTTATAAAAATTCAGACAATAGTCCCAGTTTTCTAAGCCACACAGTAGTGGCAGAGATTTCTAGACCTCAGTGAAAATTTTTTTGTAATAATTCAAATAGAAAAAGCTTCAAATACAAAAACTCAACAATTTTACAGTGGTAACTTAACATTTTCAAACAGATTTGAACTCAGGTTGGGGAATTCAGTCTGCTGCATTGAAAACAATTAGTGTCATGTTCTTGAAATTCATCAGCATTTAAATCAAAGGACAATAATGGATTCTGTGCCCATTCAGGTGTCTCAGTCTTTAGGTCTGATCTTGTAGTCTCTCTGTGAAATGTGGTATATCTGAGTAAGTTTTTATATACAATGTGCGGAGGAGAGCAATCAATATATGACTGAGAACACCATGTTAGTACTATCAGTGAAAGAAAAGATCAAGTTAAATGTGGATGAGAAGCTGACAATGAACAACCAATTTACAAAAACAAAACCTTATGGTATGTCCCATGCTTTCTTTTGACAGTTTGCTTGTTACTTACTGAACATCTGAAGTAACATGCTTGCTTCAAATATTGACCAAGTATATTTGGGTTTTTTCCCACTAGGCATTTCAAACACTGCATTTTAACCTAGTACAGAAAAACATTGTCCAGTGAATATTCTGGTTTTAAAAAATTGATAAAATCACTAGATATAAATATTTCCACAGTAGAAAACATAAGAGTGGACTTTATGTTTTAGATTCTAATGCTTCACATGGAAGTGCAAATGCTGTGCTATTTCCCCACTCCTCCTGAATTGCCCCCAATACAGCAATGAGTTTGCAGTTGTGTGATTTTTTTTTTCCTGTGTATCAGTGTTAAAATATGCATCTACTCAATTCTCAGCCTAATGACACCTTATTTTAAGACCAAACTAGTAAAAATATGAGGCATAGTAATGGCAGCTAAGTATATCCAGCTTGGGAGAGAGCTCTGTGGTTAATGTGCTCTGAGAGCCTTTGCAAGCCAACAGACCTTCCAGTGGAATATGGCTGCAGATCAAGCACAATCATTTCAGCCACTTTTCAATTTATGGACAGGGTGAGTAGATAGCTTATTCTAACATTTGGCTTTTTGGGGGCCAAAAAGCTTGTATAAATTAATGGCATGTATAAGTACATACTGCTGCACTGGAACAATGCAAAACAGGAGGCATTCCAGTCTGTTCTTTCAGCAAAAGCTCTGCTACGCTGCTACTCAGCACACCAGTGCTTTATTTGCATCCCTGCAAGCTACTCATCGTGTTGCTACTGTTTTATCCTTTTCCTAGCTACTTCTGATCATGAAACATAGTTTTATCTTGCCAGTGTGAGTAAATCTCTCTTTTTATACCATGCATCTCATTTAAAATCTGGCTAAAGAAAAGAAAAAAACAGACTGAATTAAGTAGTTTTAACCAATTATTTGTTATATATGTTGCTTAATCAGTGGGTATTTTATCAACAGAGAGGTACAATGCCTGGATGTGATCAGTGATAGAATGTGAGTCAAACACTTAGGTCAGTCACTGTCCCACTCCACAAACTCAGACAAACAATTTCATCTCCAGCTGCTCTTCTCTCCCTACCATCAATTTACCTTTTTGGTGTTAGACATATGAATAAACAGCTTGCCAAAACTGGGATGTGCTTTGTGGTATTCCTCTGTTCATAATCATTATTTATTATTATATTTATTATTGTTATTATTATTATTATTAATAATAATAACATAGAGAAAATGAGCAATCCTTTCCAGTGGCTATATTTAATTGTATATTTAATTGAAGGAGGAGGTGTGAAAAGGCAACAGAAATTGTTCAGATCACTAAAAATTGGAAGCTGCAGTCTTGCTGGATGGTTTCATTTGGTCTGCTTAACAGTAGATGAACTCATGGATCACCACTATCTTTGTAGGTGTGTTTTTTGACTTATTCAGTTTTGGATATTTTGTCTCTCTTAAGACTGCAAGCTTCTTCAAATCCTGCCTAGATCCTGTCTCAGCTAAACTGCCTTCTCTGAGACAGAGTTACTCTTGGTTCTAGCACTTAAACTCCTTTGGAAAGCTGTGCCCATAACAGAGTATCAAGTATTACTTATATCCACTTTTTATTGTCCCCTTACAATTTCAGGCAGCTGAAAATAGATTTAAGCAAAGAGAAAAATTAGGCAACTATTCTTACATTGATGACATTTTCATACTCGGTCAAAGATCTGGATGTACTAATTTGATACACACATGACCAGGACAGAAACCCATGAATATCTTGGTTTTTTTTCAAATGAACAGATTATTGTCAAGTATAGGGAAAACAGGTTTTCCTCTCTGGTCTGACAGCTGCTGTACCTGAGGTTCTGGATCATGACTACATCTGTTCTAAACAATATTGTGTATGGAAAATGAAAGATCCCACCTCCTTTAGATACAGGTGAGAAAAACATGGACCCAACTGCTGCCTCTAGTGCCTCAAGGAGTAAAAGCCAGAAGAAATTGTCAAAAACATCTTCTGTGTGCACAAACACTCTGTGTACAGGGAAAAATTGTAGCCTACATCTTCTCTGGTTTTAGCTATTTTTTTACCTTTTTTTAAAGGAAGGACAATAAATCAATTTTTGATGTTCCAAAAGCACAAAGTCCACCACAATTTATTTTTATAAAAAATTCCAAAATCTCTTCATAACAAGTTGTTAAAATGTTGTTTATAACATCCTTTTATCAAAATTTCTTCTTTGTATAGAAATGTACAATGGTGAACCACTGACCTCTTAACTTTTGTTTTCAACAGACAGACTTGGCTCTGTGAATCTCCTTTGTCTCTCTCAGGCAGACTTGCCACACTTTTAACCTTTCTCATCTGTTCTGCAAGTCCTCTCCTGGTTTTTATCATCCTTTTTTTACTTCACAAGCTTATGTTCAGCTGACTGCCTACTCTGAGATCTGAGTAGTTGCCATTGATTCTCAAGAAAGAATTCTCCTTGCATATACAAAGCACCCCTTTGAATGGGGTCTGCCTGGAAATGGGGTTGCAGGGGAAGCTTTCTGCAATGGCCAGAGACAACTGCAGTTCTCAGAAAGTTCCTCCATCATTGCATTAAAAGACACTGTGGCACTTAATTCATCCCACCCAAAGTGCAAATGTGTAGATTTCAAGTCTGGAAATGTAAAAAATACCTTATTTGCTTTTATGAATAATATTTTAGCATTTCCTAGCATGAGCAATGGCCCATTGGGTGAACATTCATTTATAGACACCATTTAGAGGTTAAAATTATAAAGACAAAGAACATAAGAGAAACCAGCACTTCTTCCCACTGGTGGCTTTTGCCCATCCATTTGATCTCTCAGAGTCCTTGGCTATCCATCTAGGGGGAAGAAATAAAAATACAACTCTGTCAGAATAATTTTAATATGTGGAATTATTATTAACAAGGGCACAAGCAAAATATTATGAGACTGTAGATTTAGTCTTCTGCATTTTCCAAAATTGCTTTCTACTTATAACTTTGACAAAAAATCTCTAATAAATTGAGAATATTTGGTAAAACAATAGCAACAAATTGCTGCAGTCACATGATGAACTTTCAGCTGCCAAGTCACACCCGAGAGAGACTTTTCATAGCTAAACTGCATAATCCTTAGAAAAATAAGCATTTGTAATAGAATTGCTGACAGACTTTCAACTGCAGTATTGGGAATAGTGATATTCAACAAATTGGTGTTTATGTTTTTATTTTATTATTTTGTAGAGTCTGCATATGTAATCATTTTAAATAAAACTCAGACCTCAACTATCTAGAAGTAAAGATTATGGAGGATAAACAAGACAAATCAAAGCACAGATAACACAAAACATATTTAAGTTGCTTTATATTCACGAATTTCAACATTGGAAAGTAATTGCTAAAGCACAGAATTAGGTCAGTATAGAATTTACTCAGTGCAGGTAAATTGAATTAAACTCAGGCCACCTTTATAAATTAAACAGTTTCAGATGGTCAAAAGACAGTCCAATTTTGTTCACAGTACAGAAATACCGACAAAATTATATGCATTTAATATTTGGTACTGGCAGTATGCACTAGCTGTTAAATAAAAATATTGCCTGGATGAACACAAATTAGAACTTTTTATAAAGTGATTGAGCTATCAGAAGTTCAGAAATAGAAAAAACAACCTAGCATCAGAATAAGTAGAATCAAATAAGAATATAGAAATATACCCAAAATAGGAACATTTTCTTCTGTCTAAATATAGATTGTAATTTGCTTTTCCTTTGCAGAAGAATTAAATGGATAGTCAAAAGTCGTGCTTGAGTAATACCTACAGTAAGAATGACTATGTCTTTTAGGATTTTCCCCCCTTTGAATTTAACAATGCAAATTTAACAATGGATTCTGCCCAATGATTGCAAATTTCAGCAGTGACATTCTTGACGGAATAGCCTGATTAGAAAATAATTGTACTTCTTTTCAGCTACTGTTACCTCACCCACACTTTTCATTTCCTATGAGGTACAGTGGCAAAACCGCATCTTTCAACTCTCCCTCTTTTATCTGATGTAGTGGATGACAGGTAATCTAGCTGAAAGTTCCTACAATTGCACCACCAGAAAAACACTGGCTGATGAAATCTGAGCAGTTATCACACTAACCATCACCTGTCAAGCCTCCTGCTTCAATTTAAGGGTGCATCAATTTTCTGAAGAGGAAATCAAGGGCAAAGAATAAAAGCACTACAGATAAACACTGACAAAGGCCCTTTCTGGGTTTTTTTTTTTTTATTTATGATGGGATGTACTATCATAGGTTGCTCTGTGAGGTTTTATCAACTGTCCTGATACATCCCAGATAGCTTGGAATTCTTTGGCCATTGATGAAGTGCTATACTTGCACTTACTGAAAGGGCAGAAGATTTCTAACTGAAAAGTACTTTCACTAAATACCACAAAGATATTGAAGTCAGAAAGAGCAAGGAGATGGAACAAATGACAGCTGCATATAACAATGAACTTCTCTGTTCTCTGAGCTGGCAGACAAGGCTGATTAAAGTAAGAACATGAAACAATGTTTTCTTAAAGCCAGGGAGCATATTGTGTAAAGTGTCAGGTGCAAAGGGTTCATATGTTCTTTGTAGTGAAATGTGAACACATCTGCTGCTGACTGTATTTACCATGGACTCACCCAGTTCCCCAAAGTAAAGTACAATGGGACCTTCTTACAGGTGGGGAAAAACTAAAGATTTCTCAGGGAAGAGGAAAAGATACCTCAAGATCAAAGTGAGCCAAATTCAGGTTGCGAGCAAGTACATTGAGCATCACTAACATCCATGGAATGATATTCTCTAACATCCAGTCAACACTCAGCCTGACTTGCAGGAATAAATTATGTGGCGATTTTCAAATGTCCTTCCTTGTTTGCAAAATCAGCAAAGGGAGAGACTTGCAGTTCAGTTGTGCCTCTTTGGAAGCTATCCTGCAGGGGAGCAGATGAAACAATTAACATAAAGAGAAGAGCAAGAAAAACATCCTCACACAGGTTCACACCTGCTGTGAATGTCCCATGAGACACTAATTCTGCCCCAGGTTCTGTTTCCAGGTTCCTTATCAATTATCAGAAGGGGATCAATACATTCCAATAAAGCCCACGGGTGATTTCCTGGTGACTACCACATGTGTTCAACTGAACAGAAGCTACTGAGATACATGCAACCTCTGTTCCAGTCAAGTGTTAGCCACAGTAGAGTGTTGTGAGTACAGGACAAACACAAGACATATGAGTTCATGTAGGGCTTTAATTCAGAGTGACCATTGTGGTTTTCCCTTTTTTTGTTACTTCTTAATTCATTTGTTGGTATTTCAGCCCACAGGGGAGAAAAGGGATGTGGATAAATGCTACATGCAGGCAGTCATGCAAAAGCTATCTGCTTTTCTCGGTAGACAACATGCCAAGTTTGGGATTCAACAAGATATAATGGAGATAGATCAGTTCAGCAAAGTTCACCGTTCTCACAGGATAATCTTACATTCATGTCAGGCCCCAAGACAAGGCCCTTGATGCTGACAACCATGTCAGGTGGCAAATTGCAAATTTTGCCAGTGTTACTCCTGTCAGTAGTATTTTAAGCAGGGCGACCTTCAATGGAAAAAGTGACAGTGTCATCTGTAAAGCCTGTAAATACCCACTAACAGAGCAACACATTAGGAAAAACTTGTGCTTTATTAGTTTGAATTCATCAAACAATTTGCACAAATCTTTCTCAACAACTGCATCAACTGCAGACTGTTTTAGATGACAGCTCAGTGAAATAAAGAATTGGGGTTGCTCCTTGACTGGATGACAACATTTCTAAACAGAATAACAGTAATTCCACCAAAAAGGTACCTCTCTTGGGTTTTCCTCGCAATTCTTTGAACTTCAGCTCTCAAAGTTAAATTATTTCTCAAGAAAGCAAGCTTTTCTAGCAGAAAGCGACTCTTACTTCTCATATTTTGGAGAAAATTTGAAAATATTATTAGACTGCAAACTATGGTTCTAAAACAGAAAGAAAGCTCAAAGTACCTAAGCCTTTCATATTTTTTAACTTTACCAATGCTTTGAAACATTGACTTACAAGTTTAAGTATATAAATCTGGCAATCAACAAAACTATAAACAAGAACTACTAGAGTCTGGTAAAGGTTCCAGGTGAGTATTTAATCAAGCTGAAATGTATGATGTCTTCTGGGTTCACCACTCCTTTCTCTAAATTCTGGAGATAATTTGAATAATCCCAGAGGGAAAAGAATTTACAAAAAGATACCTATGATATCAGGTTCATCTACAGGAAATCATATTCTTTACCTATTTAACCAGCTTCATTAAACAAATATTATCTATTTTGCTTTTGCAAATATGCAGCAGGATGATTTTATCTTAAATGATACTAAAATTACTTACACATAACTCCGTGTTTTGAAAAATTATACTCTTAATCCACTTACATGATACATTTACCCCCTCCTTTCTAGGGAGTACAATTAATTTTCTTTTTTAACTGAATAAGCAAAATAACAGATTCTAATCCACTTAAGAACACCCATCTAGTTCAGGTGGCTCTGTGCTATACCTAAGTTTGCCTCACTGAAATCTTGTAAAAAAAACCCCAAAACCTTAGCAAACTTTCCATCCCTATGGCTGAAGTCCTGAAGTCGGGGGCCTCTGTCTTGGTAAGGGACAGAGGTGATAAAAGGTAGGGTAGATTGAATGTCCCTGGAACTGGGTATGTGGAAGGGACCAAAAAAGAGGGGCTAAAACATGTGAATATAGTAACTACTGCAAGCCATGTGACAGTTTAAACAAACAGGTTAAAAGTATGGCACATTGTTTAAATTTTCTGAGGAAAAATCAGCTTTTTTATACACTAGGGCATGTCTTGTTACAGTTTTAGGATTATTTTAGACATCTGGTAATTTACTGAAATGAGTACAAGCCTCCCATGTTTCAACAACTCATATTTGACCAGCAGCAAGTGTCCATATTTGGGAAAGCATGAGAGCACATAGTTAAATTCATCATAAATCCAAAATTGTTCACAAGTATATATGCTGAACAGAACTTATTTTCTGAGAACTCACGTAATCCCAAATTCAATTTAGAGTTCCTATGGTTAAGCCATGCTACTATCCTGCTGAGAAAATTAAGAGACTTTAGCCTTTGGTGACCAGGCTCAGCCGCAGACTCTATAGATTGAGCCTGAGATTTTCATCGCAAAAATATTGAATTATTTGAATGTGGTTCCTTTTTTTTTTTTTTGATGTGTTGTAAGACAGAAATAATTTACTGAAATCTGAATTATATTTGGATCCTAAAGTCATAGAAACCCCAAAGTTAGTAGAACCAGGGCCTTGTTTTGAATCCCTCAGTATCAGTATGGTGTTTCTCCCTGTAGGACTTCAAGAATGTGCTATAAAAGCAATATTTTCTGAGAAACATCAATGAATGTGATGTCTCAGATATAATGAAACCCAGCAAAACCCAAATATAACAAAAATGATTAAGTAATAGTTCTTGATTTTATTGAACATTTGATGTAGTATTTGCAGTACAATATTTTACAGTATTTAATCAGAGGTTTCAGTAAGAAGCTTGCCAAAGCAAATGCTATTGGCAAAACTGGTTTATTATTAACCACTATGCATTACTAAGTAATTCTAAGGAGGAGAAAAAAAAAAAAAAAAGTGGTTTTAATGCCCCCCCCTCCCCAAAATCTTAACATAGATTATAAGGTCCAAACTTATTTTGCTTTCCTATTTGGCATCTATGAACAGCCATACATTCAGTGTGTATGAAAAATGTCTTCTATATCCTCTGCCAGCTGTGGGGGTTATGGCTAAAGAACTAGAAGGGAAGGGAAGGGAAGGGAAGGGAAAATGTTTTAAATTTTATTCTGTGGAAAGTCTTTAGTTTTTGTTACCAAAACTCTTCCTTTCATAATGTGCAGGGTTGCCTCTACACCTGCTATACTGTACAGTTCAAAGGACGAAAGAAAGAATTTGCAGACTAGGGAATGCAAAGTTACTCTCTCAAACCCATGGCCAAGGTCTCCGAGGTGCTGGACTTTTTGTACCACGATCTATATTCTTATCTACAAATTTAGGCACCCACATGCAAGAGTGTCTTGCAGCATGGTGTATAACATGTTATATATAACATGGGAATAGGTTCAGTAGGTCAGTTTGTTTTAAACAAGTATCACCAAATTTTATTTTATTTTTTATTGATAGTGCTGTGCTCGTTCTGGGTTGTTAAAGCAGGTTGAGGAAAATCACCCACAAAGCAAAAGGAGCATGGCAAAACGTTCCTGCAGTGTGTTGCCTTAATACATTGAAATGATTTAATGACAAGTAGGGGATTACAGGAAAACAAAATGCACGCTGGAGGTAGCAAAGGACACCTGCTGTCTGTACTGTGAAATTCAAAATGGTTTCCAGGAAGGGAGCACAATGCCAGGCTGCTTTGACTATTGCTCCTACTTCCTATACCATTATTACTGCTCACCAGTCTTGAAGTCTGAATGACAGTGGTCTGAGCCCTTTCAAACAACAGCAAGAAGGTCAATTTTTGTAATGAGAAAATGGAAGTGGTGGTGCGGTGGATTGCTGAACCTTACAGTTTCTTCTATGAGAAAGTAGCAGCACTCAATCAAATTATGGTGTAGGAACACAGGGACACCACCACCATGAAACTCACAACAGATGAACTAACAAAAGCACTTCAATCTGTGTAAACCCGGTGTGATATCAAAGCTAACTTTGCTCCTACTTTCACACTGCAGAATCATTGTAACCCCTCACCAGCACAGCAGAAATCTGCACACCAAAGGAAAATCGTGTTGCTTGCAAAGCTACACTTCTATCCTCGGTGCTTAGATTCCAGTCACAGTGAATAAAATCTCTGGTTGGAAAGACTTACTGAATGAGCTATTCCAGAGAATTAAAATGCTTCCTGTATACAAAACCCTGCTTTGATAAATACTATAGCTCTACTTGTTCTAGGACTTTGGGCCTTACTGCAGGTGAGCAAGCCAGCATGAATAACTTTCAAGTTTTTAAAACACTGTCAACAGAGCTGCAATTACAGTACTCCAAGACCATGTTGTATTTGTGCTTGTGCATAAAGCTTCGCAGAGGAAGAAAAATTAACAGCTGTAAGCTGCAACTATTTTACCCTTGAAGTCTTGCACAGTAGTTTAACGAGTTTGAAGTACCTCTGTATCCTATTCACCGCATCTCCCCACTTTCCACTACAGTAATATTAAGAGTAATGCCTAGCAACAATATTCACATATTCATCAGCTTCGCATTTTTACTTTAATTTGTGTCCCTTTAACAGCCTAAGTGACTCTAATGAAAGGGAGCAAACCTTAGTACAAGAAATCTGTGAAAGAAATTACAGACACAAACAAGAAATCTGAAGAATAAAGCAACTAGAATGTCAGTAAAATAGCAAGAAATTGTCTGGTACTGTGAAATACCATCTGATCAACAGAAAATGTGTATTATTTGCCCAAGCACATGAGATAAAGAAAACCACTTTAAAAGAGCTTGATGATTTTCGTAAATTGCACTTTTTCTAATGAGAATTATGGAGAAACCAAGTGTTACATGCAGGACACTTTGATCCATAGACATGAAGAAGAAGTAGAAATGATGAATCAACTGGAGAAGCTAAATAACCATTAACCAATTCTGATACAGGTTTGTTTTTTTTATTATTTTGAAAGAAGTGAACTAATTTTAAAGGCTCAAAACCTGCAAATGAGATTTGCCCAGAAAGATTTTCCAACACCAAGAAGTATCTGGTGTGATGGGTAACCTTTTCTTGTTTAGTTTCTGTCAGCCAGTCAATACTTTAAGGAACAGTTTTGACTATTCATGTAATTTACTTACACTCAAGAACATACTGTACTATTATGCCAGGCAGTAAGGGTGAAAAGAAATACCAGCCCTATTCTCTGATGCATATTTTCCTATAGTGGGGACCATCCTTGGCAGTCCCAGCTGTCATGGGAAGTGCCACCTGCCTCTGCAGCTCAGCTTTGAACAATTCAGAAAGAGCAGATACAAGCATAGCTTCTAATATGTGAAAGGGGCAATATTTTCTTAGCTTACAGCCGGCTGTAAAATCATCTAATTCCACATATATAGATAATTTTTACCCAAATTTTTATAAAATGTGTCAATAATGCAAAATATAATATGAAACAAAACTCAATTTGTAGTTTTAATACGTTCTTGTATTCTACTGAAATCAAAACATTACAAGGAATTTTGGTATTAAGCTACTGAAACATACCAATCACTTCTGAATATCTCACTTACCCTCATGACAATTATATTTAGAACACAGTTGGAGCCTTATTTTCTGGCACAAGACTGGTGAAGATTTCAGTGGAAGATCTTCATGCTCTTGATCAGAACCTCCAGCTTTTAGGCAAGAGTATATTTACTGACTTTATTTTTTCTATTTGTGCAAGTCAACTTCGCCCCCTCCCCTTTATGTGCTTTGTTTACAACAGAAGTGATTGTGCTTAGGAAGCTTTGGGTGGGATATATGCTGTTTTTTTTAAATGGTACTGATTGGCTGAACAGCTGAATCACAACACGACCTCCGTTCCCTTGGTTTGGGAGGTTTGCCATTGTTCCCTTGGCATTTCTGCCCTCCAGCAGGCCAATCTTTGATGCAGAATTAAGAATTAATTTAAATGCATATTAACAACTGAAAGCCTGTTTTCCTGTGAAGTTTTATAAAAACATCAATACTTACTATTTATTAAACCTTTAAAGTGATATTAATACTGTGGGATCACTAGTTTCAAACATCATTAGTATGTGTTTGTTGCTGGCATGAAAATTATAGGAACTGTTAAGAGGCACGCACTGGAACAACTTATCAGATACAATATTTGCACTCTCTGAGTCGCTTTTAAAATATGACTAGTGTTTTAGAAGCCATTTATCTTCCCATTCACATAACTACAACAAGAATTCTTCATACAGAACTTTAGAGAAAGCTAACAAGCTGGAGGCACTGCCAACCAGCCACATGATTGGACTCTTCTCATGCACTATAGCCAAGTCTTGGTTATGTTCCTCTATCACTGGGCTGAGCACAACAGAAAGGCCTCCCCAGGACATATTTTGTTTTTAAAGGATATTAAATCAATTTTTTTTCTTCCGAATATTCTGCACTCCTCCTGAAATCAATGACAGCTGGAAGCAGTTAACAATTCCAAGGACTATGCTCTCAACTAATTGCTAAATACTTCTGTACTGGTACAGAATAAAGCATTATATTTAGTTTCAAAGAAACCAAAATTCACTCAAAAGTTTTATTTCTCTCTTCAGTCTAAATCAATTTTCAAGATTAGAACTCTCCTTATTAGCAATTATTTTATTTTTTTGGAGCTAGAGTTGGAATATCTACTTTTTGAAAGTCTTATGATAGGCCTATTAGTCCACAATTACTGCTATTCATATATTCAACTATTTTTATGCAAACAGCCTGCTTCTACAGTAGGTGTCCATTTGATTTCTATACTTATGTTCATCTATATATTTTGTGTCCTTAGTAAATCAGCAGGGATATCACTTAAAATTTTCCCCTTCGGGGCAAGAACCACTTTATGCTGAAAGTTAAGCTTGTGGTGAACCCTGTTAGGTCTTAGAAGAAGGACTATGCTCACAGTGATGCTGAATTTAATCAGATTCCTCTGAGCTAATCCTGCAAGAGGTCTACATAATTTTGAATCAGACTTTGCAAGAGTCAGACAATTACTAAGGAACAAAAATACTTGAGTAATTTTTTAGCACTGAGTCAATGTTCAGGTAGACCACAGTGCTTGATTTAATCTAATAGAAATTAGATTTAATGGATGACTGGTTGTAGGTCACAGGGACCTCTGTATCAGGTTCGCCAGACAAGACATACTCTGTGCCTCAAAGGCATACATGTCTTAGCTGCAATCTGCTTACTAGGTGTTACTGTGATAAAACCCGTGACCCAAAACACAGCCTTTAAGCACAGGCTGCTTTTAGGTGGTACAGGATTGTCACACTGCTGAGGGAGTTCAATGAATAACAGTGTCAGAGAGCCAGAGTATTTCATTCATCCTTTGAATCCCAAGGGAACATGCAGGGCACACCTACTACAGCTCCTGCAAATGCTGTGTTCTTGCCCTTTTTGCAAGAGTCTGAGCACAGAGTTGCTGAAAGTCCTCAAGACCTGGCCTGTAGCTTGTCACTGCATAAAGAAGGTGTCCCAATGAGTCTCTGTGCCACAAAGCATTCTCCCTAGAAACACGTTTTCCTTTAACACAGCTACAACAGTCCTAAGGCAGTGAAGGAAAAATCAGCTCTCTGTTCTTCTGGCGGGAGCAACCAGAGGTTTTAAAACAGAGCTCTAGCACTCTGAAGATTGCTGTCTTACTATTGTTGTTTGCCAGTTGGATGTCACCACTGGGAAAGGCCTGTAAAAACCATCCTGCAGCCATGCAGCTGGTGCATATATAAAAAAATATCCCTGCAACAAATTTCCCCCTCCTATTTAGGGTGCTGGTTTTTGGGTTTTGGTTTGGGGTTTTTGTTATTTGGGTTTTTTTTTTTTTTAAGAATTGCAATAATTACATTAAATTTTATTAAACACTATCCTTTAAATCATCTTTAGTGCTCATCTCCAGGTCCAACAAGCATGCATATTTCATTAATACTAATCTAATTTTAAATTTAATAAATACAGTAAGCAAGCTTGCTAACAGATTATGCTTATCAGAGACAGAGTCACCAAACAATATTTTTGTCTGAAAGAGAGTTTTTGTTATTTCATGTGCTTACATGTATTATTGACAAACTGAACTGTCCCTTACTGGCTGGTAGGCTCAGAAATGCTATCCAGTCTCCTAGACAGTCCCATCCAAGATGAGGATTCAGGCCCATCACTGGTATATCAAGGAATGACATAGAATTAAAAGCTGGGATTTCACATGACAGATGTGTGGCCTGTTCCTTTCGTCCCACTGAATTTTTATTATAGGAGTCTTCAAGTTCATAGCATGTCTTTGTAGATCATTAGGATATATATCAGTTGCCAGGGGCTGGATAGGAAACAAGTGGTTGGAAACAAGCTGAAATAAGAAATCAGTAAGAGTTTTTTCAGCTGGGGGCATGTCTTGATTCTTTGATACATTTCTGTGGAATTAAGGGCAAAGTGAGGAGCTCAGCAAACTGGAGAACAGCAAGGTCACAGACCTTGACACGATAAACACTCATGCAAAACATATATGGCAGCTGATATTTGGATAGAAAGAGAGGGTTAACAGAGAGACATAAAAAAAATTTATTAATATCTTCTTTGTAGCCCAGAAGATGAGTTAGCTGGGTGCTGAGCAGATAGAACTGGTAGCTGGTATCTGCTGCCATTTAAAGACACTGCCGGTCAGCTTACACTGAGGCACATTCAGCTGCTGGATTATAAGCATTTTGTTGTCTAATCGGCAAACTCTTTCCTGCAGCTCCTGCAGCTTCATTTCCTGAGTCTGTTTCCCTTCTCAGAGCTCTGTTTCTTCATGTGGCAACACCATTCCAGTTTCTTAACCTTATCTTGGCTTTCTATTTCAATTCTATTCAAACCTCCACCAATAAAATTCATAGCACCTGCATGTTCCATCAGTCCCACCGACAGCCTTCTCACTGTTCCAGAGAAGAAAATAAAATGCAGAGTGACTGACGCATAAATCACAATTTTGTATGATGCACATTCCATGTTAAGTGTAGGGAGCAACAGTAAACTTGCCTGAGAGAATATTCCTCTACTGCATCTCGTGCACTTCTGTGGCTGGTGTGAAAGTCCTGCTTTAAGCATCTCCTGCTTAAAACAGTTTACTTCATAAAATAGCTTGGCATTTCTACTCATTGCGAAAGCTAGCCCACCCATCATCTTCAGCAAGGCCAACAATTGCTCACAGGTCAAGCAGCCTCCAGATATTACAACACTATCATTGCTGGTTACATTAATAATCAGTCTATCCTTGTGTAGGAGAGATGAATTCCCTTTTAAAATAACTATGATATGAGTTGTTTGATTGAAGGGGGTTTATAGAGCAAGACATAGGTATGTTTTCAGAGAGAAGAGAACAAATCATACGTGACAGATGTCTGTCATGTTGCTTAATGCACTACTGGAAAGAAACACACTTGAATGCTACAGGATAATAGTTTCACAAAGACATCCAGAAGAATATTAAGCAGAGTGTGCACAATGGACCCACAGACAACCATTCAAACAGATGCAGTTATTAATTAGGTTGCAAAGTGAACATTCAGGACAACATGATTTATCATTTGAATGGTAAAGACATACATTTTCTTGTTGCTTATCTTCTTTATTTCCTGCTTGCTTGTTGAGCCATTTTTTGAGGGGGAAAGCTTGTGAGAATGCTGACAAAGTTGGGACAACCCAACAAGCCCTACAATCAAGCATCCTCTAGCAGCAGTGCAGGGAGGTAGACAACAAAAGACAAGACTTAGGATCATTTCTCTTGCACCTTACCATGGTCTCAGTTTTATTTTGTGGAACTTCTGTCACCAGAGCCTCATGCTTTATTCATTTCTCCACTATGCCAGTATAATCCACCAAAACCAGGTTTAGTTCATTTTAAATCAACTTTGTTTCACCCAAGAAGCCATTCCTGTCTCTCTTCCTCTATCACTGTACACATCCCTGAGCATGCAACCTGTTGAACAGTGAAGCAAATATTAGTTCATGGTTTCTGAGCCTGTAGAGCAAAGACCACAGTAATAACTGTCTTTACATAAAATATGGCACTGGAGACTATAGAGAAAGAGAGGATGTAGCTCTTGCTTTTTGGAGGGAACCAGTTTTTGGAAAAGGCAAACATAAATCAGACAACACCTCACATCACTTTCTGTGAATAGGAACATTTGCAGGTTGCCAGCCTCTAGATCTATTTTAACTGCCTGAGGCTTTGAATGGGTATTTGATTCTCTTCGGACAGACACCTAATTAAACTAGTACTGAAATGTATTTGGTCAATTAGGGAGAGATTTAAGATAGATACTAAGAACTGTTTATCTGATGTTTTTATTCCCTAGTGATTGTACAGGCCTATTATGGCTCTTAAGAGAAAGTGGTAGCAAGAAATGCAATATCAGTTTATCAGCAGAGATATCAGCAGTGCTCAGATAAAGTCCTTGTCTTCAATAGTCTATACACAGACACTTTCTTTTATAATGACTTTTATAAGGTGAATTCATGCAAAAGCTTTATTCTCAGGCTGTGTCAGTAGCACAAAACCCACACAGGATATCTGCTTCTTTTACTCTGGATGTGTATGAGGAAAAAGAAAAAAAAGATTGCTAAATTTGCTCTCTATTTTCCAGAAAACACTTTTGTACCTGATTCTCTGAAAGGCTTCAGGCTGTCAAAATTAAAATGAAAGAATTCCTCCTTTTACTTTCATTTGAAATTGTTAGCTAATGACAAAATCATTAAGGCAGAGCATAGCTAGCTGTTCATTAAGTGCTCAACAAAATAGAACTCAAAAGTGGGTGTCCATGAGGAATTCTTGGTACAGACACAAGCACTGTTTGTTGGTGATACACTTCCCATAACAAAATTCTAAAAAACAAATACTTAAAACTTAGCAGGTTCTGGAACAGATGGCATAGTGTGCCTGAATTATGATGCAGGCTTAAAGACTTGCAGGTATTGCAATTGACCTGCTGGACCGTGGGCTTCAGTCATCATAAATCATCTCAAGGCATTATTTTCCTCAAACATCTTGGAGGTATTTAAGTACAATCACACTACAGTAAATTCCTTTTTTCTCATCATGCAGAGTGTGAATGTAACTTGCAGGGTGAACCCTCTCCAGAGGCTGTGCCGTGAATAAAGCTGTTGTCAATCAGAGCCTTGTCTCACATGATGAAGAAGCTGGAGAGTAAAAAGAATGTAGGAAACACAAGGGCAGAGTCATGGGTGACAAAGTTACTGCTGAGGAACAGTATTCTTTCTGTGACGTTGTTCAAGTTTCAGAAATCAACCTCCCATTTGGGACAATGTCTCGAGACTCTGAGAATTAGTTCCATTTATTAGCCTTTGTTATGCCAGTTCTATGGCTGTAAAGTTGCATGTCTTTGGGATTTCCTGCTCTCCACAGGCTGTATTTCACCAAACACTAGATTTGTATAGAACTAGTGGAATTTTATTGCCCAGCAGTCATAAAATGCTTTACTGCATGTGCAGTTTCACACAACAAACTCCAAAGAAGTTATGAATATCAAACATTTTTTAAATTAAATTCTCTGAAAATCCAGATAAAATTGATAATCCGTACTACTTTCAATAAATTAAATTCCACTAGATTTCCCAGACAGGATTTCCATTCCTTTTCACCTTTACATGCTGCTCTGTCTTTCCCTAATGATAAAAATATAGAATAACAAGATAAAGAGGAAATTTGGTGAGTTTTTTGAATCTGCTGGATATACTGCCCAAAATGGAAGAAATTATTATATGTAAGAAATCTTCCCCCCTCCCACCAATATAGTTCCTCAGTGCAAGTCCACTGAAATTAATAGAACAAGCTCTGTTGTTTTTAAACAGGCTTTGAGTAGGGGGTCTCAGTGGTTGTTTATTGGCTGGGTCTATTCTGTTTTTCTTTGCTATATTCATACATAATTCCTTGGAATAATATGAGCAATTTTTACCTTTCACTTCTCTCTACATTTCCTCAAATTCTAACACAGTGCATTTGCTACAAATGCAGATATATTTTTTAGCTCCATTTAATGTTCTGCCTCTGCATTTGAACAGACCACTTTGTCAAATCAGTGAATTTGGTACAAGGAGGAGACAATTTGTTGCCTCCTTCTGGGGTCCCCAAAGACATCAATTAACTCAAAGCACGAGTTCTGACAGCACAAACAGGAAGAGTTAACCCCCCACAGTTATTCTTTATATTAGTCAATCCACCCTCCTCATTCCCTCCGTCCCTCTTCATTTTCCTTTCTAATGAACAGGGACAGATACCTCTTTCTACTGAGATACTTCCACTACAATGACAATTCCCTGGCTCTCCCCAGGTGATTTACTTTTCAAGCAGTGCCCACTTATTGATCTCTTCTGTGACAAATTTCAACACATGCACAGTCCTGGCAAACACTTCTGGAGATGAATCCTTCCTGCTGTTCAAAGAGGAGGAATATTTTTATGCAATATATTTCAAAAAACAGTTCCTGGCATAGAATCACTTTCAATAAACAGTGCAAGAATTCATCTACTAACAAGTTATAAGAATTACTGCTGAAATTCTTACCTTTATTATTGTTAAATATCTATGTATAAAGTTTACTTTATATTGATATTCTTCTAAACTTTGACTCTGGAAAGATTTTTTAATTTTTTTTTTAAACCACAAAAACTTGTTGCTTTCTGATAGAGTATCTAGACCTAGAACTGGAACTATTGCTGTTTTAAAACTGATGGCAAGCATGAAGATGTTTTTTAGTTAAATGGCAGGTGAAAATTACTTTACAAGGAAGCCACCCATGATAAAACATTTTCTGATAAATAAACACGTGATCCCTTCATTTACATACACTAAAAGTTCTTGCCAGTTCACTCTGACCAAGTTGCAGACAAGAATGGCCCAGGAAGCACATTATTCTGGCAGTGTTAGGTATGACAATTATTAGGGCCAAGTACTGAAAACAGAGTCGAAAATAAATCATCCTCAGAAACACACCACCAGTCACAATTTATATCTTTTTCTTTAACAAAAAACGGCTAGTGATTTTACAAGACCTGGCACAGATGTCTGTCTCTGCTGTGGCACTAAATGATTCCAATCCCCAGTTCCTGCTGCAAACACATAACCTGAAGTATGGCCTTTTTCAATATACCTGACATACAACTCTGGGTTTTTATTATCAAGAAGAAATCTTCCACAAAGTGTTCCTGAAATTTTACTAATGCTATCAGCTCCTGCTTCTCCCTGGAGAGCCCAGACCCTTGATAGCCAGACCCTGCTTCACAGTACCTAGATGCCAGAATAAGTGGGACTACTTGAATCAAATATCACCTGGAACAATTTATACAAACTGGATACAATATGGTTTTAATCACTGCTTTCTGCATTGATATCTTTTGTGTTGCCACTGACTGATCAGAAACCGTGATATTCCTAAAAGTAAAATTTTGGTTTCCCAGCGAACGGCATTCAGATAGTGGTGACTTCTATGGCACCAGCACTCCATGTTCCATAGTTCTTTCTTTTCAAATGCTCCTTCTTGTCTAATTCTTCAGTAGAATTTCCTTTTAATGCTTCCTCCTTTCTTCTAGACACAGGCTGACCTTCTCCATCCTGCTTAGTCTTACTTAGCTCCATAATGTTCTGTTTCTTTTCTACAGACTCCATTGTACTGTGTTACTCCATCCTTCTCTCCCTCCCTTTACATACACGCTTTAAAGAAGTCATTTCAGGCAATTTAGAAAGTCTTACTCCTCAGTTTCTTGGGTCTTTCTCGTATGAATAGTCCAACTGAATCAGTAGATCTTTTCACACAGCAAAGCTAAATGAATTTTTCCCTCAAAATGTATCTTCTCTTAAATGTTAACCTAAATTTTCTCCTGGGATGGTTCCTAAATTTATAATTCATCCTTATGATTAGCCAAGCAAACAAACTACCCCAACCCCCAAAAATCCCTCACAAACACTATAAGAACTATTTTTTCTATTTAGCAACAGGTTTCAGCTTCATCAATTAAAAAAAATCAAGTTTTTCCTTGGGAAAACAAGTTACAAATATCCGAAATCACAACTAATTACTTATTTCAAGGTTGTTTGGATTTTTGTTTGTTTGTTTGTTTGTTTGTTTGTTTTAATATTAGCTTCATTTTATTAAGGTTGGGGTTCATCCTGATTTAAATTGTTAAGAAACTTTACACATTTTGGTAAATTCCCCCTGGTCTGGAGATGTACCAATCTGGCAACTAGAGCAATATAAACCATGAGAGGTTTTTATCCTTCACCCTCCCCTTTTTTATTGTAATCACATGTGTCTTTAAATGATTACCAATATTTTCCATTTGCAAATCTGTTAATGTTTCTAGGTTACTATTGGCAAAATATCTGACTGGAAGGTGCATACAAAGCTTAGCACACATCGGGAAAGCTTTGGGCAATATCTGCTTTTATTCAAAGCAAAAAAAAATTGTTCTAGTTCAAAGCTTACTTTTAATTTTGGTTACTGACAGCTAATTTTTTCAAAAGATCTCACACCCTGAAATCTTCAAATACAGCTTTGCTTCAGTTCATACAATTAAAAATATTTTTACAGTTTAAGGGAAACTTGCACAGATCTCCCAGTCTGTGTAAGAGAGTCACTGTGTTTCTATTTCCCTGCAGGGCTATTTAAGCAGAAAGGCAAACAGGAGGCTTTCTAAAGACCAAAGGTTTCTACTCAGCGTGTGTCACAATGGGAGCAGAAAGTAAAAGTGGTGTTGCACTTTCTCCCAAACTTATTTTACAGTCTTAGCCTCTGCACAGAACACGTGTCCTTTTGCAACACCCTGCAAATGGCAGCAGGCCACAGCTCCCTCTGAATTTCACATTTACCACTGGACAGAGTGGCAAAGTTTCTAAGGCACTGCCAGCACCCACTGAAATGTGCTGCTGTCCTTGTCCAGAAACGCA
Source organism: Pardalotus punctatus (assembly GCA_013400915.1). NCBI lineage: Eukaryota > Metazoa > Chordata > Aves > Passeriformes > Pardalotidae > Pardalotus > Pardalotus punctatus. Next base: position 40,053 of record VZTX01024026.1, on the reverse strand, counting down.
CATGCCAACCTACCCAGGCCATCCACAAGCAAGCAGAAGCAAGAATGATAGGGAGTAATTGTCCCTGAAGTAATTAAGGAAAGCAGGTGTAAAGCACTCCAATGGGGAATTGTGCAATTTGAATGTGATTTGATCACAAGAAATCCAGTTTACACACATCTGCTTTGAATTTTATGTGACCTTTGCGACCTGTGTCTCCTAGGTGGGAAGGCTCAAGAAGAGATGGAGAGATTGTACTTCCTCTTTCCTGTCACTCCAGAAGCAACAGATTATTCATTTCTCTGGTGTTTCATCTTCAGTACTTCTGACCTCCACTGCAACTAAATGATGGAAGATTGAGCAAGTTTTACTGAACTTTGAAAAGTTTAATATTTGGATACAGATTCAGGATGATTCTGTGTGTATCCAAACCTGATTTCTCCTCTGAAATGTACACCAACACTCTAACTTGCACATACACCCAGCTAAGCTTTGCATTGCAACAGAAAAAATTAATCGCAGCTGAGGAACTGAGTGAAACTTGCCACAGGGAGTCCAGCATAAACAGAGTAAGCACTTTATGTATTCTGTCTACGTTGTCATTTAAACAAAATAATTGAAAAGTTTTGAAAAATTTTCAGATATCCAACTATAACAGGCTATAAGAGCACCTCCCAGAAGCTGAGATATGTGACACTAATGAGAATATGTATAAAGAGGAGCAGCACCACAGTGGTTTTCCTCACTGCCTCATACTGGAAGACTTCCCCACCCCCAGACCTGCAGTTCAGCTTGTGCTTACAAGAAAAGTGCAGGGAGGGAGCAGAAGCAGGGCTGCAGGAGAGAGGCAACAATGTAGGAATGGGGTGAGAGTGGGAGGGTGACGGCAAGAGCCAAAGGAGTGGTGGGAGTGGGAATGGAAATGGAAATGAGGGAGAGAAGAAAGCAATAGCCAGGAGATCCACATAAAGCAGGTTGTGAATTACACGGTTATGCATGGTAAGCCATCTGTCACTTCTCCTCGGGCAAGGATCCTTGTTTGGTAGTGAGATGGATAACACTTGGCTGTGTTTCCATAGCAAGCATTCCCTTACACCAAGAGTAACCAAATTTTAACTGGAACAATCCCCACTGCTTTTGAAGATGCATGAGAGGGCCATATGCTTTGATCAAAGTCATCTACACTACCAAAATCACAAAGAAGATGTCAAAGCACATCACTAGACATCCAGACTGCCTGTCACAGTCCAGTCAGCACATTCGTCATCCATCCAAGACAGTCACAGACTCATCACGTGATTGGCCCTGTGTCTGAAAAAGCACAATCTTTTGATTTTTCAGTTTACTTCCTTCTCCATCTAAGGGCATGGCTTTTATAGAATCTCTGTTCTTATTAGCAAATCTCCTACAGTTCAGATATTTGCTAAACTTTACCCTCATTATTTTTTTCTTCTGATGGAGCCACACTTCTTTCCTGGTGTTTGTATAATATGCTGGTTTTGGCTGGGGTAGAATTAATTTCCTCCACAGTGGCTAGTACAGGGCTGTTTTGAACAGCAGTGATAATACAGAGATGTTTTTGTCATTGCTGAAAATGGCTTACACAGAGCTGAGGCTCTGCTTTCCATACTGCCATGCTGGAAAGGAAGTTGGGGGTGCACAGGAGGCTGGGAGGAGACACAGATTAGACAGGTGATCCAAACAGACCATATGATATCATGCTCTGTATATAAAGTGGGAGGAAGAAGGAGGAAGAGGAGGGGCCAATCTGGGTTCAGAAAGGGGGGTCTGACATCATTCAAAAGGTGGTGAGCAATTGTTTTGTGCATTGCTTGGGTTTCCCTTTTTATTACCATTATTATTATTATTATTATTATTACCATTTACCATTACTACTGTACTTTATTTTCAATTATTAAACTGTTCTTATCTCAACCTACATATTTTACTTTGATTCTTCTCCCTATTCCACCAGGTTTGGGTGGAAGAGTGGGGGCGGTTGAGTGAGCAGCTGTGCGGTGCTTACTTTCCAGCTAGTCTTAAACCACAACAATTGCTATACCATAGAAAAGCATTAGCCAAGGATAGAAATCCCACTGCTACTGATCCTCTCCAAACAGAAGTGAAAAGTGAATTCCTGCCCCAAAGAGCAAGCATTGTTGATGTAAATGTATCCGTATTTTCAGGGAGCATTTGACTGGTCAAAGAGTTCTACATTTGCTTTTTATTTTCTTTTTTTTTCCTTTCCCCTTTTTTTAATGATAGTGTAATTTATGTTGGAAGGGATGTAGGCAGCCATTGGGTTCAAACCCTGCTCAAAGCAGGACAACCTTCAAAGCTAGATCAGGTTTCCTAGGGCCCCATCCAGCTGAGTTTTTAATACCTCAAAAGACTGAGATTGCACAGCCTTCTGGGCAGCCTTTCCAGTGCTAAATCAACCTCCCTAGAAAATAAACCACTTTTTTTCAGAGGAATTTCCCTTGTTTTAACCTGGGCCCACTGCCTGTTGTTCTGCTGTGCACCTGCAAGAAGAGTCTGGCGTCATCTTTCCTATAACAGAGATGAAGAGAGAAAATGGATCTCTTTTCAGCTGTCTCTTTTCCAGGCTGCCGAAATACAGCTCTCTCAGCTTCTTCTCACATGTCATCTGCTCGATGCAAATATTTGCATTTCCCTAATCCATCAAGTTTTAATGGAGTATTTTCACTGTTTGAAACTATGGGTCCCAGTGGATGTATCACAGTGGGTAATCCTGACAGAGATGCAGCGAGCAATCAAATTGTTGCAAGGCCCTAAAGAAACCCTCTCTCTGGCGAGGCCAGGGTTTCACTCTGAGAGCTATCATATGCTTTAAGACAAAAAGACACCCAGATCTTTTTGTTTTCTGGCACAATTGTTCTTCCAGACCTTGCTATCACTGAAATTTATCTTGATTTCCCACAAAGGGCACTGATTTAAGATGTCTGCATTGCAAATCTGATTGCCACCTGTGCTGGTGTTTTCACTACCATATTTGCAGTGGCTTATTCCTCAACACTATGATTTGATCTTACCCTCAAAATATGCAATACTGCACCCAGGCAAGTACCTTGGAAAAAATCAATTACTACACATGCATGCACAAACTCAGAAGCTTTTCCTTTGATGATACACCACACTGCAGATTGCATATACAAGTGCAGATTGAGCTTTTAAGAACATAAAAGCACTTAGAGGACTTCACTGTTTAACAGACACAGACTAATCTCTTCCTCTATGACAGTCAGGTTTGAGAGTTCACCATGTGTGCATACAGATAGAAGATAATGAACAGATATTTATTCCATACAGAATTCAAAAGTAGAATGGAAATTTCTCCCATTTCTACTGTGTGAAATTTCAGATGTCTTTCCTTGTAAGATAAATGGTTACCCCATATAACACTGTTGCTATTCTATCTAGTATTCTTTCCCAAAAGTGAATTGTGTTTCTTTCATTATAAACCATTTACAGTCTTACTTGTGAAACATGTGCCCTTTTTAGTCTTCCCTTTCCTTAAAGATAACACAACAGTGCAATAAGTGTTATACCATTCACTGCACATACATGCCTATCTCAGCACAGAGAATGAAAGCTGCTTCCTACAATTTGAAACGTTTCCACAACGACTAATTTTGGTCTTCTAATCAAACAAAAGAATGTGCTTTATCATTTAATTTATTCTCAGTGCTTGAAATGAGCCAGCTGCTTAAAAGGAAGTTTGTTGACTTCCATCTAAATTCTTATCTTCATTAGATGACTAGTAGTATTATTACAAATAAACAACTTAATAAACACACAAAATTCTTATCTAAATGTAGTTAGTGAGAGTTATTGAACCAGATAATTTACCCTTAGTTTTCTGAAAAGGATAAAACTATGTTATCTCACTTAGGTCACCAGGGAAATTAACTTCTCCACTATCAAATCTCTTGCAAAGTCCACTCCCACTGAATGGGTACTTGTAACTCCTTTGATTATCTCCTTTCTGTAGATACCTAGAACAACCACTCAATGACCTTTCTTATTAATTTTGCTTTTGAAATGTAAGGAAGTTAGAGCACTGCTTTCTTCTGCTCTCTTTCAATTGTCCTTTACACAGATAAAGAACTTAAAATCCTGTGAATATTTTAGGTTTTCTCAGAAGTTTTCTTTCACCACTGCCAACCATGGAAAATTAAATAGATCTCATTTTGTTCCTATGTAGTCAGGGTAAAGGATTCAGAGTCAGCAGCTCAGCAGCTCTAACTGTTCTGCTTGGACAAATGAGTCCCAGAAAAGTCCCAAAGAGGTTCAGAGTGATCCTGCTTGTGCAAAGCACTCTTGTTCTTCAGGGAGGGCTGGATTTCCCCTCCTGTGAAACCTCCCAGACATATAATGCAGGTTCTCATACAGATTTTCAGCATCAGTCAAAGTCATTCTCACTTGCATTGCAATGTTCAGGACTCTGTTTACAGGGCTTTAGGTTTTTTAAACAATTTTGTTTGGTTTAAAAAAAAAAAAGATCCATGCTGGTCTGATGCTCACCTTCAGAGTCAGCCCATAAATCAGCAAGAACAAGATGGCAGCAATTCTCTCCAGAAATAATTGGAATTCAGACTACCTAGAAAAGACATTTAAAACTTTTCATGTCACTGAGTTATTGTCTTTAGATAATAGTGCACTTACCTTAATCTTGGAACTTCTAACCTGGAAATATTTTGTCTCTCTGGTATTTTAAAAATGGAAAAATACAACACCGGCTGTTTAAGCAAAGGCATATCTGAATTTGCATTTCATGAAAAAGAGGGGTTTATAAATGCTAAAGACAACTGATTTTTTTCCAGGAATAAATCTCATGCAAATGAAACTATTTACAAAAGAACATGTTTTTTCACCAGCCAAGAGTCACAAGATGAGAAGCAGCTACTACGAGAAGTGAAACAAACACAAACTACGCAGTGTGCATCCAGTTAAAAAATTTGAACCTGATCTCTATCAGGATATTACTAAGCCTTATACCACTTACTACTTCTTATTAATTCACTTACTGAATTTTGCAACATAAAGAAAATCAAGGAACTCAAGAAGCATACCTAGTTCATAACAACATTTATACAAAATCTTAAGAGCTCACCTGCAAAACAGATGCTTCCCCACTGAAGGCAAACCTCCCTGGAGGTGACAGTAACTTAAGCATATGAAGCACACAGGTTTGTCTTGTTTTAAAAATATTAGTGTTAATGATGTTTTAGTTTAAAATTAAATTATAATTCTTTACTCGGATTTCAAAGCATTAGCCATAGCTAAAATGTTATGATAATCCACTTTAAAATGTTAGCACTCAAACATTTTCAGAAATCTAAGAAAGGCTTTTCTGATGTTCTTGTCTTTCTATGGGTCATCTCTTGCCTTTGGGTCCAACCAGCCAGTGGAGTTTAACACTAAATGTCTGCAGTTGTGTTGAGCCATGAATGTGCTGTGGGGAGAAGGAAGAATCAGGCTCTATTAAAATCATCAACAATTAAATTAAACCAGCAGCAGCAAGAAGAGAAGTGAGTCTTTACATTTGGTATCTTCCTCATACCAGATATTACAAAACATTCTGTTCAACATCAGTAAGTGCAACATCTCATTTATTTGAAGCCCAGCTCTCCAGCTACAATCCTTTTTCTGTCTCTGGCACATGCATACTGATTCAACAGGTGTCTACAGGTTACTTGCACAGATTGTCACAGCAGATTTTTAATCTATAATAAAGAATGAGAAGTTTGTGTTGACTTAAAAGTAATGAAACTTTCTGTCAAGATAAATTTTACACATTAAATGTGCTCCGGGTTTAGATCAATGCAGATAGTGTCAAATAAAACAAAATACTACAAGGGAAGATTCAGAAAAATTGATTGTGGCCAAAATACGCCCCAGCACTGTTAAGAGGTTTACTTCAGTAATGTCTGTGGTCATTGACTAGATCAATGAAACTCATTCTTTCAACAGCATCCAATTATCAGTTTACTGTGGAGTGAGCTTTCTAATAAATCAGTATAATTTACATAAAAGTAGACAAAGCTTCAATGAAACTTAATAGCAAAGTATAACAATATTTTGGTTCCAGGAAACAGAGGTTTCTATCACACCCAAGAAAAAGGCCATTACTTTCCTTATTTAAGGCTAGCCAATAGGTAGTTACATTTTGAGGCAGTAACTTTCTGTTAGGTAGTGTATGGTTAGCAGGATAATAGAGTTTGATTAAACATTTAGGACAGGCAATCAAAATGCTTCTGTAATATTTACAGAATAAAAAAGTGGCATGCACAATGAGTACCAAACAACATAAAGTCAGGTATGGTATCAGACAGTCAGTTAAAAACCACTTTGCACAACACAGGTTCTGAAACGTTTTCTTACCAGTATTGCATGTCTCAGGTATATGTTTTTCCATTTTCTTGGTTAAATAGGCAGCCTGTAACCATTTGAGTTTTACAGTAGAGCTGAGTGGTAGACTTCGGGTCCTCCATGAGTACTCTTTGTGCTCTCTAAGAGGTAACAGTATAAAGAGTCTCCAAACCTGCATGCTGCCAGTAATAGATCAGAGACACAGAAAATCTACATTGCATTTATGTCACCACTTCTGTATAGCAGCGGTTTTCTAACTATCTCAGAGTTGAGAAGTCAAAAGAGAGAGAGATAAAGGACCAGACCCTAGAAAGATCTTATGAAGATCAGTTTAGAAATCCCAGCTGGCTGTCACATAAGACCAGGGGAAACTAAACAGATATATCTATGGAGAGCAGGCAGCATTGACAGCTAAAGGGTCCAGTCTCAGAAGATTTAAATTCATCCTGATTAGCTGTGGGAGTGAAGGTCATCTAAAAGGAGATGTTATTTAAAAAAATATACCAGCAATTTTACCCAATTCGATGCTGAATAAACATCTCTATAGTGATTATAGACAGAGAGGCCAGGAATGGGACACAGGCACCTGTATCCAAATCCATCCCCAGAAACATGAGGAGAGGTTTACAGAGTACAAAAAGCCATCAATACCTCCTCTGCTCCTTGAAGAACGTGTATGTGTACATCCAGGGCTACTTGGTCCATATTTTTACACCAATAAACTATATTCTGCTGTTAAAATCTCATTGCTCACATGGGCACTGTTCTTTAACCTTTAGTGTGCCCTGAAGGATTCTACAAACCATAGATTGTGTGAGATAAACTACAGTGTCATTTCTGGCATATTTGTCCCCTGTGTTCATGACAGGCCTGGTGCTGCTTCCAGGCTGACTTCTAGGAGCAAATCAAAGGAGCAAAAACCTACAACACCTGAAGATGAGCCTGGCCACTGCCCTGTACGGAGCAGAGCACTCTGAAAACACCCCCTGGTTCTGCACTGCACAATTCCATCTGCCTGAGTTCTGTTTGCAGCACCAGGGATGTCTGTGGGAGCTGTGCCACATGCCCTGGGGCATCTCCTGCATCACAGCAGCCACTACATGAAATTGGAAAAAAGAGCTGGAAAAGGGCAAACCCTAAAAGCCGGTTGTTATTTTGTCTAGTGAATGGAGTGAATGCAAATTATTTAAAAAACTAACCGATCAATTAATATTGATTCTCCTTTGCTTCCCATTAATTACCAGGCTCAATGTGAGAGAGGAAAAAGAAATTGTTCTCTTATATCCTTGATCCTGAAGTATAGTTGTAACAGTTTAGCATCCAGCAGTAGGCTGTTCTCCATAAAATCTGCACAGAATACAAATTCCTATTGACATCAGCATGAAAAAATGTCTGATAACTCCTTCATCACAGATTTTACTGTACTGAAAAGCTCCCCACAACGTGTATTTCATTATATGTGTACCAGAGGTGGTATATTTGAACAGAAAACTCAATGACGGTAGGAAGTACAAATTGCTGACAAAAACTTATCAGTCAATCAGATACTGGAGTCAGTGAGTCACAAGTACCTAAGACTGGTATTTGAGGGGATGTGATTTTTATTTTGTAGATTAGTTGAACTTATCCACAAAGAAGGGAAGATGGGAAGAAGGGAAGATGGGAATGGTGAACATCCTTTTCAATGGCAATAAACTCCACAAGGTTCCCATCTTCTTTCAGCAGGAGATGTTTGTGCCTCTGTGCATCCTTGTGACAAAACTACTGCTTAAAAAAAAAGAAAATAATTGTGGTTTAAAACAGTGAGGCATAATTCCCAAATAGATGAGAGGATGAGAGACCATAAAAGTTCATAAAAATCAGTTGTTTAACAAAGACAATGCAGTGAGGCATGTTATGACCAGTGAGAAGTACATACAGGTTTGTTTAGAGATGGCACAAGCAGATGAGTTTCTGGCCTAGGAAACTTCTCACATATGCTGAAATCCTCTGAACTTGATCTTTCAGTTATGCAAAGAGCACAATAAAGGCTCTGAGCCTGGTGTTTCCATTGTGCTGGCAAACACACAATGGTGACCAGTGAATTTAGTCCCCTTGCAGCCTCTAAGCCTACAAGTTGTCTTTGCTGTATCTGATTTGCTGGGTTGCACCCAGGAAAACGTTGGCAAGACTGTCACATTTCAGCTTTGCTGGTTGCAGTTGACACAGCAGCTTTAAACAAAGTCTAAATCACGTTGTGGTACCTAGCTGTGGACACACAGAAGTTTGGAACTGGGTGTACCTGGATTTTAAACCCATAAAACACCTAGGCTGGGCAAAACCTCATTATTTAATTCCAGAGGTTAGAAACAAAATTAATACCTTGTGCTCTAAATACACCGACTGTGTGGTTATAAACACTTTCATAATGTTCACACCAAATATTCTGTCTTCCCACTGAGTTTCAAAATTTGTGGGGCCCACCCACAGGGAGTATAAAAATCTCTCCACACAGATTCCTTCCTCCTGAGCCTTAGCAAGGAGGTGAGCAGTGCATATGCACCTCTGCTCAGGCACCAAGCCAGCTGTGGCTCTTCTGTGCCTGCTCCAGGACACACTGCCATCCCTGGAAGGCCAAACTCCTGTTCTCCAGCTGCAGCCTCGTGTCCTGGCATGGAAAAGATGCGGCCCCACCCTGACACCCCAGCCAGTTAGGGGGTTAGAAATGAAAGTCAACACCTTGAATCCCATGAATTCCCTTGAATCTGGGAGTACATAGACTGCTTTGTCTTAGAGTAAGACTAATGATGACACAGTACTCTCGAAAAGTCTTGACTTGTATTTTAAATGCCTAAATATGAGCTTGCCTGATAATTTTGGAAAAACATTGAAAAACTCCTTTCTCTATATTATATTCATAATTTAAATAATAAAACATAGACACGCTTGCTGATAAACCTGTTTTTTTCAAAATTTAGCCCTAAACTCTTCTTTCACTTTCAGATGTTTACATATGCATATTTTCACATTATAATTTTCATCTTCTTATATTTTTCCTCACAGTTTCAGTTTCACCATTTAAAGGAGTAACAATATTTAAAATGCAATAGCTTTCTCTCAAATTTGAAGCACAGCTCTGAGATATTCTCAAAACCACTGTTCTACTGCTTCTCTATACAAGATCCATTTATACACCAATACTTAAATTCCAATACTAAACCATATTTTACCTTGCCTATTAAAAGTAAAATTATGACAGACTGTCATTATATCTTCCCTACAAGGCATACAAACAAACTCAAGTGAAATTATTTAAGTTAGTTTAAAAGCAGCATCAAGATAAAAAAAAAGGACCTAGAAAATTATTATTTCTGTTGCATTCTTGTAGCTGACTATGAGAAGCAAATCACAAAAGTTATGACTCTATATACAGACGGACATACAGACACACAGATATTTAACTCTCATTTGGGCTGAGATGAGATGAAGGCTCTTGTGTTTTGATCACTTACCAGCATTTCTATCTCATGCTGTATATTTTTCGTGTAAAGCTTCTGTTAACAAGCACTTTAATAGATTTCTATTTAGATTATGTAAGAAAATAGCCAGTTTTCATGCCTTCCTTATCAAAACACTATTTACTATTCATGATTTTTACTAAAAGCTTCTTGGTATTGTTCATATTTCCACGCATATAGCTTTATACACTAGAGCAATTTTTATTCAAGAATCCTAAGGTACTCATTAAATTAAAAATCACAGTGGTAGCATGGACCAAAGACTTTGTGGGATGTGGGTCCTTACATAAGTGTCTTAAGATGGGAAAACCTAAATGATAAATTACGATTTTGGTTATGAAGCAATTTAGGAAAAAACAACTAGTAATAGATATTTGCAGTTACCTAGTCAGGACATAGCTAGATGATATATTGTTTCTAGTATCAATGCCCTGGATAATCCATGACTTCTGCTGTTACTTCCAGCAGCAACTAGTAACTCATATTCCCTGAGTCACCTACTCTGAAGTATTGAATGCATTACTCCACAAACCCTGACCTGCTATCACTTGTTGAAACTCTTCCTATATTCAGAAGCAGAGTCTGAAAAGTAATTTGAAGATGCAAAATGCAGAGGTCCTTGGAGGAGGATATTCTCTGTTCTGCCAGAATAATTATCATAGCAATCATAATTAAGATATCTGAATTACTAGTGTTAGAATGCAAAAACTAATTCTGGCTCTATGATGTGTAGGAACAGAGCAGGACACAAGGTCTTGAGGACTGGATCATACTCACAATTTTATAACTTATTCAGTTACTTAAAGATATTTTGATGGAGGAAAAAGGTGGATGTGTAGCTCCAGAGACAGAAGAAAAGCAGCTTTCAAGATACATGTGAATTGGAAGTGCTGCAGTTGAAAGGGCTGTGTGTGTACCTTGGTAGCCCTTTGGCTTAGAGCATTACACACTCACATGCTGAAAATTCTCACCAGTGTTTAAGTTTAAGCACTAAGGAGGAGAAAAGGACTCATCTACTTGGAATCAGACACTTGCAAATGATTGACCAAAACCTTTGTTTATTTCACTACTGCATAAGAAATGTTACCTCTGTAACGAGTAATAGGCTGTATCCCACATGGATTCTCCGTTGTTTAAAAATAGAATTTATACTACAGTCATTTTCTCTGTGGGGATTCTAATACATACCTTTTTTCTACTACACAAACACCTATTTTCATGAATTTCACTGGAAATTCATATAATTGAGCCATCTCTTCATTGTTACATCCATTTCAAATTGATCACTGAGTTAAAACTTTGAGTTAAAGGAAGTCTCTGGGCATCCTGGTAGAAGTATGACATTAGCCTCATTTCCTTAAGGAGACAGGTTAAAAATACATGTAAACATCTTTCCAAGTATGTTACTGACCAAGTAACAATAAAGTCTAAAATAAATGGGATGTCCGGATATGATGAATAGTATGTTAAGATCACCCAATTTAATTTGGTTGTCTCTGTGTTTTGTTACTCTTTTTATATGGGTACAGGACACGGCAGATCTGCATGACATGCTGATGCTCTGCTTCAACATGTGAGGAGTGATTCAATAAAATAGCACCAGCGATTCAATAACATCACTGAGCCTTGAATTCAGTTCCTTGCAAGAAAATAAAAAACTCCGTGAACAGTTTCTTGTACCACGTGTTGATATTTATAAAACACAAGATAATGCATCATCAGGGAAATGTCCTTGATCTTACCTAGAAATAAAGTTGTTATTAGAATTTTTATAGTAGCTAGGGAGCTGTACCAAGTGAGCTACAGTATCAGTTGGCTTGCAAATATGTTTCATGTTTGTGTTCCTAAGGCTGCTTCTACTGCAGAATTAACTTTTATCATCAGCTAAGTCGTTACCCTGCTTAGCATTTGCAACATTTCAATACCTTATATGGTTAGGAAATTATTACCAAAACTTAATGATCATCAGTTTCCATACTTCACTCTTGCATTGCTACAGAAATAGTCTAGTGAAGGTAACAGCTGAAAAACCTTTGTATTGATACAGTGAGAACACCTTGATAAAGTGAAATATGCTTCTGCCATCAGCTGAGAACAGTGAATTGGTAGAAGCATTGCTGGGAAGAAGAAAATCAGATTAAATAATTAGTGTCAATTAGCCCAAGCAAATAATTCTATAAACAATTGGTCTCTAGTGCCCTGTTTAATTATGTGAGACTTTCATCACTTCTTATCAAGTCTGCTTTGATTTATCTTAGACTCTTGAGCATCCCAGAAGTATAATTAATTATTGTCTTGTAGATAAACCTTTGGTAATTAATGGTAGCAGGAAAAAATGCAGTATCTTTTTTAAACTATTCCATTGTGGAAATATGAATACTTGAAACTTATTTTAGATTTCAGGGTAAAGGGTATTCACACTGCATCAAGAGACATGATAGTTGCAACTAAAGGCAAACTTGCTAGAAGCAGTAACACACTTAATGTAACTACCATTATAGTAGACAACCATTCTGTGTTATTTACTCTAACCAATGTACACTTTTGTAATGTGGCTTTAGAATCCAGACTGTAATATCTATTTACTTATATTCAATTCTCCATCTTCACATTAAAAGAAATTAGAGTTAATTATGCTCAGATATAGGCAGCAAATCCAATTTCTGCAAAAGAAATTCATAGCTAAGATAAACTTCACATTAAATGACAATGCTTTGAAAGTTCTAGCATATTCAGTCCTTCCTAGATACAAGAATCTCAATTAATCCCTGAACTACATGGAAACAGGTAAATAGGAAGAGAATGGAAAATCACCTCTATTGCCCAAATAAAACATAGTATATGACCTGAATTGTGCTATATGAATTTTGAGGGGCATCTCCTCTAAATCACTGGATCCTGTGATTCTTCTATTTGATAGCTTTGTTAAACTTGGAAGAATAAATGCAGTATCCTTTGCCTTGAGTAGATTCCCATAGCTAATGCGAGCAATGGCACAGCAAATAAACAGGCACTGAAAATCGTCTGCTAATGTAAGTGTGCAGTAGATATTTTCTAAATCCATTGGGAACAAGGTGAATTTCAAAAAAGCTCATAGCCGGTCCATACTGTGCTTTAAACTACTGATTGTACTACTGTTATCAGTGAGGAGGTATGTTACAGTTCTTTCTTGGTCAGGTGCTTCATGGTACACCGTCACTGCACGTTAGCAGTTCTAGCACTGTTGGAGGCTTTCAAGTACAACAAAGAGTAATAAAACCTCAGACCCCTGAGACTTAGGAAAACAGCCACTTGACCCACAGTTCTGGGTACTTATTGTCCAGATGTTGTGGCTGCCTTTCCCTTTTCACACTCAGATTTCTCTCCCATAAACATTGGGAAAGATGGGTCTGAGGATGAATATAGGGAGGAAATGGGGAGAGAAGAGACAGTGTCTTCTTCAGCATTTCCACCCCATTATGGTCTTGAGCATAGCATGCATCCAGATGCACAGCTGGACATTCCTGAAATTTCAGTTACAGTATAGTGGGATACTAATAGGCCATTGCATCTTTTTTTTACCAGCTGTCAAAATTGAGCTTGACTCCATCATTTCTACAAATCTTCTGCAAGTAATATAAGGATGCTATCATATTCTTCCTTTGTCTCCACTTTTCCAGATTAAAGACCAGCTTCCTCAGCCTCTCCTTGAAAGGCAAGTGGTCTGTCTAAGTCCCTGACCTTCTCCCTTTCCACTTTCTGTACATGCTTTTAGAACTGGAGAGCTCAAGGATACAAACATTCCCAGTACAGCCTCATTAGTAACCAGCATAATGGCATAATAACTTCCCCTGATCTACTGGCTTCAGTCCTTGCAGTATGGCTCAGTAGCAGATTTGTTTTATTCGCAATGAGAGTGTCCTGTTGGCTCATACTTGGGACCTTTTGAGTCATGCTGGCTTTCTTCACCTGTACTGATACATGAGGTTACTCAGGACTCTGCACCTCTTGCTGAACTTCACAGATTTTATGTTGGCTCCATCCTGAAATTTCTCAAGGTCCTTCTGGACTGAGTCTCTCCTGCTTAACATGGTAACTGATCCTCCTAATTTACCAAGAGCACATTCTGTTATATCACTGCTGTTGATGGTGAACACCTTGTACTGAGTTAGTCCCATTTCAGTGTCACGGTGGTCTTTTTGTTGTCAGCTGTTAACTGAACATGAAGTAATCAATAAATACCTCTGGGTCCAAGAGCCCAGACAAGAGCAAATGCATTTAGCAGTCCTTAATATGAGAGAGCTGTGGGAGATGGCATGAGAACATTAATAAAGCCAAACTTTATATCCACCACTCCTCCCTCATTCTCATAACCAGTCACTCCATTATATCAAGTAATCAGGCTGGTCAAGTCTGATCTGTTTGGCATTTCTGCTACAAAATTCATCTCAACAGTCTAAAAACTTCCTGGATTCCTTGCGCAGTGTTAAGCTGCCTTCCCTACAAATGTCTCTATGGTTGTAATCCCAAGGAGGGTGAAGGCCTGTAATCAGAAGGTTTCTGTAGCTGTTTGGAAAAGTCTTGTCCACTCCATCCTTCAGATTTAAGAGTTATGTGGAAAGCTGTCAAGCTCGATCTTGTATGCAGATGCAGTCCTTCACTGGGAATTGAGGAGGCCATTCTGTTTTAAGATTAGGACCTAATTCCTTTAATTCTGAATGCCTTGTTTAAAACCAGCTGCCCAAAACATAGAAATATCTAAAAAGTCAAGGATAACCTAGACAATGGAGGCATTCCCTATAGAAATTGTGTAATACAAAAAAAAAAAAAAAAGAATAGTCATAAAAAAGGGATTGGTATAAATGCAAATGTTGAGCCAACCCAAGAATGACAAAGCCTGGGAGACAACACTTCAGGTACAAGTTCAGAACACTGGGTTATGCAGAGAGTTAAAGCAGACAGCAGGCACAATGACATGTTAAATTACCCACATGATGTATAGCTTAATGAACCCCCTTGTGTTGATCATGCTTGGCATTAATCAAGAGCCATGAACAGATTCCCTTATTTTCTCAATGCTGCTCTGATAAACTGCAATTTCATTTAACCTTGGACAGGATCTTTAATAGCTTCCTCGGGACAACTGTCAATACTTTCCTGGGTATACAGTGATTAAACTGCAACACAAGATGCATGTCATGAATTTTCTTCATTTGAAATTAGAATTTTCATTTTTAACAACCATTTGCATAAAATATGCTGAATGTATGGAAATATGTAAAGGCTTGCATGATCCAAGTACAACAAGACAAAGGTTTTTAAAAATAAAATAATTAACAACATATTAGTTAACATATTGGGAGCTTCAAATAACCTTATGTTTGGGAAACAAGACAACAAAAGACAAGAATCCAAAGAAGGGCTTGAAAATGTGTCCTTAAGATAGCTCCTTATACATCAGACATTGGACATTACATGCTTCTTTAGCAAAGGCAATACTTAGAGGCCAAAGGATTAGCAAAGGTGGGGAAACATTTTGTTCCACAACTTCAGTAGTTTCTAGAGACACCTTTGGGTGGTTTTCCGTCTAAAAGAAATGCTTGTAACTCTCTGAGTCCAACCTCTCTTCCTCAGAGGCACCATAGAAGAAAGAATTACTAGATCCACTCAGTCTGGAGGTTACTAGTCCAGAAAAATGTGAAAGGGGGCAAAAGATAAGACAAATACTGACCCAGTGCCTTTCCTAGGCAATCTCTTCTAACAGGGCCCTACAAACAACTCTTTTGTGACTACCTTCGTTTGAAAGATATTTTGATTTGTTGCAATTGATGACAATGACAGAACAAAACTGGATCAAAAATGACAGAGAAATTTGTTGTTTTTAATTCTCAAAAATCTTTATTGTAGTTATGGACTACGATTACAGGAACAACCAAACTACAAATGACATAATCAGTTACTTTTGCAATTTTTTCTGTGTGTTGTTTTTTTCTACAAAACCTAAAAAATCTTAATTTAAAAAAAAAACAAAAAAACAACAAACAAACAATCCACACTTTCCCAGATTGCACTGGTACCAGTGAAAAGCACTGCTAAGAGTACTGGTAGCAACCTGTTTGTAACAGCACCAGCTAAAATGCCCTGGTGTTGACTGATGTGGGACATTTAGCAGCAATGCACAAATGCACACACAAAATAGGGAACTGGTAAGAAGCAATCCAGAGACAGAAAATGATTCTGTCAAGATCATGCACAACTTAAGATCAGACACAGAAAGAGAAACTAGGAATAGGGTGACCAGGGCCAATATGAGCACATGATTTAGAAGCTTATATTAAAAAACTATCTGTGAAGGTAGGTGAAGGCAAAGTTTCCAAACCTTCAGAAGAGGATCATTAGTGTCAGGCTAAAATACTGTCTTTGAGAATTCCAATTTGTGCAAAATGCTTCTTTTGCAGGTAAAAATGTAAAAATCCTTCACTAAGAAGGAAAATTAAAAAAAACATCAAAACATCCTGCTTCCAGTCAAAGGCAGAGTAAAACTACAGGGTAAAGTAGGACTGGAAATAGGTTGCAGGGTTGGTGCCTGGAATGTGCACAAGTTTTCAAGTGCTTGTCCTGATTTAAGCAGAATATAAACAGACTGAATCCCAGCTTACATTTAAACCATGTTAAATCACCAGCCATACATGCAACCAACTCCCAGCCTAGGGTATGAAAGTCGCTTTTTATAGTGTTACAACTATGAGGTAACAGTTACTACTGTCAATTGATGCCAATGAATCAAATACTTTTTCAATATCTCAATAGGTCTTCATCACAAAATGGACTGTAGCTGGACAGGGCCTGGAAAACCTTAGACAGTCACAACAGCTCTGGTGCAAACCTATTGTGTGCTCAGAAAGTGCTCTGAGCTACCCATTGGCAAATAGGGCAACTTAACACACCACAGAAACAGAAGAAAGGCAGTTGGTGGTGCAAATGTGAACAAAGAAATTTTGATATCCTACGTTTTTTCTTTTTCTCACAGTTCCTGCATGAGCTGTTTAACATTTACCCCTCCCACCAAGACAAAATTAATTCTGTACTCTATATGCTGAGAAAAAAGGCAGTCTGTGAATAACTAGAGACTTGATACTCTATTTAAAGGATTGTAATGACCTGGACAGCACTTAATATAAATTTAGAGACTCTGACGAAAGAATGCCTCATACTTGCATGTGAACAGGATTCACAAATTCCCAGCCAAGGCAGTTACAAATGTGTGCTCTGCCTTCCTGCATAACACATGCTAGAGGAGTTCTCCCAACAATTTCTGCCTTAAGCCACAGCTTGTGCTAAAGCTGTAGTGCATCTTCAGAAAAACATGCAGGTTTGATTTAGCATATATAAAATTGACTGCATCATTTGGCAGTATTTTCCACTGGTTAATTGCTCTCCCTCCACAGAAGTTGCCCATTTGAATTCTGCTGACTTTGATTTCTGCCACTGAATCAAGTTATATGTGGCCTTTTGTTTCACATTGTTTTTTAAAGAATCTTCTTATGTCAGTTATTACCTAGCTATGCAGAGGGTTATAGCTACAGTCAATTAGTTTCTTTATCTTTAAAATAATCTAAACAAATTAATTTTCTTTGAGCTGCCACTGTAAAGAGCACTTTCCCAAATCTCCAATCATTCCTGCAGCAGTCTTCTGAACCTGCTCCAATTTCCCATCACCCCTTTAAAAAGATAATATCTTAATGGGACACAACATTCCTGTAGCAACACTGATATACAATCACTACTTATTAGTGATAACCAAATCTAGATACCTCTCTAATATCAAAAACATAATTTAAACTAAGGGAAAAATGCATATGAATCTGACTTAGAAAGAATTGATTTTAATTATTACTAAAGAAATATTTTTACTGGTAATTTAGCATTCACAGTACAGTAAAGCCAGGAATAAATATGTAAAAGTTTTAATTGAAAAAGAACAGCATGAAGTTTGAAGGCTGATTTAACAGATACTCCCAAGCTCAATCACCTGATGTTAAGTTGGAAAACATTTCCTTGGTGCCATTAGAAAACACTGTTGGCTACAAAACTAGGGCATAACTAATGCCGCTAGATTTTACATATATTGAAAAAGTAAGACTCCTGGTCCCTAACCTACACCATCAGACAAGTCAAGATGGAGAATCAAGCCAAAAGAACAAGCAATGAGCAAGAAAACTTGGAAGGTTTATTTCATCATGGCTCCCTGGGTACTCCAGTTTGATAAGGACAAGAGCCTTGCAGCTAAGCCATACATCCTCTGAATAAGTCACCTTTAAATAAAAGGAAGCTTGTTTTTTTTGTTTTTTTTTTCACTGCAAATACATTCTATATGCCATGACAAATCTAAGGAACAACAGTAAATGCTGAATATGACAGCTGTAAGGCTATAGGAACATGTTTCTTTTCACAGCGATAAGGGCTTTTTTGGGACAGATTTTGTGATCTTTAGCTTTGCCCAGGTCTTCCAATTTATTTGGCCAAGATTACAGATTCAAAATCCTTGGATTATCTTTCCCCATCTTCTTACAAATGCTTCTTGTAAAAGGCTGGCTACTGCGGTCTATAACCCTCTGTCTGCACAGATAGGTAAGTGGCAGTTTACAGTGGCCCTTTGTCCCCTCCTACAGGGTCTCCATAGACACCAATTCTTTGGTCTGAGGGATCTGGTGGAAACATTGAGGGAACTGGTGGGAGACATTTGCATCCAGATGTTTCTAACCATAAAAAATGTCAATGATTTGCAAGACGCCCCAATAGCAGGAAACTCTCCCTCTCCACCACAGGTGGTAAAAGAAATGCAGCAGGCACGTCCTGCCACCTGAATGTGAATACCCAAAATAAGATGGTTTCATGGCATCAGTATCTACTTAGAGAATTGTGAGGAATTTCCAACAGGCTGATATGCAATTTTTTTTTTACCATGTTAATACTATTACTAGCTTTACTCTTATATACATAATGAACCTGAGTGTATGACTCATAGATGAAGGTTTTGATTTATTGAGCTATGTCAGCCAAAATTTAGAATTATTGAGTTCATTTGTACTGTTAGAGAAAAGCTTTCCAGAGTATCAGCAGAACTAGTATTAACTGGATAGTTACTCAAATCTCTAATGCAAAAGAGAGGAGAAAGATGAACATGATTTAAAGATGAAAAGTGGAACAAGAATTAATCTGTTTAGTGTGCCAGTACTCATTACCAGGGAAAAGTCATTGACTAAAACAAATATTAAAGTAAACTATTCCTAAAATTGAAAGCAGAATCTGCAATCCAGTCAATAGATGCAAATGATTAAGGTATTTTTGCAAACAGATGTTTGGAATAACTTTTTACAGAAGACAGATTTAAGTAGAAAAGTGTATAAGGCAAAATTACCTAAGTCAGTCTGTTTGCTGTCTAACAGCATACTCTGAAGGTCAGATAATTTGATTACTAAAATATTGATAATATACATTTATATAGTACCAGTGATATGAAAGAGCCAGACCTTAAGGGGATTTAAAAGCTCTGTGTAAGTCTGAACATATCTGTGAAGAAGAGTCAGAGGTGAATGGATGATGGATACAGGTATATATAGTGAGAGCTGGCACAAGTTTATGCTTTGCTGCTGATTCTAGCTAGACCTAGAGCAAGATCCCACTGCAGGTATTCCACATAAAGTACACCTTCTTGCAGAAGAAGGCAAGAGGAGTGAGGCATTACATTAAAATCATATGCTCTGCTTGAACTAGGGCCTCCATCTCATCAATAAACGTTTGAGAAAATTGCAGTGTCTGTGTGGGGAGAGAATAGGAAGAAAAGACAAGGCAAGGCAATGAATTGTTAAACCCTGTAATTCCTCTATAATGCACATAAATGTTCTGCAAGTTTCCTTTGAATATCTTGGAAAACATTAAAATCAAAAGATTTGGTGTTCATGCTCCTAATTGCTTTTTCAGCTGTTTACCACTATGCAGACACACAGCACTGGGACAGAAGACTCACCAACTCCCCTCACTACCTGTCAAGAAAAATTAGACTAAGCTATAACTTTTGGTTGATTCGAGGTCTGTTGTGGGACTGCACACTTCTGAGGTACTCCAGAGATCCTCTGATGGGTGCTTCAGAGCATGACATCAGCAGTATATAATAACAGCATCAAAAACAGTTGCCCAAAGAACAGTGCTTTAATTTTTTTTAATCTTTTTTTAAACTCTAAGAAGTAAATGGGAGAGGATGTATCCAGGACTTTCATTATTTGGTATATGACTGGCCTCAAAAGATAGAAACCATGTTAGAGAGTATTTGTAATTCAAATACTTATCTGGAGTTATTTATATTCTTGTCACTTCCCCCACCCCCAGCTAACATGGAGTCAGATTCTATTCTCAGTTAGCCCAATGAAAGTCCACTGAAATCAATGGAATTACTTGGATTCACTCCAATGTAATGGAGGACAATGGCACTGAACATCACCATTGTGGTTTTGCACCTAAGCTGCTCCTTTAAAATATAAGTATTTGAGTAATTCCTGCTCTTTATTTTCAGTGGAAATACATCTGCTTCTTCTTCAACTGGAAATTTTAAGTGAGTTGCAATGTCCAGTCCCTTTACAGAAGCACTCTTTTCCACTGTGCTTGGTAAATAGACTAAACTGACCTCCCTTCCCCCCTCCCAGTACCTGGTTCCAATCACACTCAAATCATATTACTTATTATTCCTGCTATGAAAATCATCAAATACAGTACGTAAAGATTTATTGTATCTCTTTAAGAAATAAATAATTCATTGAATACATTAGATGGAGTATTGTAGACTTTCCGAAAATCAACAAGATAGCTATTTTTCGCAGCTGATATGGTTTAGAATGCTTTTAATCTTGGAGTAGATAATAAGTTATGTTTCTGAAAAAAAAAAGGGGGGGAAAAGAGAGTTGTGTAAATAAACAGTACTGCTTTCTCCTCAGAAATGTATCTATGTCCAGAAAAGCATTTAAAAGTGGAAGCAAAATTAAGAGCTTGCTTAAAACAACATGATTTAATATTTTTAATCCTCTCCTGACAAGGGATGATACAGCTTTCTCTGAAATAATCTTTAAGTTAGCATAACAAGAAAATATGGAACATGGAACAGGGTTATATCTAGTTGGGAATCCAATATATTTCTTATGAAATCTGGGATAAATTGAGAATAAAGCAAGGGCAGAAGCAGATATTTTTGTCTTTGCATGACCAGTGAAACTAAATTTAAAATATCACTTTTGTTCTCTCCAGTACTCAAAGTATAAAGTAGATGACTGGTTTGAAATGACCAGATTGTGGTTTGTTCACAAATAATAGAAGACCACAACGTCCACTGACTGCTCCAGGTCCTTATGAAAATCCAAGCCTTTGGTCTTTGATTTAAACATAGATGACATACTAAAAATAGACCTACATCCTTGAGTGAGACAGAAGGACCCAGCAGTCTTATTTGTCTATTGTCAAGGTCTTCAGCTGAGATCAAGTAATCTTATCTAGAAATCTGGTCGTAATTCAGAACATGTTCAGTAAGGATTATTCATTTGGATCAGGTAGAATTTCTGAAAGATTGGGTTTACATCCAAAGATACGTACAGTCAGTTTAATCTAACATCTCTGTCTTAGAATTTGATTGTTGTGGATGTTGCTACTTCATTACAAATGAGAAAGGTATTCAGTCATGCTGAATGGGGATATTTATATGTAAATATAGGAATTTTTGCTTTGGCAATAACTTCGTTTCTGGGATGGAAGTTTATGCAATTCTCCAAATGCTACATTAACCACCAAAAAAACCTGACACAAAGTAAAGCCAAAAGACAAGCCTGATACTCTGTCCCTGAACACATTTAATGCCTCACTTCTACCCAGCAGCCACCGCAAAGCTACACAATCAGACAAAGAAAATGATCCGAGCCAAATTTGCTCCTCGTTTCAGTCCTCGGAAAATCAATATATTTGTTCCCAGAGTGAATCAGGCCACATGGCTTCTTTATGTAAGTGGTCACTGGGTTCACTGACACAGGAAACTTTTCATGTCTTCAGGAGGAAAACATGAAAATAGAGAGATGATCACACAAAATATTTATATTGGAAGTATGTTCATGTTGCAAATTTAAGCCCCCTCAACTTTAGAAAAATCAGAATTAAGCTTGGTTTTGCAACTTTAATTTGAGCTCGTTGCACATATGCATGATAATAAGTCTTTAACTGCAGAGACACATACATCATTCAGTTCATAGGACGGACGATGCTCCCAGAGTGAGCAGCTGTTCAATATTCTTTTTATTCTTATCACTCAATATGTGGCTCCATGCCTTCCTTACTGCACATCATTCAAACCCTGTGCAGAATACTGAATTATTAATATCTTTATGGGTGTTTCTGTAGCATTTTCTACTAGAGTGTCTGAGTGATTCCCAAATACTAATTAATTTACCTTTAAACCTGAGAAGTGAGTCTGTACTATTACACTCACTTTATAGATGGGGAACTGAAGTGCTGAGCCGTTATGGCCAAGATTGATGAAAATGTCTACTAATTTGGGGTCCTCAACATGATGTGCTTAGAGCTAAATTTTCCAAGATGCTTAGCATTTTTATGGTATTTTATATGTTTAAAGCATGAGTTCCATTGATTTCAGCAACATCTGTGAGTACTCAGCACTTCTGTGATTCAGTCCTGACTATCTGAAGTTGTGCACTCAGGAAATAAGGAATACACAACAAGTGCATTCCACCTATAAAACTTTCACTTGAATCACATGAGGAATCTGAGTCTACAAAAGGGACAAAATCAGGATAGATGAGGGTTCACTTCTGGAGCTACAGTTCCAGAATACTTTTATCCATCATAACATAGAGCTGTTTTCACAAGACAGCTTGCTGTCTCCCAGTTCTGGTTCCATTTATGGCAGCTTTCTCAATTTTTCATGATACTCGAGCAGATATATGCTCTTTTGTGCTAAAGTACCCCAAGAAGCCCCTGTGCCTGACAAAGTGTGAATGCTGTAGAAAAAAAGAAAAACAAAAGTATCGTTCATTTTAAGACTGATTCATAGCATGAAAGAGGACACTTAGGGCTGCCAAAGAAAGTTTAATTCTGTCCATTTCTAATCTCTCAGTTGAATGCACAATCTTCACAGGTTTTTTTATGCTAATTTTTAGTATATAGTTTTTGTTTGTTTGTTTTTGTTTTTGTTTTTTTTAATAAACAGGATTTCTGCTGTGCAGAACTACACTGTTGCTTAGGGTGGCTCTTTGGCATGGTTGGCAGCTTGTGATTCACAACATCACCTCCTTTAAGGCAAAATAACATAGGGGCAAGAGCAATGGTGGTCATGGAGGTCCATATGAACCCATGGCAGGAGTGTACATGGCATCCTGCCTGTAGATTTTACAGGTGTTTGCTTTGCAGCCATAAAACCTTGAGGCAAATCTTGGTGGGAGTTTGTGCTAGTAGTGTGTCTTTGTCCTTCTAGTATAGCACTTATGATCCTACATCTTCCTTTTTCTAAGTCCATCCAGATGAATTCAAGAAAATAATTACAAAATAATTCTTAAAATTAACTAAAAAAAGCTTGTTCCTAAAATTAATTTTGGAATTGATGAGATTTTAAATTCTGAATTAGTTTTTTCTTTGAAAGTTTTTAAAGTTTTAAGATTCAGCAGACCACTGGTATGAAAAATTTCCCAGTTTTAATGGAAAAATTCACAACATTAAAAGAAAGATAAAAACAGAGCCTTAAAATGGAAACTACTGAGCTTCCTCAACTTCAGAATTTTGGAGGAGGCAGGGATTGGACAATAACAGTATATTTATTCCTGGTCAGATTCTGACTGTCTTCATTGCATTCTTTTCTTACACTATTACTCATATCACTGTGATTAAAAAAGTTGTTCACCCTGATAACTATGATCTCCTTTTTTGGTTATTGTTTAGAGGGGTTTTTGGGGGTGGTAATAGGTTGGGGCTTCTTGGTGATAGTTTCTCTTTATACATGGCCATGTTCTACATTTGGCTACTTTGTGATTTTCACCCTCTTTTATAAATTTATTTCCTTTCAAGGAACATATGTTTTTTTCCCTGGGATGCATTTAATACCTGCATAGGGAGGCGGTCTGTGAATAGGGAAGGATTTGGCAGCTACAGCCACTGTACTCTGTTTCTCAGCAGCCTGTTGAAACTCTAATGACTGATCTAATAAGCCAGAAGTATTAGAAGGTCAGAGTGAACAACATTGCTCAGTTTGACCTTCCATTATTTATGGTTTGTCACATCAGCTATCAAAGCTCCAAGCCAGGAGCTGATAAGGAGCTGAATCAGCAGCACAGGCATGACACTGCAACATTCTCACTTTGTGTGAATAGCAACCCTGCGTTGTGGTGACCTGTGCAACCACCCATGACACATGTCCCTAAAGGTGGTCCCTGCCCGTTCACTATTTCATGCAGAAACTCTCTTTGTAAGGTTCAGGATTAACAATACAGTTGGCACTCAACTTTTGTTTTTCTTTTCCTTAGAAGGGTTAGACCCCCAAATAATCTTTTGATTGAAAGGCTCCTCTTTATATAAGAGATCTATTTTCACACTGTTCAGATCATAATTTAATCATTAGATAAATAATATGATTAAAAAAACTGAACAAATACAGTCTTAAACGTGGAGGTAATTGCATCTCCCTCATCTGAGAGAGAAGGACCTCATCCCAGCAGCAAAATTGCTTGATAGAAAAAAGACAGGGTCTTTTTTCACAGGTGTGAAACAGTTCCTAAAATCAACTCCTGTCTGCATTTTAGCACAGAATAAAATGGACCGGATTATGGCTGGAGCAATCCAGTGTGTGAGTGTCACAGTCCTCAGCATTTTAGACTCTCAGTGGGATCACAGAGACAGCAAGAAGACAGCTCATGGCATAGCTCTTTTAGGCTGTGGGACAGCGTGGATGCTAAAGGGTCTCAGAAGCCACTCTACAATCCAAGCCAGAAATGGATGCCACACAACAATCCAAGTGTCAGCTGGTTGAATGTTGTTGACTTGTATGCAGATCAGGGTAACCACATTAACAGGTGTTTGCTTTGCTATATTTTTTATTCTGTTATGATGAAAATGAGAATGTTATTTTATCAGATTCTGATGTAATCAATGGTAATGTTGCTCCTTACTTCAAGAGTGATTCTCTGTAAGTTGACAAAGTGACAGGATTGGTCAGGTCATTAAAGGCTGGAATGTGTCTCCTATTTCCCAATAGGAAATATTCTCCCTATTTAACAAATCATGAAGGTATGATGATCTGAAGGTTGCCAATCCAAAGCACAAACTACATGTCATAAGTAATAAGGAGTTTAAGTGTGATTCCTTTTCATAAGACAAAGGAAAAGGCTCTGAGTTTCTTCAGTGTCTATGCACTCATTAAAATCTTCTTAAGCTTATTAACTTTCAGGATTTGCTTCCTCAAAAAGATTTGGAAAAGGGGCTCAGTCAAAACATCCCCCGGGCTTGTTACAATGTTTATAACTCTCACAATTTTATTGTGTCACAATATTTGGTGTTTTTCCCAAGCTGTGGACCCCAGAAGAAAATGTTGCAAAATTCACAGCTTTCATCAAAAATGCACACAACAAAACCAAATTCTATTCTGCACGGTTTCACAAAAAAAGGCATAAAATGAGTGTACACCCCAAACTCATAAACCAGAAGGAAAATGCAAAATATTTAATCTGTATCTTCTCATGAGAAGGCCGTGCAGAATTGTCAGTGGTTTGTTTGCCTTCTGTCAGCCCGGGAAAACTCCTATACACAGTGATCTAGAGAAAACTTACTGGGATATTGGAAAATGAAATTTCCAGGCCAGGGTTGGCTTAGTTTACTTTCTAAATAAGACAGCTGACAGGACTGTCTTTTCTGAGCAATGAGAGAAGGCCAACAATTAATTCAGTTATGTGTTGTTTCCCCCAGCAGTCAAATGCAGGAAGATATCCAACTTTGGGAGGTCTAGCAAGTCCCTTTCCTTCCTTTAAGCTTTTGTCCTTTTGACTAAAATCTTCACTCCTTCTCTAAGATTCGAACACTATGGAAATTGAGACCTGAAGAGTCACAAAATCCATTGCTGTCTCCAAAAATCTGGGGGCTTAGATGAAGACAAGTATGTCACTCCACATGGGGCAGAGAAAAGTTTGGTATGTATGTGACAAGAAACAGAGGAAATGGAAGGAATAGTTTTAGTTCCTGAACCAGAAAGACTGGAAGGAAAGTAGGATTTCATTGTTCATTAGTCTCTTCTGCAGTGCAGGATATTTTCCTATTTCTGTGGGATTTTCTTCTGGATTGGTCCAGCTATGGACCCAATATGATTCTTCAATCTGTAAATAGTAATAAAAAAATTTTTGGTCTTTTTATGCAAATTTGGATACCATTTTTGGAATTGGTGGTGACACTTTATAGTCTCCCCTAAATATGATTTGATATAATCCGGTAAGGTCTCATTCTAGCGCTTGCTATCAGTAAATGCCTTGAGATTAGACTGGCACTTCTGTGGAAATTTCTGTGGAAAATATAATTAATTTATTTTTATTTAGAAAACTTTAAATGAAACAATACCAGCCTTACTAACTGCCTCCTTTCTGCATTATTTTAAGATGAGCAGATAAACAGCGGGTAGAGCCCTAAGAATCTAATCAGTAGGGACCAGTGTGACTGTGCTGCTGACCTGTTCTTTCAGTGGCAGCATGGGTGTAAGCTAAACCAAAACCACCATGTAACCACAGCCTAACTCTCACCAGGCACGACAGGCAGCCCGAAAGCCTAACTTCAGGCTTTGGATTCCCCTGGACAGCAGAGCTGAGCTTCACAATGCTTAAACCCCTCTGTGCATTTTGAATTTCTTGCTTTCCCCAAATATTAGGACTGTGAAGCTGAAATCGTAGGTGACAGAGGTGTGTGCTTCACACAATTGCTGCTGGATTGGACTCTGAGGTTTATCACAGTAGCTCTTAATTGTGATAATAAGAAAAGTGATGCACATTCTACTATTGACTACCAGTTTCCCTGCAATTGGAAGAGGACAGTACTATTAACTAAATAATTACTTGAATTTCTCTTCAGGGTTTGGGATTTGGGGGTTTTTTTGTTTGTTTGTTTGATATTTTTGTTTGCTTGTTTTTTGCTTTTGACTAATCTGCTGGACATTAAACCAAAGATAATGAGGTTAAACATTTATTTCACGTGATAACGCATTCTTCCCAGCCTCCTCCATCCCCTTCTCTTCCTCCTCTACCCCTTCCCTCTCTCCTCTGCTCCATACACAGACAGGTATGCCAAAAGATGCCACTTTAGAGCTTGCAAGGAAGAAGTTGACTTACATTCCTCATTTTAATCTTCCTCCAGCACTCAGCATTGTAGTGTAATTCCTAACCTGTAAGAATAAACAGGAATTTTCTGCTTTGTGCTCATGTATCTGCAATTCATATGCCCATAGGCCACATGCCTAGGTATAAATTTTTGTTAAACACTTTAATTACAATTAAAGTGTGTTTTATTAACAAATGCAGGCTAAATTTATTAGACACATATTTAAAAAAAAAACCAACAAAAAACCAAAAAAACTCATTACAGAATCAAAATTCCAAAGACCTTTTACACTGCAAATTCTACTGTTCAAGCAGCGGAAAATGATACAATTACATGCAAGGGTTTGTAGGGACTTGTTTAATGCATGATGAACACACTGACCAAATACACAGTCCTCCTACCTCTCTCTCCCAGAAGTATCTGAAAGGAAGAGGACAGCTGTAGTCTTCCTGATTTTGGGCCATCACAGAGAATGGGATGACAGATGTTGAGCTATTCTTTCAGTGCAGGCAGGAACTCCTCTCTGTCAAACAAAGAAGATTGACAGTCTCAGAGCCCAGTTTATTTGTATAAAAAAGCCAGCTGCTTCTTTAACAGTTGAAGGCAGTATTCCTAGCATTGCAAAAGTAGATGAATAAATTAATAACTACTAACATGATGTCTGTTGAATGATTCTGTGGAAACAGTAATTCCACAAAAATGTAGCATAGACTTAATGTCACTTTTCCCCATGGAATGAAATGTGTCTTTACTACTGAACATACCAGGCTCTTAAATTCGTACTTGAAGCTGTCCTGAAATTTGTACAAAATTTAATTAATGCTTACTGCTATAATGTATAAAACACTGACTGCATCCTAATAAAAAAATCACTTTAAACTTTCTGCCTATGAGAGATTTTTTTTCTGTGTAAACAGATTTCTAATCAGTAACGAATGGACTTCAACCATTTCAGAAAATCCATTTAGCATTCGATATCTCTTTTATCTACTTTTAATATAGCACGAGACAAACTGATATTTAAACGGTCGTTCTTTACAGCACTATTCAATTTTTCGTTAGCCAAGAACATCTAAGGAAAAAGTAGTTTATGCCATAAAACCCCCTTTTGCATTGCAGTGTCTGAAAAATACAGAGTGTGCATAGAAACAAACTATGGCTGGATTACACACCTTTCCTAGTCACTACTACCTATGATCACGCTGAACCCTCCACGGCCAGACCCGAATACAGGAGGCGTGTGATTTACTGCTATCCACCTGTACAAGCTCTGCCTGCGCAGCACTGGAAAAGCAAGGTTTGGGTTTGTTGGCGATGGCAGCTCTGCGCCACTCGGGCTGGTGGCTCCAGCGCGGCTCCAGCGCGGCTCCAGCGGGGCCGCCTGTGAGGGCGCCGCTCCCGCGGCGGGGGCNCCGGGCGGGGAGGGCCGCGCCCGCCCGCGCCTTTTGTGCGGCGCCCTCCCAGCCTGTCAGCGGGGCGGCCGTGATTGAGGGGGAGGCTCTGTGGAGAGCGCGGGGCAGCGCACCGGGGCTGCGCTCACGGGCTCGGGCTGCCCGCATGCCCTCCTGGGGCACTAAGGCAGCAGGTCGTGGCGGAGGGGTTGGGCACAAGGGTGCGCTCGTTCTGGACACGCCGGAGGGTCAGCACTTTACATACAGGTGCACGTGGTCTGCGTGCGCCACTGTGGCTTGGGAGAGGGGGTCTGCGGGTCGGGCAGATCACGGCTGCCCGATCTGTCAGGGAGGCCCAGGCTCTCTGCCTGAACTCAGGAGCCCCTCCCACAGGGGTAGGGCTGTTTCTCCATGCTTTATCCCGGCCATATCAGTATAGCCCAAGTGTTTATCTCAGCGTTGTTTCCAGCCCGGTGACAACCCTCTACCCCACTGTGGCAAAAGTCAGTACTTGCATCATCACCATTTTTCCCTCTGTGAAACAGGCCACTACGGTAAACTTCGGCTGAGACTGCTCAGTGTTTGAAGAACAATTTTACGTTTCCACAAAAATGAACATCTTTTCAGAGGAGCAATGAGTTTTTCTACCAGAAATCATTCTGGCCTTTTACCATATAGCTCTTGTACAGAACAGTTGCTGGACAATTAGTGAACACCCCAGAAGCAAAGACGTTCACTTCTCCTTGTGCCAACACCACTCCTCCTCATCCACTGGATCTAAAATCTCAGTCTGCTTGTTCTCTTTGGACCTGGGCTCATGGAACGCAGTGCTGTCACCACTTCACCCATTTCAAGAGGCCATGCTGCGCCTTGTCCAGCAGAGCTCTTCCCCTTCTGGGAAGTTTCTCCTGGGTGGGTTATGGCAGTGATGATGAATCCAAATGCCAGCTTAAGACACTCAGAACTTTCTGCTCTGTTTAAACCAAACTTACCTGTCCACAATTGCCAGGTACATGCAGGGCACCCTCCTACAAGTGTTGTAAGAAATAGGGCAATGATTCCTACCCAAAGAGAAACAGACTCATGATTTGGGTCCTGATGGAGACTGACCCTTCTGAGAAACCTTCTGGGAATCTTAGGCCACCATGACTCAAAAAAATCAAAGTAGACCCGGTCACCTGGACAGAAACAACACAACAGGTTAGACTGCTTCAGTAGGGTTATTCTCCACCATAATCTCACACGTGTCAGGAGTGAAAATTTTATCAATTGTGAGTGTGGGCAGACTGAGGTCAAGGAGAATGTTACACGGGGTAGATGCCCTGGATAGTTGCATGTAGGTTAATATACCAAAAGGGGGAGAAAAACACTGCCAACACTAGTTGTGTTCCCCCAAACACAACCCCAGTGATGACTTGCCTGCTCTCTGAGTAATAGGGAAAATAAGTGAAGCTGCAGGTGAAAATATCAAATATCATACTTCTGTTCCAAATGTT
This sequence comes from Pardalotus punctatus, assembly GCA_013400915.1. Taxonomy (NCBI): domain Eukaryota; kingdom Metazoa; phylum Chordata; class Aves; order Passeriformes; family Pardalotidae; genus Pardalotus; species Pardalotus punctatus. The sequence continues at coordinate 9,924 of VZTX01024026.1, read as the reverse complement.
GCTACCATATGTAGTCCAATGAATCCACACTGTACTAAGCTGATATGAAAAAGTGGAACCCCTTGAATTGTTTAGGATTTGGCAGGTATCTTGGTGTATTCTTGAAGATGCGAGCAGAAGTATCCTGCGATGGAAAGAAAAACCTGTCACGGATATGGAGGTGTTGCCAGCCTATCTCTTCGGGGGTGGATTTATGATGTGGAGGGAAGCAGAAAGAATTTGCCAAAGTGATTTGGATCCTCGGGGAAATAGGGCAGGATCCGTCCCTCGCTGTACAAAAGCAACCCAAACCAGGAAGAACACAAGAAACCCCGGGAGGGAGGACTCACCCTCCAGGCTCAGTCAACCCCGGTTGACGGCACCCTGGGAGCGCTCCAGGGAAAGGGGTGTCTTTGCCTCGCCGATATGCGGGAACAGCAGGGCTGGGGGAGCCCTGGCTTCTCACATCTCGCATCTGTGTTCGCCTCGGCCATTGTGCCCTTCTTAAATACATGTACGTACATACATATACATATAAATATGCATATACATACCGCTTGGCTCTGCTGTCGCCTTAGAAGATGTTTACCCAGAGAGACGGCATTGCGGTAGCGCTCTATTGCAATATAATGCACTGGGGGAAAAAATAGAAGGGGCTCATTATTGTGGTTGATAAACATCGCAAAAGCACATGCCTGACCTTTCATTTGTACAATTAACTGTTCCAGCAGAAAGAAGATGAGTCTTAATTGTGCACAGCTTCCTAGAGGATCAGCTGTGTGTGCCCCTCTGCGCTCAGGGAAAAACGCTGTGAAGTTTTCCTGAAGGCTTTTACTTTCCACCAGGGCAATAACAAGAAGAAAGGAAGATCTCTATATCTCACCCCTCTTCCCTCTCAAAGAGAAAGGATATTGAACTATAGTCATGTTTCAGTGACGTGCAGCAGTTCCTTCAGTTTTGTAAAACGGACTTTTCCGCTTGTCCAATGCTATTTCGTGCTCATCATAAGGAAATTTTTAATAATGCACAACAAAACCCCATTTCAGAGATCAAGGGTTAGCCCAAAGCTGCACTTAAACCCGAGCACAAAATTTAGCTGTCAGATCACGTCGATAGCAGTGGGTGGGTGGTCAGGATTAGGAGCGGCACTTCCCAAGCCCCTCTGTGCTGGTGTCCGAATGTGCTGCTTGCGAGCTCTGAAGGGGCCGCTTCCTGTGTCATCACGCAGGACTCTCGGCATCCAAAGCCTCGCTCGGGAAACGACCCCCTTTGGACAGTGACTGGGGACATCAGCCACGGCGAGCGGAAGGACAGCGCGCCGCGGAGGGGGAGGGAGGGGACGCTCCCGGGATGCCCCCTCCGCGCCGGGACCGCGGGATGGACCAAATTCCTCTCACAGCACTGACAGTCCCTCCGGCCCTGGGGGTCTCAAGCCCCCGGGAGACTGAAGTTTTGCTCCTTTCAGAACCACCGGAAAAGCCCTTTTGTCTGGCCCCGGTTGATGATTAATAACCCCCGGCACCGATCCTGCCCTCGGCGTCGCTCCCGGGGAGCCGCAGGGCTCAGCCCGCCCAGTGGAGTGGGATCGGGCCCTCCCCAGGGCGCGGGTGGGATCCTGCCTTGGGAGTGTCTTAAACGCACATTTTACCGATAGCGATTTTTAATCTCTAAATCACAAAGGGACACATTCTGTGCTCCTTAATAGAGCACAACGCCCATTGACTTCTGTCCCATTGACTTCAATGGGAGTTTCGCTCCATTAAGGACCGCAGAATTTGGCCTAAACTGACCGCAATAATTTTGTTGCCGGTAATGGAGCTTCAAAGCCGTCTCTAATTAGCCGACGAGCAAGAATCGTTAAACATGCTGTACAATTCCGAGTGTCTACGTGGGAGCTGCGGAAGAACTGAGCAGTCTCCTTCAGACCTGGAGAAGCCTAGAAACCTTGTTCAGAGAAAATTCCAATTTTCCAGGAACAACATGGGTGCACGGGTGTCTGACGAGTCACTTCACATCTGCTGCGTTAGTGTCCGAGCGTGAGGAAAGGGACGCTCTGAAAAGTTACGAAAGATCTGATCATACACTCAGCTTTTGTGCCCCTTCGAAGACGCATTTAAAGAATCACAGTACACGCTGCTGCTCCTATTTATCAAAGATAAACCAAATCAGTTGTGTTTATCCTTAGCCCGGAGTACTCCTAACGAGTTATGCTAAATCCCGAAGTGCTTCCAAGCAGTGAGCAGCTGTAGTTTGGGCTGGGATGATCTTCACTACGATCAGACACCTTCGCGTCTAGCTTTATGACTAGCAGTTTTCTCAGTACGAGGGCGGGGGCAGAGGGGGAAACACAACAGAAACAAATTCAATCCACTTTAGCCGAATTCATCTGTAAAGACACTTTCATTACACGACGCTCCTGCCGTTGGTGGGCACAATCTCCTTCCTCAACTCCGCAGCCGTAGATCCAGAAGCGTGAACAAATGTTTTGCCAATATATTTGTTTAATAACCTAGTTGTTATCCACGTACATTTAAATCCCTCCAAACTGTCTAATACCTGTAAATCTTAAATTGGAAAAAAGCGTTTTCCTCTTGAGATCAAATATTGAAGCAGTGAGAATGGAGTAAAAACTTGCGATCCTTCAAGGTGAAATGTAGAAAGAAGGAAAAAAATAGTTGTTAAATAAGATGAACTTCTAATGCGATTCACAAAATTTTCTCTAGGAACTAACCATATGAGGGAAAAAAAACCCCAACCCTCCTGTAAACCCTAGGCATGCCCAGTATATTAGTCATCTATGCTTAAAAAAAAAAAAAAAAAAAGGTTCGGAAGTTTTGGTCAATATTCTAGGCAAAATATGCTCAACAGATGATAGTGGAGATGCAGCCAGAAAACAACTCCAGCTATTTAAACTGCCAAATGAGACATAAAGCCGCATTGTAAAAATCATCTGGAAAACAGGTTTTCCTATTGAAGTCGCTATGTGTTAATTACTGTGATCTGGAAGAGCTCTGTATCTAAACGCCTGGAAGCCGACTTTCACCCCGCATATGTAAATGAAGAAAGTGCTGAATCTAAGCCAGAGGGTTCATGTTCGGATTCATTTCCGTGCATGCCTAGACATTAATATGTGTTCATGTAGGGTTCGTACAGTACGAGGTGTTATTTCCTTATAAAGAAACACCAGGTCTCGCTTTCCATTCTCCTTACAAAATTATTCGCATTATTTATGCTACATTGAGCGATCTAATTTCTTCGTGATAGTCAGCTAATTGCTCTGGCAGGTAATTAGAAGCGGTTTACAACGCAAAGGGCTTTTGCGGTGGCCCTCGGATTATTAAGTTGCTCTGTAAATTATACCATATTTGCCGAAGAGAGGGAGGGGGAAGGGGCTTTTGAGAAGTTCTTCTGCTACGATCAGAGCTGAAACACGTCCCCGTCCACCCCCCAACACTTAAAAAAATGGGGGGAGGGGGCTCTTCCAGGGCTCGGAGTCGAATTATTCTCAAGCACGCGATCTGAAGCCCATTTTGTTCGTGCTCAGTGGTCCAGAATAACTTGGCTATAATGGCCGGGAATGGGCCAGGTCTGCAGCAAGCTTCCTGCGCCCTGGCAGCATCCAGCAGGCATGTGGGAAAAGAATGGCTTAAATGGGGACATCTGTTCAGTGTTGCTCATCTCGCTCCTGCAGCCAGGTCGGGTTAAGAGAATAACCTGTTCACCACCTTGCCTCCCTCCCGCTACTCGTCTGCCTCCCACCCCCGAAGTTAATAAGGCTGCTGGGGTGGGGGGGGAAGGGCGTGAGGGGGGTGACCTAATTGCTCTGCCATATAGGCAAATAACGACAGGGAAAGGTGGCAGCTACATTGTAAGAGGAACAGTAAATATATCAATATTAGGGTCTCACAAGTCAAATCGCAGGAGTTCTGCATTCAGGAGACTGCTGTGGTGCACACTGAGTGCGTGAACGGACGTGGGCAAAACCTTCCTGGCATAGGGCTTCGAAAGTACGTCTTTCCCGGAAGATCAAGAGCTCTTCCACTCCACAAACGGCAGCAAGAAAAAAAATTTTTTTTTTTTTTTTTTCCAGATTGACACTTCTGTGCAGTTGGGAGAACAAACACATACATGCATACATACATACATACGTACACACGTAGAAAGCTTTCCTTTTTCTTCTATGTTCTCTGCAGGCTACGATTTTGGGTGGTTTAGGATTTGCATATGGTAGTGTCTATCACACACATTTATATATGCACACATATCCACAGGCGCCCATGTGTATATGTATTTATATATTAGTATGTTTGTATATAAATACCATGTATTGTGGGGCGTGACCCAGCTTCAGGCAGCCTGTCTAATGGGAACGTCCTGTCTTACACACCGATTTTCCAAATGTTTACTATATGTTGGCACCCGCTTGTAAAGCTTGTACTATGATTTGAACACGTGTGGTTAAACCATCGGACCCAGAACAGCTCCTAGATTATTTGTAATTAAGCACAATTCCCAAAGTAACATTTATCTTCCCGAAACTGCGATTGCAATTGTCAACCGTCTGGAGGAGACGCGGGGTAATCTGGAAGCATTACCTCCTCTCCTAACGGAGCAGAATGAAAAGAAATCAATACCGCTGAGGAGAAGAATTTAGTAGTTTTTAACTGTAAGTGGTGCCTGGGAGAAGGTGATATATAATAGGAAAAAACCAGAAAGCAGCTTAAACAAATCTATTCTAGGCAGGACCGAAGGGCTGGCGGCGGGGGCTCCGCGCTCTGCCCCGCCCGGTGCCGGCGCGCTCAGCCCGGGCGCTCGTTCTCCCCGCCGGCGCCNTAGGGGGTGGAGAGGGCCGGGAAAAAAACGGGAAGAAGAAGGAGGAGATGCGGATAGGATCTAGGCTCACACCGGCGATGTAAACAGAGTGGGTGTGAAGGTGCCTCTTCCTCCCCAGGCACGCACACACCAACATGTGCACCGTGTCTTCCCAGGCTAATCTAATTACAGGGACCTTTCGGAGGAGCAGCTAGCTTTTTTTTCTTTTTCTTTTTTTTAAGCACAGATCCAGACAAATAAATAAATAAACGACGAAAGATATCGATGTAAATCCCCTCTGGCGGCTGCAGACAGGTCGGCGTGTTCCCTCACCAAAGTGGCTCAGCGAGAAGCCCGGACTCTGCCGGGCACCTCCCCGCCGGCTGCGCAGGGGAGCAACCAGGCCGCTCAAGGCTGGGAAACGCGTGGCGGGCAGCGGGACGGGGACCACGGCAGGGTTGGCGGGTACCTGGGACACGTTCACACCGACGGAATCAAAAACCTACATAGCAATAGGTGGAGGCACCGGCGCACACGCACTGTCCGCTCCCTCCGCGCTGCACCCGGTGCCCGACAGGGAGCTCTGGTCTCAGCGAAACTGCCCAGTGAGGCAGTGAAACGTCCCAGGTAAAGCACAGCAATGGAGAGATGCAGGCAGAGGTTAAAGAAATTTATTAACCACCCGCTTTGCTCAGTGACCGCCTGACACAGCACGGTCCTTTCTGACTGGCGGCCGTTTTGTCTCATTTACGTCCTATTCCCCTTTCTCCGCTCCCCGAACAAGTCGAGCCCGGGTGCGCCTGCAGAGCTGGTTGTCACCCCTCGGTAAATCTTCCAGGTGACAGATTCCAGGTGAAGGTGGCGGGTGAAGGGGACACCTCCTGGCCCCCCACCTACCCAGGGCAGCAGGTGCGGGGCGGTGGGGCAAACACGAGGGCAGCGCAGCCTTTTCCAGCGCATGGAGCCCAGGGAGGATGAGGACAAGGCCCCTGCCTAGAGGTTTTCCTCGTGACCACGGGAGCGGAGCTAGGAGCCGCTGGACGCTGAGGAGCGGGGCTTCCTCCTCGCTGGACGCTTGACAGACGGCGGAGCGAAGCCGCGCCGCCAGGAAGGCGACGGGACAGCCTTGGCTCACACCCGTGTGACCCTAAATTCACGCAAGGGTGGCGCGAAACGCTTTCCTTCGCTAACACGGGCATCCAGCACACTGCGTGGTCAGCCTGCAGTTTAATCTTTCCAGCTGTGCATTTTCAAATAGCACAGATCTCTGTTTTCTCAAAGAGAAATCTGCCTATACACCCCGGTAGCGCTGTCTGTAGACAGGCGAGGACCTCTGGTACGAGGGTCTATCCATCTCTGTCCTCTTGCCGGTCGCAGCGCGGAGAGTCGGGGTTTGCTCCAAGGAAAATATACCCCCCTTCCTGAAAGGTTAGCGACAGCTATCGTTGTGGCTAAAATTCCGAGATTACTAATCTACATTGTAGACTCAAGATGTTAGGTAGACTTGAGCAAGTTGTTCCCAGGATGTAAATTAGGTCCCAAAAGCTGTTGTCCAAATCGAAGAAACAGAGAAATTAATCTGGGAGACTATCCATCATAGGCTGTAATAAAGGGAGCGACATGGATGAGACAGATGATATGATTAAGGAGCTGTGGTCGTTTTAATTAACTTTTTGCTGTCCTGTAATGATCAAACTGGTCAACAGACCCGGTCAATAAGCATGTTAATATCAAACAAATAAAACCAGGGATGATTAAAAACCTCCTGGTTTATTAAATTTGAAATTCAAATGAAATTTATGCTGCAGATGCATACAGAATGCTAATAGATTTTAGTTTTATTGAGAGTGGATCCCACAGGTTTTCAAGAAACGGCACGAACATTTATCTCCTCCCGTACATTAAACTTCAAAATGGGGGGGGGGGGGGGGGAAGAGGGGAGTTTTAATTAATTTCTGGAAAACCTCTCTTTGCTGGCTTCCCCCCCACCTCTCCCCTCCGTCCCCACCTGCATATTATGTTGATGTACTGCACCCTTAAGTGCAGTGGTCAATAAGGAAAATGCAAACAAAATTGTATGCTTGCTTAAATCCTTTGCCCAGCAGGCAATGTATACAAAGGAGGAAGGTCGCAATGTTTCCGTGGCGAATCCAGAAAAGATCAGCTCACCGCTCTCAAAGTTCAGAAGCTGCTGCCTTTTCAGTTTCGGGGAAATTATCAGAGTAGCAGGAGGATGCCCACTGGCAGGAGTTTTGTAATTTCTGTTCTGATGTCTGTCTTTTTTTTTCTTCCCTCTCAGTTGAGTTCCCTTGTAAAGACTCCCACGACTATTTTTACAACGAGTTTTTCATAATTTTCCACACGGCGCTTTTAAAGGAAAAGCGCACTGCAAATTAAGGATTTTCGACTCCAAATCAAAAGAGTCAGGGCAAGCATTGGAACAAACAAACAGGAAAAGATCAAAAAAGGACACGTTTCCTCTGGGCAGACAAGTGCAGACAAAACACGGGTGCGAATGGAAGACCCACCCGGAGAGGCTCTCCTAAAAAGAGATATATCACTAAAGGCTTCTACTTCCCCTGTGGATGGCAAAGTCTCTCAGACTTTCTGGGGCTGAAAGGAATGCGTGTCGATCTTTTTACCTAACCCGGCACACCACAAAATGCGATTTTGTGTTCCTCTAAAATGTAATGCTCACGATGCTTGTTTTGCTCTTACGCTTTCTGATCTATGTCTTAATAGTTCCTCCCCACCTCCAGCAGATAAAGAAAGTGGAGATAAAAAGTTAATAAGAATTCATATAAGGGAGTATCTCCGGGAAATGTTCTTCCCCTCTTTGCGGGTGATAGTATTGATTAAATTACACCCGAAATTTAAACAAGTGTGCGTTAGGTCTGTAAAATGAATATCATTATAAAAGGACACCAAAGCAATGAAGTTAATTCTTTTTTATTTGTTAAACGGAGTTCCCTCCTTCCCCCACCCCTTCCTCCTTCTGGGCTGGCCTGTCACGCCTTCTCAACAGGCTAAAATCATTCAGAGAAGCTCGCGGAGAGAAACGCGACATTTATGGTAAGCGTCAGCCTTCAGAGAAAGAAAGCAGTTCATTAATTTTCTTCACTCTTACTTCAAAGTATGATAATGTACATTACCCCGTTGATCAATAGATATGATGTACAGTCAATATGCCCACGACACGGAAACGGGTCAAAACCGAAGCCGAGAGGAGAAAAACATCCCCTGGGAGGCTAAGCAAAGCAGCGGAAAGCCCACGGGGGTGAGAGCACCTGGGCGAGCGGGGCCGGGCCGGGGCGGTCCTCGCGGACAGCTCTCCCAGGGAGAGGGGGAGCGGGCTCTGCCCTTCGCCACAGTTGTCCAGGGCTGGGCAAGGAGCAGAGGGGAGCAAAGCGCGCACCTTCGAGGTGCTGCGGGATGAGGCGGCAGGGCCGCCAGGCAGCCAGCCCCTGATTGTGCCGGTGCCGCTCGAGTGGATTCCGGCTTGTGAACCCCACCGTCAAGAATCACGCCTGAAACCGCGGGTCTGCGAGGGCAAGAAGGGATGGAACGACAGACAGCAGTAGCCTAAAGTGTTTCCCCACATTGCTGGGACAACGGGAGAAAAAGGACTGACCAGAGAGGATCGGGATGGAGGATGGGGGGGAGGGGCAGTGGAGAAACGGGATGCTACCGCTCTCGCTAGTCATAGTAAGGCTGAGATGATGATGAGGATGGCATAAAAATTCAAACATTAAACCGCTCCGCGGAAAAAAAACAACCAAACAACCTGTTGTCAAATTTCGCACACGGGGGGATGATGGAAAGGGGCGGCCGGGACGAAGCAGCCCGAGCCGGAGTGAGCGGTCCCTGCGGACCGGGAGCAGAGCCCGCGCCACTCGCCGACGTGAGTGCGTGAGGTCACCGGCGGCGGCGAGGCTCGACGACCGGGCTCGACGGCGCTGCTGACCTCACGCACTCACGTCGGCGAGCGAGGCGGCGGTGGCGGGGATTGGCTGGCGGCGGCTCAGCGGCACTTCAAAGCCGGCGAGGGAGCTACAATTGTGGTGGAATGGGCGGAACTGATCATTGTATTGCACACCTCTAAAAAAAACACTGCCTCTGATTTATCAATATAAAAAAGATCCTCTGAGAGGAGGGCACTTTTGTGTGATGGCAACTTCACTTCTAGGGGTGAGTCTAAGGATTTTTTTCTCTTGCTGGTTTAATTGGTTTCTTTTTATTGTCGGTTGGAGGGGGTTAAAATAACCCCTGTCTTGACCGGGGCTATCAGTCTCCTCTATTCAGCCTGGGTTTTTTCTTTTTC
>VZTX01024019.1:308-56476 GCA_013400915.1 Pardalotus punctatus | reverse complement strand
CGGGGGCCGGGCGGGGAGCGGGGACCGAGCGCCCGCCCCGCACGGCCGGGGGAGAGTCCGGCCCTGCCCTGCCGCGGGTGCTCGGCTGCCCCAGCCGGGTGGGTGTCCCCGGGGTAGGCGGCGAGAGTAGGAGGTGCCCCCAGGGTAGGCAGGTAGCCCAGCTGGGTGTCCCCAGGGTGCTTTGGCTAACCCTCGGCGATACCTCCCTGCTCCCCATAGTGCTTTTCTGTTCCAGGCAGCTGTCCCCGGGGGTACTCAGAGAGCCCAGGCTCAGGGTCCCGGGCTGCTTAGCACACCTAGCCACATGTCCCCAGTGTGCTCAGCTCATCCCTCTGAGTGTCCCCAGGGTGCTTGGCTCATCCTCCTGGGTCCCTCTCTCCTCCTTGGGATGTTTAATTGCCTCAGCAGGGACCCCGTGGGGTGCTGGTCTAACTATGGTCCATGCCTCCTCCACTGCTCAGGGAACTGAGCCATCCCTGCAGGGTGCCCACCCAACCCAGTCAGGTGCCCCCATCGCCTCTGGGGTGCCCAGCTGACCACTCTGCACAGCCCTAGGCTCCCCGGGGTGTTCTCCTCTGCCGGCACCGGCACCCGCCGTGGGCTGGGCTCTCCTGGCCCTGTGTCCCAGGGCATTGGCTGGGCTGAGCACCCATGGGCACGTTTTGGGGCACTCAAAGTGGGAGTCAGCCCAGCGCCTCCTCAGCACGTGCTCGGGGGAGGGCTGTGCTGCAGCACTGGTCTCAGAGGGGCTGAAGTACTCGTGGCTGGCTCCAGGCCAGCAGGACTCTGCTCTCTGTGGCCCAAGCCCACATCATCCTCTCAGGATGCTTCAGAGCTGAGCTCCTGCCAGGAGCAGGGGCTAAGGGACATGGGACATTGTCCTCCCCCAACCACCACGAAGAGCCCCTCGGACGAGCCACTGTGTCTGTGCTCAGGGCTGCTGAGCATCCAAAGGGTCAGCAAGAGAAGTCGGCTATCAAAGAATGGGTCAGTGCTCCCAGGGAAACGCGTGGGAAGGAATGCACTTCTGCCTGTGAGAGCGCACTGGGATTCCCCTGGCATGGAGTCAGGGCCACTGCCGTGCTCCTGCCAAGCTTCCCCCGCTCCTGGCCAGTCTGGGGCACGGCCCTTGCCTCCCTCCCAGCACTCGCCTGGGGGCAAGATGCTCAGCTCTAAGCAGGGAAGGAGCTGGTCCAGCTCCTCACTCAGGTGTCCGCAGGGATTTTGCCCGCAGCTGCTGCAGTCGTTGGAGGAAGCCATTTAATAGCATTCCCTGCCCACGTACTCATCAGCCTGGCAGCCGGGATGGGGTGAGGAGAAGGAGAAAGTGCGGAACTGCGGAGCACGGCGCTGGGGGCGGTTTGCCCTCCGCGGCTCCTCCAGGCTGGAAACCAGCACTGGGATGAGCCCAAGGCAAACAGCTCCCAGTGCACAGCCCCAGAAGCTCTGCTCCCACACGGCAGCAGGACCCGGCCCCCTGTGGCTGCTGGGGGGCAGAGCGCCACTGAGAGAAAACCTTCCTTGTCCCAGCAAAAGGGAGCTGGGGGCTCAGCCAGCTCCCCACAACGCACCAGGGTCCTTATGACTGGGACTGAGTGGGACCTTTCCAGGCTTTGCCTTGCACTGGAGGCAGGTTATTCACCAGGCACAGCAAAGGAAGCAAAACCTTGTGCCTGAAACGAGTTTGGGAACAGCCCCCTACACCCCCTCTTCCCTTGCTTTCTCTTTCAGGACACCAGCATGACAAAAAACCAAGGGGCAGTGGAGCTCTGGTGGAAGTGCCCTCTGATACAGAGCATCACTCCCTCAGGGAGGACAAGGGATAGGGAGTACAGGGTGAGCACCCTAAGTCCATGGTAAGGCAGAAGCTGGACCCCACGAAGCTCAGCTCCCTTTTGCTCCTCCCTCGACACAGCCGCCCCCACTCAGGCCAGGGAAAGGAATACAAAGCCCTTTGCTCTGCCGGCAGAGGATGGGTGGGGCTCCAGGTGCCATGTCAGAGTCAAAGGGTGCAGCTCTGGGTTAAGCCCCTGCCAACACAGGCCTGTGATGTCGAGGAAGGCAGAAGAGGAGAGGAGGGTGCAAAGGACAGGGCAGGAGGGTGTGTTTGTCCTCACCTGACACAGCACATACACCAGAGAACGTGGAAACTACCCAAAGGGAGCACAGGCACCACGCCAAGGAGCACCTGTCTCTCCAAGCCCCAAGTGGGGAGCAGCATCCTTACCAGGATGCCACAGGCTCTCAGATCCCACTAGCAGGGAACAATGCAGCAGAACCAGGAAGTACTTGCTGCGTGGGTGCAATCCACCTGGGAGACTCTGCAGCCAGCTACCAAGCCTCTGGGACAGGGACCTTTCCCCACTCCTCCTGGCAGCCAGCTGCTCCTCCCAAAGGTACAGCTGCTACACTGGGCAACATAGTGCAGCCACACTCTGGAACGGCTTGAGAAATTACTGTTCCCTCTCTCCAGATCCTGCTTTGTATGTGTCCCAGGGCAGAGCAACCAGCAGGGGAGCAACTCCAGGCAGGGCAGGGGGGCAGCAAGCGGCCTGCAGGAGCACAGGGGCTCAGGGTGTGCACATTTTTGTATTCCTCCTCCTCCCCTCCTGCTCTCGCCAGGTCAGCAGCAGCTGCCACGAAGAAGAACCCCAGCGCCAGGGTAGTGAAAAAACAGGCTTTTATTCTTCATGTGCTGCTCACAGTCACAGCTTGGAGACACTCTCTTGCCAAAGTTATTATGAAACAAATCAAGTCCCAGACTCAGGCCTCGCTCTTCCCCACCCCCAAGAGAGTCAACATTGTACAAAACTCTATTTACAGGGAAAACAGTCAGAAATGGCGAGTCCAAAAAAACCCCTTTGCAATTCAGAAGAAAACGTTCAAGACAAGTGTGACAGTTACACCGTTCACACAGCCAGGCTTCCCATTGGCTGCTCTCTGGACTAGTGTAAGCCCAGAGCAACTCACCACTGGCTACTAAGAGGAGCCTCGGAATCCTGAATCATGCCACAGCTCTTTCCTTTCTTTTCCTAAAACACTGGGAAATCACAAACCCCACTTGACCCAACAAAGACTCAGCTGGATCTGCCCTACAGAACTTTCAGCAAGACACCCTGGGACTCCCCCATCCAAAAGGGAGGATAAGGAGATGGGGCTGAGGGTCAGCTGGCGTCCTGCCTTGGGCACTTCCCAAGAGAGAACTGCTCTGGCCAGAAGCCAGAATGTCAGGAGCCTTCACACAGGCAGTGGGATGTGTTGGGAAACCTAATAGCTGATACTGTATTTACTGGAGTCACGATACTTTGAAACATAAACCAAGAGGACCAAACCAATATTTGAAAAGGGAGAAAAAAAAGCACACATTCCTCCTCCCAACAGTGCCTGGAAGAGAATCCAGAGGAGACGCAAGCTGTTCTGCCCCTGCCAGCTGCCGCTCAGAAAGCGTAGCGTGTGCGGATGTCTTCCAGCTTCTTGGACACCTCGGGTGGGGTCCGGTCGAGCTCCTCGGCCACATTCTTCTGCTTGTTAGGCTCCATGGAGTTGAACTGCTCACACAGGTCCCCATCAATCACGTTCTGGAAGGGCAAGGAGGAGAGAACTGAATCAACACCACACAGAGGCACTGAACCCTGCCTAAATGGGAGAAAATGGCCACAAACAGTTTGTTCCCAGGAGTTTCTTAATCCTGTCCTGGAAACAAGACCATGCTTGGTGACCTCATCTGCTGAATAGCAGCAGTTAGCATCACATTAATTACTGGCCAGCTTGACTAACGAAAGAGAAGTCCAAGAGGCCTGGGTGCAGCTGAAGAATCACACAAGGAGAAGGAAGAGAGATCCTCTTGGGTCTGAGCCCTGTGCTGGGAAGGCTGGGGGAGGCTGTGACTGATGACAAAAGCATCTTCAGTCAGGTGGGAGCTATCTTTGAGGCTGTGTATGCTGCAAGTCAGCTTCAAGCTCCTTGAGAACACCACCACCACCAGAGCCTTGGCTGCTGGAACAGTGTTCTAACTCTACACCCGTTAGTCTGGTAGTAGCTATACCTGGATCCTTCTGGTCATAGCATTTAGCAGTTCACAGCTTCTAGCAGTTCCTCAAAAGCACAAATAGCCAGGAACAGCTGTTCATGAACTTGGATTTCCCTTTCCAATGGTGGTGGAAAAAACATAAGCCAGGGCCGCACTCAGTTCGACCCAGCCACACCAACAGCTACATAATGCTGCTTCTCTTGGTAGAAAATGGAGATGCTGTGGGAAGTGGAGAAGTGCAGCTACAGCACCTTTGGGCTCGGGTCTCAGGATCAACCCTCAGGAGGCTCATTACAGGAGTTAAGAAACCAAAACAGACATGTATTAAGTGCTAGGTACTGTTCTCCTTTCAGAGCACTGTTTAAGAGCCAGCTGCCACAGGCACAACAAGAGCCATTATTGATAGGGCCCCAGGACTCCCCACTGAACACCAACCTCGCCTTGTTCAAGACAATAATTGTGCCTTGCTTCTGCCAGCCTCAAGGCAGCTCTGTGCCCCAGAGCAACTCTCTGCACCCGTCACCAGGTGATCCCACACGCTCAGGGCCTACCTTCACCGGGAAGTAGTAGGAGCGGAAACTGAGATGGTCTCGTCCACAGAGGGGAGGGTGCTCAGACCGTAAGTGCATTTCCACGTGCTGGAAGAAGTCGTGATCCTGGAGAGATTAAGCATTGATAAGAGAACAGTTTGGTACACACATCAGTGCTGCTAGCAAGGCAAGACAACACCCATCAGAAGGTGCTCCTGCACCGGCTGAAACACTGCCATTGTATGGCTGTTTGGGGTTGGACAAGACGGTCTTTAAATGTCCCTTCCAACCCAAACCATTCTGTGGTTCTGTGATTACCAGGCTAGAGCAGCCCTGCACACAGCAGCCAAGGTCATGGGCTACCCCCTCACTGCTTCCACCTAGGAAGCGCCCACAGCAGAGCTAAACAGCCACTCTGCCCAGGATCAGACCCCCAGAAAATGAGACAGTATCTGAGCAGCATGGAGATGCAGCTCCAACAAGGAATGTCTTTGCATCCACTGCTCCAAGAGGCAAACAGAGAAGAGAGCACCATCCTCAGGACTTGAAACATCACTGCCCGATCAGTATTTTACAGGCTACACAAAACATACCAAAGGACTCTTCCTCAGACACGGAACCACCCAAGAGCTCCTCGAAAGCCCAGATTTAGAAGAACAATGCAACAAGAAAAGCTCTCAACTCTTTACAGAATCAATGCAGGAGTCAGCAAACTCCTTCTTTTCCCTTCTGCACTGGAGTCACAGGCTCTCCTGTAGCTCAGGTTTCCAGGCACTCTGGAGCCCTTCAGGGGATGCAGCACATTAATATACTGGCTGGGGATGAGTGCACAAAAAGCAGCAAGACTGCAGCCTGATGTCTGGGCTTCCTTACCTCATGGGAAGTAAAAGGGACCAAGATTCCTATCCCCCCCGATAAGGTGGTGTAGACAAGAGATTCAGAGCCTCCCGGAATCAGTGTGGTCTTCTGCAAGGAAAGCACCGTCTCTCCCACATGGTAATTCATAATCACTTCAGCCTTAAAAGCAAGCACAGAAGCATGTTTTTTCTTTAGCTTATACAAAAGCATCAAAGGGCTTGCAAGAGGAAAGCAGAATAGTCAGCCAACTGCTAGTTCTGAAATGCCTTTCTAGAGAGGAAGTGCCTTCCACCTGTGACCAGATGGCAAAACTCAGCTGGACAAACGGATGCAAGTAATGAGAGAAAGCAGCAAAAGAAAATGAGCTGTTTCCATCAAACACCACCTAACAGGCTTCAGCTGTGATTTCAGAAATTTGGCTTGCAGCAACAGTGAAAACAGATCACCCACAGCACAGCAGATTGTGTAGGAGCAGAACTGCCAATACATCTCCTGGACAACACTGCAAAGGCCTTCACAGAAGAGCAGTGCATTCTTTTACTACAATAACCACGTGCTTCCCATGAAGTATTACCTTCTGCGATGCTCCATTAAGCAGGCCCCTGTCCCAGAGAGCTTTGTTGCCCGTGGGATCCTCATCTACCTCATCATTGGTGTTGGGAGGCAATCTCACCTGTGTTGCAAGAGGAAGAAAAAATCAGCAAGCTGCAGAGAAGCAGCACCGTTATCTCTGAAGAATCCTTGTGCTGTCTGAAAGGCTGCTTGCGTGGACTCCACAAGAACCACTTTACACTTAGAGCAGAATGGTCCAGGTACCTCTCCAAAACAGCCTTAACAGTTATGTGACAACTGTGGTATCAAGACCAATAGCCCATCACTCAAAAACACGGGCAGAGCCTCACAAGCAGCCTCTGCCTGGCCTGGCACTTGCAGATCACCTTGGGAGGTATGGTCAAACTGATCTGAAGGTGGTTTCCACTAAGGAAACAGTTTGATGGATGTGGGGCAGGAAAGCAGAAGAGGACTGATTTGTGTGTGTGTGTTGGCCAAATCCTGCAGATGCAGCATCTGACACTTGCTGAACTCTGCACTCCAAAGCACCCGAGCACGCTTCAGAAAGAGATCAAAGCTCTGCCAGAAAGACCATCTATTCTTTGCTCCTCCCTTGCTGAAATCCAGCCAAGTGGGGAAGTGTTGGCTGACAAAGCCAAGTGTGGAGAGGAAGTGACAGAGAAAGCTAAATGCCAGTGATGAGGTTTAGTCAGAAAAAGTAAGAGTGATAACGCTGACTCAATTTCTCATGGGCCCTTTCACAGTCACAAGCTTCTTTTCTAGGTTTATTCACACTAAGTTTTGAGGCAATATAAACACAAATTACTGAATACTTCAGAAATACATTTATGACTTGCTGATGCTTTAACTTATTTGCTTCATTTCACAAACTGATAAACTGCAGCCCACTATGATGACAAACAGTCACCCCATGAAAACAAATCAATGGTACAGGGCGTTGTCTCCAGCTAAGGACAGATTCTCATTCTTTTAAGATAAATCATGGATGTTTTAAGGGAAACCATGTCCAAAAAGCCCCGACTTCAGTGAGGCACACTCACCACACAGATGTTACCAAACTTGTCTGCTCCAGCCACAGTGTCGTAATCCAGGAGTGTTGCTGTAGTGACCCACCGGGGGTAAGTGTCATCAGCAAAGATAATGAGCTGGTTCTCATTCCTTTTGTAACGCACCCAGATGAAACTCTCCTGAACATCTGAAACAATCACTCTGTGCCCGATGGTTTGGATCCCACAGATGTAGTTGGCAATGTGCTTTTGAAAGAGAACGGACAAAACCTGAGTGCTTCAAACAGGGAAGCAGAACCCATTAACTCTACCCTACTCCCAATAAAATACTGTTTCCCACTGTGAACTACAAACTCACTCCTCACTTCCCATCATTTCCTCCAAAACTATCCCTCATTTCTGCCACACTACAGTCCCACTCTAGATATATCATCAATACAGTGCAACCTAACATGTACCACATGGCATACACAGACTTCTCTGTATGAACACTGCCCAGATCACAAGCTCTGCTGGTGAGACCATGACTGGAGATGCCAGGGCATCCCTACAAGCAGGCATTGCTTCCACGTCTCCTCACTACATGGTCACGGAAGGCACAAGAAGGAAAGCTTCAATTTTTCATATGAGTCATGTTTTAGGGGGAAAAAAAAAACCCTAACAAAACCACATAACACCAAAAAAAATGTTCCCCTGCAAGTTCCCAGTCTGTCTGTGAGCTTGCTGGAGTTCTTTTGTGCAGTAATGAGCTACTGGCACAGATTCTGCAGCTTGCACGAGAGAGGGAGGAGCAGGCAATTAGGAGTTAGAAAATCATGCTCTGCAATTTCTTTTCCTAAAGTACCAGAGATGCTCAGCAAGAAGGACCATCTAGTTCAAGGAGAAAAAAACCCCTTTTCAACATTCTGGGGATCTGATGAGGTGGTCACATGCCCCCTCCAACTTCTGTCCCCCACCTGCTGATCACCCAAAAGAATGAAACATTTCCAGCAATTATCTTATACCTGGGTAAGACCTCTCACATTCTCAGCAGCTGACCAAAGGACAGTCTGTACAGACCCAGCACACAGCCAGTAACAGCCAGCAATGAGCTGGGACAAAAAGGAACTTGCAACACTACTGTCAGAATGGTGATAAGAAAATGGTGTGTAGATGGGATGCAGAGGGGCAGCACAACAGCCCAGTCTAGTACAGCACTACTCTGGATGGATGCACCCAGCAAGGCAAACACACAGCTCTCATGACCAAGTAAAAAGACACGCTTGGGCTGGACTAGCAGCTAAACCCCTTGTTTCACTCCTGCTGCAAAGTATCGCCCGTTCCAAACTGACAGCTCTGGTCAGGAACAGAAGGCAGTACCTTATTCTCACATTTCCGAAGCAGTTTCTTCTTGCCCAGGTCATATACGCGCAGGAGCTTTCCAACTCCAATTAAGACTCGGCCTTGGAATGGAGCAATGGCTGCAGGGACCTCCTCCACAGGGGTCTAGAGAGGGAAGAGGAAGAACGTGAAATCCTCATTAACACAACTAACGTTACATAGCCTCAGAACAGATTCAGCTAATGGTATGGCTGAAGTTCACTGGCCTGTACCAAGGCTTTCAATGCAAAAGGCTGATCACAATCTTTTTCTCCAGAAGAGGCAACAGGCTAATCCTCTGCAAGCCTTTTGACAGCAGCAGATGTCACACATGGAGCTAACAGAGCCCTAGGTACTCATACATGACATACTGCTGGCAGTGCACCTTCACTGAAGCATATGACGGCTGTAAGAACCCTGTACGGGGCCTTCAGCAAAAGAAGAGAAAGGTCTGGTTACCTCAGGTCTTAGTTTCAGTTTATATCCAACAGAAAAACCTCAGACTTTGCCTAAATCTACCCAGACTATTTTTAAAACAAGGCATGAATGTGGTTTAACCATCTGCCATAGACACCCTGACACTGCTACCGAAGAAATTTATAAATCTGAACAGCTACAGTGTATCCACAATTTCAGTAACTCAGGGCCAAAAAATCTCCCACCACTAATCAGTCCAAAATGATCAGCCACAGTAGAGAAAGAACGTGTAGAGAGCTTCCGGTTACAGCCTTCCTAGCTTGGCTGCACTGGCTAGGAGAAGTTTATTTCACAACTTCAGCTCTGTCAACTTCCCAGTGGGTGTTCAGTGGCACCAGAAAAGGCCATGGTCCAGGAGAGAACCCACTCACTGCACCAGGACTGTAGGAAGCGAGTAAGCCACAACATTCCTTTCCTTGTGTTCATCTGCTCAAATCTCAGCCATGCTGGAAGCACATAGAAAGAACAGTAATTTTTCTGCTGAAACCTTTGCTAAAGCCCCTGAGACCTATCAAACAAGTTGGTCACTAATCATTTCTACACACAATCAAACAGCATCCAAGGAAGATGACAGCTCACACCAGCTGCACATGGTCAGTCAAGGACTGATAGTCTTAGCACCAGGGCTCAAGTGACCCAAGTATGAATCTGTTCTGTAAACAAGTGCTTAAGCAGCTCTCTGAGCTCATATTCCAGAAAGCAAACAGAGCCGTTTCCCTCCCCTCCCTAAGAGGGGCATGAAAAACATTGCTTCTTTCCAATTTACCCAATTAGACGGGTAAAACTGGGACTCTTGGGATATCTGTGTTCAATCCTCAGCTCTGCAAAAGAGGTACCAAATGATTTTGTAGGAGACAGCTTATTTTCTCCAAGACTGCTTCCAGTGTGTAACACCAGCATGATGATCTTGCCCAAGATTCACCAAGTACTGGAATATTACTGCAGCACTCAGCCAAGTAACAGCCCCTCCAACACCCAACCTGGAAATGATCCCACCACACCCCTCACCTTGTGCAGAAACTCCAGCTTCTCACCACTGTTCACCAGCTTGTATGTGTAGACAAAGCCCCCAGCAACTGAGCGTGGGTTGAGAATGAGGTCCTTGGCGACTCCCACCAGCACATACCACTCATCACCAGTGTTGGAGAACCGGCACACAGCCACGCTGGGAATGACAGGACACACCAGGACGTCAGTGTCATCACACTAGTGCTGCACACCTGGACTGGATTCCCCAACAGCACAACCTGCACCTGCCCAGCAGAGATTTGAGAGTCCAACCCTTCAGCACCAACATTTCCTTTTAAGAGGTAATTTTGCCTCCTTTCAGAAATGCTGAATGCAGATTTGTTCATTCTTCCACACTCTCCATAAGTGTTCCAGCTCTCACGTATGCCCAAAGCACTTTGTGTTTTCACAGTGCCATAAGTGTTACATTTTCACAGGCTGGACACTGCCTAGTGATGTGCAAAACTCTACTAAAAGCTGTTTTTCAAAGGCTGTTCCAATCTGGACATGTACAAATAACCTTCCTCATCTTCCAGTGGTATTTCCTGCTGAGGAAATAGCTCAGGCAGGTTGGAAACGGCAGGTCAGCCTTTTGGACTAACATGACCTAACTCTAGTTCACCTGCTGAGGCATTTGCTATTCTTCATGGTTATTGCGTTGGTTTTCCCCTCCAGTCCTCTAACACTTCCCTTTCCATTTAATTTATCCTCAGTTTATCTAGATGAGAAGGGGAAGTGAGAGATAACAGCACATTCTCTTGTTCCTAGCTCTCTTATCTGTCATTTACACCCCTGTGTTGTTCTTTAAGCACAGGGGTCCAGCAATCACATTTGGAACACCACCAGCTCTTAATGCTACATGTGGGCAAGATCAGGG
Source organism: Pardalotus punctatus (assembly GCA_013400915.1). Classification (NCBI taxonomy): domain Eukaryota; kingdom Metazoa; phylum Chordata; class Aves; order Passeriformes; family Pardalotidae; genus Pardalotus; species Pardalotus punctatus. The sequence continues at coordinate 45,757 of VZTX01024019.1, read as the reverse complement.
TGGGAAGGGAAGGAAAGACAAGACAAAAGCTTTAACCATGTGGCAATCACTTCCAGAATTTCAAGCCAGTCTCTTGATAACATGTTGCATGTGGATTTCAGCTCAATAACAGATAAGCAAAAGGAAAAAAACATGCAAGACTTATCACAAGCAGAGACTCTTGCTGCATCTGGCAATGCTTCTTACCTGAAAGCAGCTTCATTCTGCTCCAGCTGAACCAGATCTAACGTATTTCCCTGGATGGGGTTCATCACCCTGATAACAGAGGCCCACTGACCATTCCCTGCCTTGGGAGCACCAAAGATGGACTCAGGAAGATTCTCGTTCAGAAAGGCAGCAGCCATCTCTGCAGCCAGCTCCCTCTCATCCTCACCCGCAGCCTCCACCATTTCCTATGGCACATTAAAGGACAGGAGAAAAGAACAGCTCAGTGATTTCCTTTCCCAGCATGCTGATGGTCTGCATAGAATACAACCTCCCTGTTTTGCCTAAGCCCAGGTATTCTGGGGCAAGGTACTGCCTGTGAAAACATAAGAGGCATTAAGTCCCAAAGCTTCCACCCACCCTGAGCTTACTCCGCAGGGAGCCTCAGCAGCTCAGAGCATGGCTGTGTCAGCTCTGCCCTGCTCCAGGGACAGCTGTCTGGGGAGCCATATCTCCAAATCAACAACCCTGGAAACAACACTGAGAAGAAAATAAACAACCCACTGAAATGCAAACATCCTCGACCAACCACAGAAAACCTAGAGAATGGTGTTACACAAGCATGACTGTCCTCCACTAGATGGTTCTTAAAACATGCCCTAACGACACACACAGGAAGGAGCACTGGGAAGCAGTGCATTCTGCTGAAATTTGTGTTTTGAGGCAGATCTCCACTCCCCTTTAGCTCCTGCATTCACACAGAGCAGAAAACCTTGCAGGCAATGGCAGCTGGGAACTAATGAGCAGGAGTACTTCCAGCTGCAAAACTGCCCTCCAGGGGACAGATGTGTGTACCTGTCCCCCACCCCAATTACCTCAGCCATTTGTTGCTTCCTCTGTGCCTTGGTGGCCTCAGTGTAAGCATTGTGGTCTGTCTCAATGATGATCAGGTTGTTGCTCTCAGGGTGAATGACAAATTTTCGGGGTGTGTACTGCAACGGGAAGGCAACCTGGTTGAAGACTGCTCCCAGCTTCTCCAGTGCCAAAATCCTGGGGGACAAAGATGTGACATGTGTTGAACAGGGTCCAAAAACAGCTGTCCAAGAGAACAAAACTGGAGTTGAACTTTTTGTCTGTGAAACCTGCTAGTGCTGGAGAGGAGCAGCACCTTTCTTGGGCCAGACAGCAACTACCAAAGATCTCCAGAGAGCAGAGGAAAACTAACAACCCAAAATGGGAGCCCCAGGTGTGTGCTGCAGGACAAGGCCTTTGAGGGCTCTCACTGTACCAGGGTGCATTCTCAGTGGTGCTGAAGCAAGTCTATCCCAAGAGGAACAAAGAGCACATGGAAGAAGGAAAGGGCACATTTGGGGAACACATCATCTGAATCTAAATGTGACACTGACTTTGACATATAATCAAATGCCCCTCAGAGGCAGTTTAGTTAAAGAGTATGAAAAATGCAATGCCAGCTCTTTCTTCCTGTGACTTGCCAGCTGAAATGCCAGTTCTTCTGGCATTTGGTGTCTAAAAACCACAAGTCTTTCCAGAAAGAATGACTCCTTTAAAAGCAATGAATGCTGTAAATATTTCAATGAGGACAGATATGAAAAAGGTGCCTGTTCAAGTGCATACAGCACAGCATCTGAATTTGTGGTCCATTATTTTAATTTCTCTTTTTAGTATCTCAGCTGAACTTTAAAAAAGGCAACAAACACATCCCTGTCATGCCTCTGGTTTCTTAAATCACGTGGTTTATTTCCTGCAAAGCAGCCAATTCAGATCACAAACCACAAGATCCTAATACATAACAGGTTCACATTTATTAAAAGCTTCCCTCTCTAAGGATCAGAGAATGTAAGAATAACTTGCATTCAACTTATTATTAAAAAAAGCTAGAAAAGACAAATCTGAGAAACACACCCCATTTCTTTTTGACAGCATAACTTTCCTTAAATTGTCTACTTTCTGTAACCCACCTAAGTGTTTCCATCAAGTCATTACCCATAATCAAAAAGTCTTTTTGCAGTGAAACTTTACCTCTTTCCTTTTGAATGCCTGGTGGAATTCACCACCACTTCACCTGCCTGGCATCCCAGCCTAGAAGCATTTGTGTTTCCCTGCTGGTGCTTACCTCAACGTGTTTGTGGAGATGGCCACAATGCCCTCAGGGCACTGCTCAGAAGCAAAACCAGATGCAAACTCCAGTGTCTCATAAGAGAGGGGAGTCAGGTGGAAGCGTGACTGATAGGAATAACTGAGCCATGAACGGCTTGACATGGCCAGCACCTGGGAAAGACAGGCAGCAAATTTATCAGGTCTGGGAATGGAGGCAAGCTCACTTTATGCAACAGGAATGGATGTACAGTGCCCACTGCAACAACTAAATTCCTGAGGGTGGACCCCACCCAGACCAGAGCACACCTGAGGAGACACTCTTTGCTTTCAAACTTTATCTGGAAATTGCATATGGCAGGAAGAAGAACTTTAAAGCACTATCAAGGCAGTGAATACTCCAGCTGATGTGCACTAGAACTACTACCTGCAACAGCCAAGATCAACAATTTTTTTTTAATAGCTTGTTCTTATGGGAACAGGTCTTTTAAAATAAATATTTACTTATTTGTTACAATCCAAATGCTGCAGCACTTAGCAAAATTTACTGGAAATTATCACTAGCCTATTTTCACTCAAGTTATGGGAACCAAAGGAAGCAGATCAACTTCCAAACTCTTCAGCTTTATACATTTGGTTTAATGAGTTTCAGCACAACCTTAGCTTCTGCCTCAGTGACAACAGCTGATCTGAAAGTAGAAAAGCACTCACTTATTCTACAGGTATTCTTTGCTAGGGCTGCAAAGCTCCACATCTCCAAGTTACAGCTGGCAGGAGCAAGTTTAAGAGATTCACCCAGCGTACTTTAACGCTACAGCGGAACTTAAATTCCCAGATCCAGTTCCCTGTGCTGATCGGCAATATTTCTCAATTCTGAAGGTGTCATCCAAAAATGAGTCAAGCAGGGGGTGGCTGATTTCCCTAGTGCCACATCAGATGGGCTGGGAATGGCACTTCTGATGAAATACAATCTTCCTTCTATGCCAAATCTTGCAAATATTTTCCTTGAACCATGTATGGCAGCTGTCCAGCCCTTGGCTGAGCCATTCCCAACATGCAAGGACACAACCATTCACTGAATCAAGCAATCCAGGGCAAGTTTTCTGCACAGAGTTCTCTCCATCTCTCTGTGCACTCAAGCAGGGAAGATGTGTCTCCAAGCACACTGTAAACACAGCCTATGGGTCTGATGAATCCTAGTTCAGAGAAGGCAGGGCAGCACTCACAGTAAGGGGAATAAGAAACAAGGCTGTGAAAGAACAAGCTGTGAGCCAGGCAGTGCCATAATGAAGTCATTCTACTTCCCACCCTTACCCAGAGGGTCCTGCTGTGCTGTAGGGATGCTTCCCCACCCTGCCCACCCATTAAAAAAACCTGGGATGTGGTGCCTGGGGAGTGGATCTGCACCCCTGCAAGAGCTCGCCTCCCTTACCGCTTCTTGGCCTTGCATTCGGACACGGAAGAGTTTGACAGGCCGTGAGCCAAGATATCTTGTCCTGGTGTCAGAAAGGTCGCCAGTGACAGGATCCAGGACGGTTCGCAGCAGCACACCGTTCTTGACATCAGCAAAACAAAAAGTTAGATCCAGACTGCAGGTAAGAAATAACTTACTACAGGCATAATTCAAAACAATTGAGAGAGGCAGTTTCTGAAGAATTAGCTGTTTGTTTTTGTAGCTGTCGGGACAACTCTCCCCTACATCCACCCTCTTAATAGCAAAGAAAACACAGCTCCTGCACAGTCCTATGGGGCAGAAAGGACCCTCTCCGAAATAAAAAACAGACCAAGGACTTTAGCATATCACATAAGCCATAAAAACCTGAGGGTGGATTCCAGTATCCCCATCCCTCTTGGTACAAACAATTTACCCAAAAACTCATTTCTCTCAAGAAGAGTTTGCATTCTGACATCAAATTTGAGCCATGTGGAAGAACCTGAACTGCACTGGTTATTTTTACCACATGTCAAATTGTCAAAATAAGATTTTTTTGGTCAAAGATCAGAGAGTCTCTACTGGATGTAACAAAAAGCTGTGTAACAGCAGAATTATTGGAGCAGAGCCTCTTCTTGTGGGCAGTCGTCTGATACTCTGCCCTACAGGCAGTTTTTGAAGAGTTGCTCAACATTTCACCCAGAAGTATTTCTTAAAATATGCCCTCTTTCTTGAATGGGAAAAGCACAGTCTGTCCTACATAAAATCTGGGACGATATGCTGTCTTTTGACTGGTCTTTAGTCCAGGAATGTATGGGGAAACTCACACCTCTACTAAGTCACACAGTGAATTTCCCAGTCACGGTTGTTAAGCACATTGTAACAAAGAGGGAAGTCAAGCTTTGTGTTGCACCACATGATGACAGGGCAATTTCAACAATCCACCTTTCAACTGAAAGCTCCTCAAGACACGCCTGTGAGAACCAGGCAGGAACCCCTCACCTGCAGTCCAATGTTCAGGTACAGAAAGCCAATGGAGCCCCTCTCCCCCAGCTCATCCTGCTTCTCTGTGCCACCCATCTCCACGATGCACAGCGACTCGGGCTGTGCGGGCAGTGCCTGCATACTCAGGGGCTGTAAGCAATCCTGGGGGAGACAAGAGAGAGAGGGACCACACCAATCAGCAAGGCTTGGCATGGCAAGACAGGCTTCAAGCTCCATCTAAGGAGCTTAAAGATGCCCTTTTAGATCTCCAGAGAGAAGTACTCAGCACAGAAAAAAAAGTCACAATAGATGCTGGCTCTACGGATTTTGGCAAGCAGGAGTGGTAGCAGCCTGAGCTTTAGAGACGAAAAACTGGATCTTTCCAAACTGTTCTAGCACAGTTTGCAGCTACTTAGCATGGAGTGATCGGAGCAAAATTTAGGTTACTGCAACCACCTTTGAACACCTCATCTGTTGCAGGTATAGAATGATAAGTTTGATTTGCTGCCAACTTGCTTGCAGAATGAGTGTGCTTTTAATACAGTTATATAAACAGGGAGAGGGGGAAAACCAACAAAAAACCCACCCAAAACAAAATAAAATGCTTTTGTGACTCATCAGCTGAACCTCCAGAGGCGTGGGTGAGTCTAGATAAAACTAGGGCATCTGTTACAGGGAAGGATCAACGACCATGTTTCCTCCCGGCCAGCAGAGAAAAGCCATGCAAGCTATCCATTCCTGCTCACCCACCAGAATACAGAAAGACAGTTTGGATGGACACAGTCCACCTCTGGAGTATTCTTCTGAACATTTCAAACCAATGGAAGGGCAAAAACAGCACAGCTACTCACTGAAGGGTCAAGCGAAATAATTCTGACAGTGTTGTCCACCAGTCCAACAGCAAGGAATCGGGAACGCTGCTCCCCAGGGGGAACATTGGCCAGGCTCATGCAAACTACGTCGGCTGACATCTCCTTTCTCTCTGTGTACTCATTCAGCTGTCCTGACTGAGAAAAAAAACCATGACTTATTAATTACACACTTTGTTTTTAAATATAATACTTTGGATTTGTTATATAAACAATGTAACAATTTTTAAACAATTTATTTCAGCTGCAATTGGAAGAACCAGAAGGGCAAGAGTATAAATAAAAAATGTTCAGCCTCAGTTATAAGCTTCAGAGACTTTAATTAGCCATTAAGTAATCTCAGATAGACACAGTCTAGATATACAAGGCTTTGATCTATCCATTCTAGAAGGATGCTTATTAACACACATACCGGGTCCATCTCAAAGTAAACCAATTCTCCTCCAGTCAGTGCTATCACTACTTGTCTTTGGTTCACAGCACATTTTACAATGGTTTTCTTCCCTGGTGTCTTCCATTCGTTTACTCTCTTATCCGCTCGGATGTGCCGGATCCCATCTGGATAAACCTGAAGCAAAAAAGAGGTCACATCAATTCTGTATTTACCATCCCTTCACAACTCCCATTCCACTGGTGGCTCTGACTCAGAAGAAGTCAAAGGCAAGCACTGCTCCTGGCAGCAGCAGTCCATCAGCTATGCACCAGGCTGAACCAGCAGGAAGATACTTGCCAGCTGGGAGCACTGCATCTTTCAACCACAGCAAGGAACTGCTGAAGGAGATCAGGACCATCTTCAACTGGTCCAGTTTCACTCAGCAAGATATAAAAAGGGAAAGGCTGAATCAGCATCATTATTCTCTGCCAACCCACATCTTTAGACATATGTGACACTACTGTAGAAATCACATCTGTGCAGCAAGCTGAGAGTGGCAGATGTAGCAGACAGGTCTGAAGCAACTTTCCATTACCTGTACCAAAGCATCATCACCAAGAAGAGAGCAGGACAAGGTGGGTGTAGTACCCAGGAATCCAGAGTCAGTCACTTCTTCTACAGTCTCTCCGATAGACAGCACCAGCGTGGCATTTACGAAGGACACAATAATGTAGGCATCAAATTCATCTGGTCAAGGGAGAGAGGGAAAAAAAGAGTGCTGATTTAATAAATGCAAGGCTTCCCAACACAATCAGCAGTCTGACAAATGTCTAGAAGTTACTCTTCAGCAAAATTCCTGTGATAATTACAGCTGCTGACAGTATTGCTGTCACAAGTTCGCTCTAGGACACGCTGTCCAAAAGCCAGCCACTGCAGGACTCCAAACAATGCAAGACTGAGCCAGGGTCAAACCATGATCCAGATTCAGAGTCAATTCACAATACTCTGGATTCTGGCAAGCAAGATTCTTGTCTATTTTTTTCAAAGAATGCAGAAGTTCTAGAAGCATTTGAGACAGTTGTCCCATCTCACACAAGGAACTGAATCCAGATTTAACACCCACTGAAGTCAAATGAAATACTCTACTCCAAAAATCTGAACATAAGCAATCTATCTGCAGAAACCACACCATGGATGCTGCACACAGGAGACTGCAGGACCACAATCTCTATCTAGTAGCCACACAATAAAAGGCTGCAGAGAACAATTAGGGTGCATTGCAGAATTCAGGGTTAAACCTGCTCTACCCTCCTCCAGAAACTCAACTGGCTTCCATTCACACTGACAGTCTCCTGGGATGAGAAACAATTACATTTTTAAGATAGTTGCAATACTGTCATTTATCCCATAGAAGTAAAGGTCAGTGTTTGCTCTATTACTTCCAGTACTGGCTTCTCCCAAAGGGGATAGCTTGGGAGACTCCTGCAGCTTGGACCTGGAGGAGCTAGGCTGATCAAAATAATCTTAAGAGCTCATCTGGAAACAGGGAAACTTTGTGGGAAATGAGGGTAGTAGGACTGGGTGAAGAGAATGTCCCAGTTTACTGCTGTCTGCTTTCGCTCAGCAGAAAGCAATAGGTCTTAAGGAGGGGAAGAGGACAGGCTCATTAAAACAGAGTAACAAAAGCAACAGAAACAATTAAGTCTACTGGGAAATGGAGGCAGAAGCCTTGGAAGAGAAATAAGATTGCCTCAGAGAAGCAATTCCACTTCTGCTGCTGTTGTCATGCAAGAGCTATTTCTTAAAAAGAAAATTCCTCATTTTAACCCAACTCAACCCAAAGCTCAGCCTCGGGCACCACAGCACATCTAGTGGAGGTGAGGGTGTAAGAGAGCTGTCACAGCTCCCGCCCTTGAAAGGAGATTCTCCATCATTTTCAAATGTGGAAGACATGGAGAAGTGGCTAATAACCTTAATAGAAAAAGAAAATAAAGAAATCTCACTGGGATGGAAACAGGATGCCACAAAATACGATGCAGCAGCTTAAAGAACCCAAACTGGGTTAACCAAAACAAATGCTTCAAGAACTAATAATCCTTTTCTTATCCACCCTGTTTAGAGGAGAGCATTGCCAAACCTGCTGTGTCACGTTTACAACAAAAAGTTCTTACATATGGTTGAAAATATGCAAGTGAAAAATTAAAAAGACCCTACCATTCTTCTCTGCAACATCTGGTATACAGACCACAGCTCTGATCAAACTGAAGAGTTCTGTGTAACTAAAGCAATTCCAACAGCAGTCTGTGGCATGAACTCTGTAACTACTCTATTAAGTGGTCACAACCTACAACCTCCAACAGCTCCAAAACCCCACAAACAGGAACCAGTCCACTCAGGGGAATGAGAAAGCAAGAACTGAACCTGCACACAGAACCCGATGAGTAGCGCCAACTCCTTGAACACTTGGCTTAATAGGAGAATTCCTCCAGCATTAACAGCAGATGGTAAGAGTTCAGCAAGACACATTTACACACTGCTTATTTTCTAAACTGAACGGCAGCTACTCCTACAAACTTGCATGAGTTTTTCAACACCAGAAGTCTACAGGAATTCCTCGATCATGGAGTTTCCAGCAGTTCACAGGCTAAGCATTTGATTCATAAATATCCCATAGACAGGATGTTCTAAGAATTCCATTTCAAAGACCACTGTTGCTTTCCAAATTACTTCAGAGCTGCTGCCTTCCTCCCTGGGGGCTGTCTATTCTCATGATAAACCACTGTGTCCCAGCTGGACGTTTAAGCATGTGATTTGGAAAAGAAAAGAACTCCCATTTGAAAACAAAACATCCCCTTAGTCGTACTCTAAAACGAAAATTCATTCCTACCTCTTGCTACTTTTTTAGCTCTTTCTTTCCATTGGCTTACATTTATATTAGAACATGCCTCTAAAGTCTGTGTCAATAATGGTGACAAGTACATTTTTGCTTGAAGTCTGTGTTGCTTAATGACTCTCTGCTGAAGCTTTTGAAATAAAGGGTTTGATTTACCAGAATTAAGTCAGTGAATAAGACACATTCATCTAGATTCAAACAATACAATTTTGGTTTAGAAAATATAGCAGCCTAGCTGAAATTAAGAGGACTAAATCCCTAGGGCACACTGAGAAGTGTTCTCAGATAAAGAAAAGATCTATAGATTTCAATATGAAAAGATATCTACTTAGCTCTGCACAATCCCAAGCAAAACATTAGGCTCCCCAGAGTTTTGAACAGATAGACATCATTTTGTATGCAGACACAAGACTTTTAAGAGACGCTTATTACTGTTCTAATTGCTCCAGTCAGCTCCTTTCAGCAAGTAAGAGGCATCTTAATGACTGAAGAACCACAGCTGGACTCATTCTCCTATGCATGCATGACAAGTTTTCTGCAGCTTCATGCACACGTCACAACCATTTATGAAAACAAGACATTTCAGTCCATGAACTCTACACTATTGTGCTTTTCGTTATTTGTCATGGATTCAGTTTGAGTTAGTCCATGAGAATTCCATTCTTATATGCCAGTCCAGGCCTGACAGTTTTCTCACACTGCAGCATCTGAATTCACGCTGACACAAACGCAGTCACCACTAGCTCAGAGGAGTTCAGTGAGCAAACTGGTGAGTAGTGGCAGAGCTCAGGAGTGCTCTCAGTTAAATTTGAAGGGGATGACAGCACATTTTCCTGGGCTTCTGTTTACTACTGCATGGTGACTCCACAGCGCTGACTCACTGCACGTTGCTCCTCCAGCAAGAGTGCCAGGTAGGGAATGCTGACTCTTAGCTCCCAGCTCATATCTGTCAACACTGCAGAGTGCACAGCTACATCCACAGATACTCAACTGCGAGAGAGCGTTTGATGCAAATCCCATCCACTTCTGTCTCACGGGCAAATGAACCCCATAACCACATGACATGCCCATGGCCAGCAACATCTACAAGTGCTCCTCGCACACTTGATCTTTTTCTCTTGGAGATCTGTAAAAACCAGCTGGGAGCCTAACCCTGGTCTACCAGAGAGCTGAAAATACCCCTGAAACACACACATCCAATTTTAGCACGAACTGACTGTCCCACAGAGACACAGTTGATTGTTTTGCTCCCCAAGGACTGCAAGATGGACAGGGATCTGCTTTCTACTCCTCAGCTACCGAACTTCAAAGGCAACAATCTTCAACTACACCCCAATTTCTAGGATTTGTTTACTGAAGTGCTCAGCATAAATGTAGCCCCATGCTGTTGGGACTCTCTGTGGTTAACCTGTGGGACTGTACAGTAGCCCCTAGCAGTAGGTACACACCTGTGGGGATCAGCACCTCCACCACCAGCCACCTGTGGAAGAAAAAAAAAGGCTTGGTATTGGTAGTATCACCACGTACCAGCCAAGGTTAGTATTTGCTTTGAAGACTGCAGACCTGGATGTTTCTTACGGAGGCCTTGCAGCACAAGCACACTGCAGCATTGAGGCAGAACCAGGCAGCCCCATGCTGCAAACTGAGCCCTCAAGGGCAGCTTCAAATATGTTTGAAAAGGTTCTGCACTCTTTCTGATTAAGACCCAATAAAATAATTTCTGAATTCCAAGAGCTGGAAATCATGTAACTATAAACTGTATTCAGGGAAGAGTTATAGATTCAAGCCTTTCTGAAGTCATGGAGATGATCATGCTGAAACCTGGAGAATTTGGAAGGCAGAAAGAAGAGGAGGCAATGAGACTGGTCTATTTCCTGCAGATCATCAATGGTCATTCACCTCTTGGAAAGTCAAAGTCTCTTTCTGGAACCCCAAGAGAAAAGATTTTAAAACTGTAGGGTGACGTCAGAAGCCTCCAGTCCTCACAGGGAGCAAATCTTACCAACTCCTCTTCCAGAATGCTGGATAAAAGGTTTCCAACAAAATGGAATGTCCCTTTTTAGGAAAGCATTTATTTTTTTTTTATATGAACTATGGAAATACTTTCCTTTTGACCCTTTTATTTCTGGGGAACATGAAGGCATTTCATGATCGAAGTTCCTCCCATGTTGCTTAGGCAGTACACAAGTCTCAGGCCACGAGCACAGGAATTGTCGGCAGGTCTTGCATGGCAAGGTAAATTCCACTGCAGTGTCTGAGATTCCCACGGGGTTACTGTTCCCTGGAAGACACACTACTCTGCTCAAATACAAGCTATTGTGTCACCATAGCAGGCTAAGGCCTCCACTGCAACAATCTGCCCCTTCTGGATCCTGTGCATAAACCTAGGAAAGTTTTTGTGAGAGTTATACAAAGCACTGCCTTGGAAATCCCTGAGACTGCCAGTACCCAGAGGAGATTATCTTCAAGCTTTTTAGGTGTTTCTTTGCAACTCTGTTCTCACCTTCAAGAGAAAGGCAGGACATTTCCTCTTGTACTTTAGTAAGGCCATTATTTCAGATCAGGAAATTTAAAAAGCCCCAAACAACCAACCAAATCCCCAGTCCAGCACGTTCTGCCAACATGAAATCTTGACCTTCCTGGAATCACCATCATTCTCCACACTGCTGCGTTTTGAATAGGGAGTGTGTCCTAGCCCAAAGTGTTTTTTTCACAGATAGGCACAGAAGGAAGTAATAAAATACAGACACTGATGCTGATTTATCATCTTTGTTCCATAATTTGTATCCCACTCTCTCACAAAATGCTGATTACTGCAGTTGTCAACACACACATGAGGAATAGTGAGTACGCTCCAACAACAAGAATAGCTGTTGCCTGTTTGAGCAAGAACTTATGGGCAAAAACTTATGGGAAAGCATGAGAAGTTCAGCAGCTTCAGGCTACAAACGCACAGCTGACACAGCATATTGGGTGATAGATACAGCTGCAGACAGCTGCTTCTTTGTCAAAAGGAAGTGTGACAATTCTAGGGGACCAGAGGGTGGGTGGCTTTGAAAGACAAGCAGGTGGCTGCTGACTCAAACCACAATTTCTGGGGATGGCACACAATCATCACGCAGCATCATTCCTATCTCCTTTGACAGAAAACCAGACAAAAACAACAAACAAACCAGACACAAAAGCTTTATGACCTCCCTGTGCTTCAGGAAAATACTGCATACCTTCAACATGTCTCCTCACAGTCCATACAGCATTGGGGTTACCAGGCAGCTCTGAGACAGCCATTTCGGATACCTAAGAGTAAACAGGAAGAAGGTTCTTTTGCAAACAGATGTTTAGACTTACTAGAGTAAGCAACCAAACCACCAGCAGTTTTTAAACTTTCCCGTAAGTGGGCAGGAAAGCTAACAGTTCCCAATTCTGATGCTCTCAACCCATGCCAGATGTGCTACAGGGCAGAATACATTCAGCAATGATATGGCAATGTTATTGCTCTGGATGATCAGCTTTAAAACAAGGTTATCCGCCCCCAGCAGAGATCAGCAGCAGCTGGGAGACACCAGGAATGTTCCAGCTCAAGTATTAGAAGAGAGACAAAAGGCAGGTTGTTGAAATCAAGTAAACAAAAAGCCTTTGAGATTGTAAGAATAAACACTACAACCCTTCTAGTTCTCCAAGAAGCAAGAGAAAGTAGCTCTTCAGACTACAGCAAAAGGAGAATCCCCACATTTCAACACCTTTATTTCAAGGATTTCCTCACATTGCCCTCATCTCTCAGGTTGTTTTAAAGTGCTGTACATCTTACCTCAAGTCCATGTCTTAAAACCCTCAGAGATGACCTGGGCCCCCGACCACAAGCCACATACAACTGGGGTGTGTCTTCATTGGCCAAATCTGCTATCTGTGTGGAGAAAAAGTGTCAAAACAATATCCATGAAATCAAAAAATAAAACTAAACTATATCTATATATATCTCTGTATCTCACACTACTACTTCCAGAATGTTTTTTTCAAACACCAAAAGCTGGAAAGATGTCATAGGGTGTTGCAGGAGCTGCCCTGAAAGAATGTCAAGTTTTACCCAAACTCTTTGCAAAGAGCTGTTCTGATGGTCAACAGAGAAGCAGCAAAGAATTGCTGGCTGACACCCTGTGTTTAGATACACACTTATCTCCACAGGAATCAAAAGCTGCCAGGCCAGGTACCAATCTCAGGCAGCTGTCTGAAGAACTTTGCAGATTTGCCTTTCTATGAGTCTTTACTTAGAGCAGTATTTCTGGAAAGCTGGGATAGCATAGCTATGGTGACTCCACTTACTTACACGTACAGTAAACAGGAACTTGCCGATGGCAACATACCTGACAACACAGAATAGGAGACAAACTGTCCAACTCGTCCACCAGCACCAGGTTCTTCAGTGGTCGTGGCTGAAAAAAGAATGTATCTCCTTCCTCAAGAGGCATGGCAGAAGAAAACTCTGGCTCCTCATCATCATCCCCCAGGTGAGCTATCTGGTACAGGTAACTTGAGACAAAAAGAAGAGTGTCAGCATGTTCAGAGCAAAGCTCATGCAGCCTTCGTTAAGTAAGGCTTAGCCAGATACTCAGGTAGTGGGGAAGAAACAAATCCAACCTGACATTATACAGTACTTTACTGATTATTAATAATTATTAATATTTGGCTTTAAGGACTGTCTTGTTGGTGGCAAAATATTTAAAAATAATCAGAGACCAGCAAAGAAAAAATAAACAAAAAAAAACCCCAAAACCCACAAACAAGAACCTCCTCCACAACCTCCCAGCTTTAGCCCTTCACATTTGCAGCTGTCACTGGGAAGGTACCCCAGAGTTTCAGCGTTTTGTTTACCCTTGAGCCTTTTAAATATTCTTGTGTTAAAGCCAAAGCACCAACTGACAGCTGAGGCCAAAAGCAAGGCCAATGGCTAAGACTTCAACTCCACAGTTATCTATTTTATTGGAATACTCTCACCTTAGTATTTTTAACCACATTCCCTATTCCATTTTATGAGCCTAAATAACACAATAATCAAGTTAAACTTCAGAGAAGGGGAAAAAAAAAAAAAAACCAACAAAAAACGCACAGAAAGATAGACTGCATTACTTCCTGTTTCTAATAAAGCCCAAATATGGCTTCCTCAAGAGGTTCCTCTAATCAGATTCTGTCCAGCAAACTGGCTGGGGCTCCCTCAGGTGGCTGACTGCAGATGCAGTCAGAAAAAAGTTTAAATCTCCATTCCTGTTACTCCCCCACTCAGACACTGTTAAACTAATCTTCAAAGGTGGGCATGATCCTTTAGAGTATTTAGAAGCCCAAACATGAATTAAGAGAAAGCCCTCAAGCATACATCTATTAAGGAAAAGAACACAGTTACTGATAAGAAACCCTATTCTGATGGGCCATACACACAAAAATTCAAAACTATCAAACTAATTTAAAGGATAATTCATCTAGATATGCAATGAACCCTAGAGAAATAGCAGTGCTCCATTCTTCCAAAACCTGCTGGAACAGCAAGTTATCTTTTGTTCTCTGTGTTTCATCATCTAATCTAAATTCAAACAAGAAAATTCCCCCATTCATAGTTTAATCCAACTGTTCTCCTCAAGCCCTGTGAACAAAGCACTAATTTACCCATTAAATCAGAGGTGTTTTCTTTCTATGCACAGTAAGTTCAAGGGTCAGTCTGCAGGCCTGAACAGAACCAGTCTGTTTCAGGGGAAAAACACTGACGTATAATTGTTTACTCACTGGTTTCCAAATTCAGATGCCACAAAGAGAAATCCCGTTTTAAGCACACACATGGCAGCAGCAACAGGAACAGTGTCGAAGTACTTCAGTCGAATCTCTGTTACCTGAAAGCAAATGAAGATGTGATTGTGATGATAAAGTAGTGAAGAGCTCCACATGTGTGATTTAATAAGAACAATCTGCCTAGCTATCTTCTCCAAAAAAACAAAGCAAGAGTGGGCCAGGCTTAACACATCAGTAGTTTGGAGCACCAGGTTATAAATCACAAAATCCAACAGACTATTTGAACACATAAGCCAGGCTTCCTGTTTTATTCCAAGACTTTCTGCCTTTTTAGCACGGAGTCCGTCTGGAAAACAAAAGCTGTAAAAATAGCAAGCTGCCTAAAAGAAAAGAAATTTGCTTCACTGAATGTCAGCCATTCTCCAACATGTGAAAAATAATGTCCTGAGCAAATTTCTATATTTCGTATGGTCATAACAGCTGTTGGTGAAACATCCAAGAACAACCTTCAGCCACTTGAACATCACAGAATCACAGAGTATTCAGAGTTGGAAGGGACCCACAAGGATCATGAAGTCCTGGCTCTGCACAGAACAACCCCAAAAATCAGACCATGTGTCTGAGATCATTGTGCAAACACTCCTTGAACTCTGGCAGGCTTGGTGCCTGCTTCACAATCATCCCCTGTACCAAATCTGACATGTTTAGATGAAGGAAAAACTAACATTCAGCATTTACTAAAAAAACTTAATACACAGCAGCAGAGATCTTTTCAGAGCAGAACACCAAAAAAAGCAGCAGCAAGACACCATAAGCCTGTTATTTCAACTCACAGACCAGCTGTACCAAGCTAGCTACCTCAGTTTGCAAAAATACTGATTGCAGCATGTAAATATTCAATTAAGAGACCAGAGGGCACTTGCTGCAATCCAGGGAAACTAAGCTGCACAGAACTAGTTACTGAAATACTCTCCAGTAGGTTCATGAAGCACCATTTACATCTTTTAAAGAAAAAACCACCAAAAAAACATGTGAAGTATGCTCAAGTGACTGTGCAGCATAATCCCTACAGGATTTTGCAAACCTTGCACTGCGTCTCTTTATGAGTAAGACCTCACAGTTGTGACCCATATTAACTGTATTACAAACCATGTAAAACATGCCATCACACAGCTAAACCCACAACAGTAAATACTTATCACCTTAGAGAAAGTAATAGACTAAGGATTCCTCTCAATTAATGCTTCTGCATTCATGGGATGCTTACCATGTCTTCATCAGTCTCCAGAGTAATTTTGAAGATGTCTCCCTGTTCTGTCTGGGCCAGGAAGAAGAACATGGACTTGGTCTTATGTGTAGCAGAGCAGACAAAAATCATACCTCTCTCTGGGTCATCCAAGTCATTCTGTCAGGAAAGAGAGTGGAGGTCACTGGTGGAATTACCCGACAAGCACAGATGTGCTTTCACTGACTGAAGCATTTCCATTTCACAGGTACCTTAAGAAGTCACAATATGCAAGGAGGCTTTTAACAGAAAGCACATCCCTTCATTACACCTGTAGTCACCCTAGGTACACCTCTGCCCCAGAAGGAAATACAGCTGTGGGACACTCTGCCTAAGCATCATCCCTCATCTTTTTCACTCTCCTATCCAGGCAACTCTCGCATATCAAAGCCAAAAACAGAGGAAAGGGCTGCAACCCACACACAGCTGCTTTTAAACACCTTGGCAGGTGTTCAAAGCACTGCCAAAGCATGTAATTCCCAATACCAAAGAAAGAGGAAGCAGCATCAGATGCAACAGAGCAGATGTTGAATTCACCTGCATCTACAATAGCCACTGTGACTCACAATCTCAAATAATCCTATCTTGCACTGACAATGCTGCCTGATCAGAGTCTTTGGAGTATCTCCAGTGTAAATTTCAGAGAAGAGACATGAACAACACTCATCACTTCAGGCTATGTCCACCTCTGTCCTCCCTCCCAGATAACATGCAACCAGTGAGGCAGATAAAAAACCAACACATTCTTAACTCCTTTTTTCTTTCTTTAAAACCTTCCTGATGCCCTTAACCTTGAAAGGCAAATTCCAAGCATTCATAACCTTCAGAAATTCTCACCCGTCTCCTGGGAATTGGGCATCTGATATCAGGCTGGTCACCAAAGTTTTTGTAAGTAATATAGTTTTCAGAACAGATCAGCACCCCGCTGGGGCCATCAGAACCACCAGGAACTGAAAGAGAAGTGTCAGGAAAAAAAGTCTTTACCACAGATCTGACTTACTGCCTGAACATTTGGTTTTCTGTAAAGTAATGTAGTTACCAGTGCTCTCCATCACCCTACATATATGAATCTGCTCTTATTGAAAAGGAACACTAAAGACTGAGTAGAGTTGCCTGTGCCAGCATGAGAACAGGGCAGATGGAACCAGGGGACCAAGAAGGATGCAGCTTCAGACAAACTGCTTAAGTTATATCCTTCCTGCTCATTCTTGTCTAGAAAGCCATGACATGCCCAAAATACCACGCTAGCAACTTGTCAGTTAAACACAACCCTTGGGTTTCTGGTACATTTATTTGCTGTCAGAAACATCCATGAGATGGTTTTTTAGAGTATGATTTTAAAAATGCTTCTATTGAGATCTTAGCATAACAAAATATATCATCAAAACAGATTCAGCACAATATTCGGTGTCTGTCTGACAGCTGCCTACAGGAAATGCAATAGGGCAAGGATACAAAAATGCTCTCCTAGCTCAGTGTCTTTTGTGCTTGGAATCTACAGCAGTTTCCCGGGTTGAAGGTGTTACATTGGCTTTGCATCCAACCCCTCAAGTGGGCTTTTAGTCCATGGGCTCACCTACTGCCTTTAGCTGATGGAATCGCATGCAAGAGAGTACAACAGCACTTACACATTACCTAAAACTAAATCCTTTTGCACTGCTACCAGCTAACTTCAGGAGCACTCTCAAACTGCAGCTGCTTCTATGAATTCTTGCATATTTCCATGTGTGAACCACCCCTCATTACCTGACTCTGAGGTTGGCTAATTAATTTACACTGATAGCTCAGACTACAATCGAAACAACTCCTAAGATGTGAAGAGTATTGATTGTATTTCCCGGGGGGAATGGGAACCAAGTAGATCCATGAGAAAATGACTTTGTGGGCAGTACCTGTTATAAGGAAGTTGCCATGCTCTTCCAGGGGCTCACTGTATTTCCTGACAACGTGGTTCAAACCCAAGTCCAGTTCATAAAATGTCAATGTCTGCTGTGTGTTGGCTGCAGCTTCTCCTGTTGGATCATTGTCTGCTTCCTAAAACAGAACACCAAACAACAATAGAGGTGTCTTTCAAGAGAAGTGTTAAAAGAAAGAGCAAAGCTGATGTGTGGGGAAACAGTTTTGAGTGACAAAATAACAGCCAAAAGACTTGCTGGAAGTTGGACAAGAGAAGTTCAGACCAAGAAAATACGCATATTTTCAGCTGAAGAGCAAAAAGAATCCTAAAGACAACAAAGACTTGCACAAGACAAAAAGCCAGTACACTTGTGAAAAATGAAAACGCTCTCAGACAGCAAAAGCACCCAATGTTCCCCAATGATAGATAGAGAGGAGAGGAACAATAAAGCTCTAAAGACAGCAAAAGGAGATCAAGTTCTCACCTCATAATCCATTTCCAGACAAGCAAACATTGGGTTTTCAAACCCCACATCGACTCCCACCACGTGGTAGACCAAGGTATTTGCCTTGTGTGCTTCCAGTGGGGAGGAAATGGTGAGTCGAGCAGCAGCATCTCTGTTCAGGATATACACCAGTTTCTGCTTTTCAATGGCACCTGCAAGAAACAGCACACAAAGCCCATCACTTGATGATCAAATCTGACTATACCTACAGCCCAAAATCGAGTTGTAACTTCGCAAGAGAATGTTAGTGTTACTTCAGCTGAAGTTCACCATCGGTGTTTATCTCTGTGTCACCAATTAACCTCGAATGTCTCATTTTAAATCTTTCAGATTGCAAGCACAAAATGGCAACTTCAGCCCTGTAAAGCCAAAGCCTGACCCTTTGAATTACATTCACCTGGCCCAATATTCCATCTACAATGGCTTGAGGCAGATCTACTCACTCATTCCACCACACAAGAGGTGACAGACTGCAAGGAAAAAAAGACAAATGGAAAGAAGCAGCCAGATGTTCTGCTATTTAAAGCCAACAACTTTTCCACAGAAATATTTAATCTAAGAAAACACATCCTTGCCTGAAGCACAGCATCCACAACATAACAAACATCACTCACATATCAATGTGAACGGCACAGTTGGGACTGTGCTACTTTCTCACCCAGGAAAACCAGAAATGTTAGATAAGAAATAGCATCATTTATTGGTAGTCCTGATAGAAAAACACACTGGTAAACTACCATCAGCACTGCACAGAGCTGCCTTCAGCAAAATGAGAAAGTTCCATACACCTCATGCTAAATCTGACCAAAAAAAATTCTCCCAAGTGTCCCTCTACCTGTGAAGCCTGATCAGAAATGCATCTGGCTGTCTTCACGACACACCTCAGAGAAGAGACATGAACGGAGAACATCATTTCAGGCCATGGGAACTGACTGGCTACACTGTAGCAGTGCCGCTGGCAATTCCATCTTCTCTCCCACATCACACCTCAGGGCTCTGCACACTGCTAAGCAAACTGTCTCTTTCCAACTTGTTTTGGCCCAGCATTAGAATTTATTTGTGCAATTCCATCAGCATCAAGGAACTATTCTGCATGCCCACATTCTCCTTGACACAACTCAATGCCTAAAACACTGCCTGAGAAACAGTTCCAATTCTACCTGGCAGAAACTTGCTCCAAAATAAATACCCACAAGACAGAAGAGAAAAAAAAATCAGAACACAAACTGACAGAGTGACTTACTGATCATGACGGCACGGCCCTTTGGGTCCACAGCCAAGTACTGGCCTGGAACAATTCTGCGACATCCACTCTTGCCAAAGGTTTCCTGATGGATCTTCTCAAACACGTTTTTGGATGGCTGGTATTCCAGGATGACAATGCGCCCCGAATCACTGCCCACCACAATGTAGTCTTTGGTCCCTCCTGTCAGCCTAAAGGCCATAAGGGACCTGATGACTCCAAACACTTCCACGGTCAGCAAAGTGTGAACCTTCCCAGTGTTGGGATCAGGGCGGAGTAACTCCAGGATCTTGCCCCGGGAAACAACAATTTCTTGTTGTTTGGTTCCTGAAGAACCCAAAACATGAGCACAAGTCAGTAACAACAGAGCACAACACACAACTTCAAGAACTACAAGGGAAGAAGGGAAAACTTTGACCACCAAATGCCAGTTTTAGGATTACCATGGAGAAATTCAAGGAAACTTGTTCACCACATTAGGTACCACTATTGTTTGAACATATTTTAACATACCAGAAAATTGGTTAAAACACTCAATTAAATCTACAGATAAAACAGATCAATAGATAATCAAGCCAAACTTCTCCCCATCTTTCCACAAGTTACCACAGCACAAGTAAGACTCAAGAGCAAACGATAATGCACCAGCAAAAAAACCCCAGATGTACCAAAGCAAACTGTAAACCCCTTCTCTTTTCTTGTACTATCCAAAAAAAGCTCAAGCCAAGACATGTGAAGGGAGGAAAAGATTACCTGAGAAATTGCCATGGATGGCAAAGCTAATGCCTGTGGCACGCTGCAACGTCAGGTTGTATAGAAACATGGTGGCAACGGCTTTGCTTCACCTTACTGTAGCTCCACTAATTCTGCAACAAGTAGAACAAAAATATAAATTTCTCAAAAGAAAAGCCCTTCATCCAGCACAGAGAGAACCGCTGCCCTCCTATGTGTGCACGGACCACTTTACACCAGGAACCCGACTGCCACCCCACTATTTGGTATTTATTAGTGCGACGAGGCAAAAAGGCTCGCTCTCCCGAGGTGTCCCGGCTGCCGAGCGCCAGCTGAGCTCCTTATTGCCAGGCGGCTGAGCAGGACTTCCAGTAATTACTGCTGCCTAATCAGGGCTTTAGCTGTTCAGAAACCAAACATAATTAGGGAATCCCTCCGGGATCTCCGCGCCGTTACACATCCCTGACGCCACCGTTTCATTGACCGGGAGCACAGCCACCCGCAGCTGCTCAGGGCCGACTCCTCTCCGCGAGGCTGAGGCGGGAGGAAACCCCAGCACCAACCGGCCGCCCCGGGCTGCGGAAACTGCCCCTCAGGCCTGCCGAGGCCCCGGCAAGACGAGGAGTCAGCACCGCCCCGGGTGGGCTCCCCGCGCTCTGCGGAGCGCTTGCCACGGGAACCGACCACAGGTCACTGCCCGGCCCGGCCACCCCCACCCGGCCCAGGCGCCGAAGGCTCCGCGACGCTCCCCCGCCCCCAAACCAGCGGCCCGTCCTGCGCGTTCCGGTGGCGGAGCCAGCACCGAGCAGGCAGAGCTGCGCTCACCGTGCGGATGGCGGCGGATGCTGCTCCGGCCTAGGCGGGCGCTCCGCCGGCCTCCTCCGCCATCAGCGCCGCGCCTGCGCGCTGCCCTCCCGCGCCTTCTCCACGGGGCTTTCTGCGGGTCCGGCGCGCGCGCGTGCCGTATAGTTGGCGGAGGCTGACGCAAGGAGTGCCTGAATAATTGCAGCGCTATGGCAGCTGCTTTCTGCACCAAGACTCCTCTCCAAGAAACCTTCAGCTGCCTTGTAGCATGGAGATCCGAAGGGGCCTTAGCTTTCCTCGCTGCCGGGCGGACCCGAGCGGCGCCAAGGCTCAGGCACCGCCTTCGACAGCCCCGCCGGGCCCCACGGCGGCACCGACCGCGTCAGCTGCGGCCCAAGATGGCGGCGGCCACGGCTCCGGGATCGAAGGCGCTGCCGGGGGAGAGCGGCGGCCCCGCCGCTTCCGCCCTGTCCATGGAGCGGATCCAGTCGCTGACCGACCTGGCGGACCTGGAGGCCGCCTACAGCCGGCTGTGTGAGGAGGAGGTGTGTGGGGCCGGGCACGGGTGGCGGGGGGGCCCCGGAAAGCGGATACTTCTCTGTCACTGTGCCCCTTATTGTTGGATCCTCTCTAGAGATGTTTTATACGGACTCAGCCGCCCCTGGGGCCCGGCCGGGGGTCGGCGTCGCCTCCGCGGATCCCTGAATCGCGAGCAGCCTGGAGATTCTGGGATCTCGTGCTCTGGAAGCCCGGCCGGGGGAGGAGTTTGTGGGTTATCGGACTTAGAAGTGGTGTGATGGAGATAACAAACCCGATGCTTTCAAATGGCAAAATCATAAAGATTTAGAGGATTAAAACGAGAGCTTAGGAAGGATTTATTTATCATATGATCTCTTGAAAGCACTAATGCCGTGCTAACTCTGTGTCCTTAGCTTGGACATAGGGTCTGTCAGAAGTTGCTGACCTGGAGGAGGAGAGCTGAAGACACAACACTTGCTTCATCCTTTTTTTTTTTTTTTTTTTTTTCCCCTTTCAGAAAGTCGTGCAGGAAGAGCTTGATGCCCTCCTGGAGCAGCAAAGCACTATAGAGAACAAGATGGTTGCTCTTCATCGCATGGGGTTAGTTGTCCCCACCACCTCCCCTTCCTTCTCCTTGCTAGATGACCCAGATATTCCTTTCTGTGTTGTAGGGGAAGCACATCCATTCTCAGAAAATGTCAAACTTTAAATCAGTTTGTGGTAGGGAACAGTAGTTGGATCCTTATCCCCAGGTGCCCAGTTCTTCTCTGCAGCACTGACAATTGTGTCCTCACCCAGACTGACTCATTTTGGTGTAGGCTGAGCAGCTTTTTTTAAGTGTCACCTCACATATTGCCAGGTTTCAGCATCAATGTTTAGATCAGGTGTTTTGCGTCAGGCTGTCTACCGGTGTGAACAAATATTACTGCCTCTTCATGGTACACTTTGTGCAGACAGCTGGAGAGTCATCCTAAGTGGCCTCGTGTCTAGGAGAAGCTCAGAGGACAGGTTTACAGACTTCACCTCTGCTTCAGAAGTGGAGAATGTCATAAAGGCTCAGTGGTTTCTTCATGCCCTGTGTGGTAGCAAGGCACAGTTGGTCTGTGCAGCCTCTCCCAAAGCAATCTCCTGCGTTGCTCCCAGAGAAAGGAAGTGAAACAAGAGAGAAGGTTGTGGCAGGGCCAGCTGTGTTTGGAGGAAGGGCCATCCTGCTGTTGCACATCATCTGACTGGTTAGTGTGTGCATCTCACGCTCAGTTCACGTGTGTTCCCAGCCCTAATCTGCAGCTGATCGAGGGGGATGCCCAGCAGCTGGCAGGGATGATCACCTTCACCTGCAACCTGGCTGAGAATGTCAGCAGTAAAGTCCGTCAGCTCGACCTTGCCAAGGTAACTGGGCTGAGGGAGGTTGGGACTTGTCACCATCAAGCTGTTTTCTGTGCTCACAGCACAGCAGATGTGCCCTTCCTTTAGTGGGCAGGTGGGCTGGAAACTGCTTTGTTCTTTATTTTAGCTGTGTCTTTCTGGACTCCTGGATGTTGCATGGTGTAAGAATAAATATCAGAATCGTAGACTGGTTTGGGCTGGAAGGGATCTTAAAGCTCATCTCATTCCCAGCTCTCCTGCTGTGGACAGGGACACTTTTCACTAGGACCAGGCTCCTCAGAGCCCTGTCCAGCCTGGTCTTGAACACTTCCAGGGATGCTCCTTCATATAGCAGCTGGTTCTCCCACATCCCCATCTGTACACGCAGCTCCTGGTAGAATACTCTGAATAAGGTGAGGGTAGTACTCACTAGTGCTCTTGTCAGCACAGTACTGAGGACACTGAGTGGAGATGGCCCACGTCACCCAAGCCAGGTCAGGAATCTGGGCTGTTCTATTCCGTGTCTAGGCACAGGCTGAGGGGTGTTGATGTGAGCACTCAGCACAACTGCTCAGATCAAACAAATAATGTGTGGTGGTGTCTCTGGTCTCTGTCTGCTTGTTACAGAGGAGAGTATCCTCCAAGTTCAACCTCAGTTTTGACAAATACTGTTCCTCTTGCAGAGCCACTGGTCTTAGCACTTTCTAAATAGTGTGGGATTTTTGCTTACGTAGTAGTTTTGTTGTGTAGAGAAGTATTGAGAGAAGAAATCAGTCTATTTCTTTTTTCCCCTCATACTGTCTTCTCATTATTGCATTTCCCTGGCCCATTCCTGCAGCTGGAAGCATTACTGGTTGCCTTTCTTGCAGAACCGACTCTATCAGGCCATTCAGAGAGCTGATGACATCCTTGACCTGAAGTTCTGCATGGATGGAGTTCAGACAGCCTTGAGAAATGAAGACTATGAACAAGCAGCAGCTCATATCCATCGCTATCTGTCTCTGGACAAGTCAGTGATTGAGCTCAGTCGTCAGGGCAAGGAAGGTAAGCACTGTTTGTAAGGAGATGCTGATGAGTCACCTTTCCAATGGATTTCTAGAGGCTGCTCATTCCCCATGGTAGATAGCCTCAGCCAACAGACAAAGCAGAGATCTAATGCTGGCCAGAGATCTTAGTATTTTATAGACTGACTTAGAGGTGAATGTTTCTGAAGTGACATTAAATCAGAATTATCATGAATTGAAATAAAAGTTCCTGGCACACAGCTGTAATAGTATTTCATGTGCTAACTAAGGAAAGGACAAAACGTTCATACCAGAAGAAGTAAGGGAGAAGGCTCTATCAAGGAGAATTGTTCTCATGTTACAGTGTGCTACCAAGCAGAGCAACTGGAAAAGGAGTAAACTGCCAGATTCCTAAGAGGAAAATCCCAGTGGATGTGTTGTCTTCTTCCATGCAAAATCACAACATTACATCACACACCAACCTGTTTGTCTTTGCCTGGAGAGGAATTCCAGGGTGTCTTCTGCCTTCTCAGCTTGGGGCTGCACAGTGCTGGTCTCTCTCCTGGGAAAAAAAGGTAGAGTTTGATACAGTACTAACATTGTGCTGTTGCTTTCCCCTTTCTTTTCTGTCCCTTTGACCAGGGGGCATAATTGATGCCAACCTGAAGCTCTTGCAGGAAGCAGAACAGCGTCTGAAGACAATTGTTACAGAGAAATTTGAAACAGCTATGAAGCAGGGAGACCTGCCCCAGGTGGAACGGTTCTTCAAGATCTTTCCTCTGCTAGGCTTACATGAAGAGGGTTTGAGCAAGTTCTCTGAGTACCTCTGCAAGCAGGTAACAGGCCCTGTGAAACCCAGGGGGAAAGCAAAACACAATCTCTGTCAACAGATGTTGTGGAAGTAGATTGTGGTTGGTGGTTTAATCTTCAAAAATAGCACTGGCCTTAGTTCATATCTCTCTCTGCATTTGCATGCTGGGTTGGGCTTTCTGGTGTCTGAATACAGATCCTGGGGCCTGTCCAACTTCTCCTTCTGTGTCTTGGTCTCTGCACTTGCTTGAAGTTCATACAATGAGCCTGAAAAGAGAACAAGTTTCTGCCTTTCCTTGAGCCTTGAGTTTTCTACAAGAGAGGACAGGATTCCTGTTCAAAGGATGAACAACAGCAATAGCTCTTGCATTGAGAAGGCCCTTAGAGGGTGAAAGCTCTCTAAGGGCACGGACAGAGAAACTGTGGGTGAGGAATACCTTTGGCTGTTCAGCTGACTGGTCCTGTTGCCATGCAGGTGGCCAACAAAGCAGAAGAGAACCTGCAGTTGGTGATGGGGACAGACATGAGTGACCGTCGAGCTGCTGTCATCTTTGCAGACACCCTGACACTCCTCTTCGAAGGTAATCTTCCTTTCCTCTCCTGATTGATTGAGAATAGCCCATGATGAGACTGTGCATCGATTTATATGCTTTTAATTTTTGCTCACAAAATGCCTTATTCCCCTTTGAGCTGCAGGCGTGTCGCACTTGAGGGACAGGGACACAACTAGTAGGATTTATTCCAGCCAGGAGAGGGCATCATAATAAACCAGTTTTCCTGTGTACACCTTGCACAAGCACAAAGTGGATTTGCAAAGGATTTGTTTGCTTCCTCCAGGAATCAGGCTCTTCCTGTTCTCTGCATCCTTAAACAAATGGGTATTCCCTGGAGGTTTCTTCAGACTTGCAGCTCTCCAGACAAACAAATCAGATCCCTTAGGGATGAGCAGCTGTTGGTGCCTCCAGGCCTGGCTCTTCAAGAAGCACCATGGGAGCTTGAAAGCAGAGAGGGAAGGGAGAGAAGGGAATATGAATGCTCTATGGGAATGTTGCCAACAACAGTAATTGAGATCCCGCGGTGATTAACCACCTTCTCTGTGAAATCTGCTCTAATTCCAGGCTGCACCACTGCCAAGTTACTCTCCCAGCCTGGCACCAATAGAGCTTTCTTGGCAGTAGTGTCAAAAGAGGGGGAGTGTTGCTAACTTTTGGAGTAGAGCATTTGGGAGAAGAAAGCAATATTGTAGAGACACTTCCTTGGAGATGAGATTTTCCTCCAAGGAGTTCTTGCCTTTGCTAATGCTTGCTCTCTGCAGCAAGTGTGTGCCCAAGAGCCATCCCTAGGCTGATTTTTCTCTGTAACCTGGCAGGTGCTGAAAGCTGAGACTGGGTTTGGGTGGCAGTTGTGCTCCCTGCCAGGTTTAGCTTGTGAGGCTTTGTCCTGGGGAAGCTTCATACCTTGTATCTTGCTGGGCTAAAGGACAGCTGGCACACAGGGCATGGCAGGAGTTCTGTTTAGGGAAAGAGAGGTGGCTTCTGCTCCAGGAGATTTGCACTCTTTATCTGTGGAGTGAATGATCTTTTGTTAGGTCTGGTCTATGGATCTGTATAGCTCTGCTGTACTCTGGGAGCTGCTGGTTGAGTTTCTCCCTTCTTCCCACAGGGATTGCTCGCATTGTGGAGACCCACCAGCCCATTGTGGAGACCTACTATGGGCCAGGGAGGCTCTACACCCTCATCAAGCACCTTCAGGTGGAGTGCGACCGGCAGGTGGAGAAGGTGGTGGACAAGTTCATCAAGGAGAGGGACTACCACAGGCAGGTAGGAGCAGTGTGAGGCTGCCTGATGCAGCCAGCTGTGCCCTCCATCCAGCTCTGTGGAGCTCCCACTGCCATTGAAGCAGCAGAGTTTGACCTTGTGTATTGAGAGAAACCTTGCTTTACTCCATATTTACCCTGATAGCTGAAGGGGTTCGGCCTGTAGCTGTGCTTTCTGATGCAGAGAAGGATTCACTGGGAGCATGGTAAATGCACCCTGGACACTCTTTGCTGTGCTTTCAATACACCTTCCCCACTGTCTTGTTCCTGCTTTAATGCAGGGCTGCTCTAACAGTCTCATGCTCACATACCTGCCTCTGGTCAAGTCCCATCCCACCAGCCTTCCTCGTAGGACAAGCTCTGCCTTGGAGGAGGAGGAAGTGAACTGATGTAGTTCCCTAACTGATGTAGTTCCCTTCTCTGGCTGTGCTTCCTGCAGAGCATTCCTATCACCCCCAGTGAGTAAGGACTTCCTTACTCTACAGCACAAGAAGTGGCTGGTAACTCCAAGTCATCAGCAAAGACTGATCACTCTCCCTTTCTTTTGTGATTGCAGT
Organism: Pardalotus punctatus; assembly: GCA_013400915.1. Lineage (NCBI taxonomy): Eukaryota > Metazoa > Chordata > Aves > Passeriformes > Pardalotidae > Pardalotus > Pardalotus punctatus. The sequence continues at coordinate 18,635 of VZTX01024019.1, read as the reverse complement.
TCCAGCAAGTCCAGAGTAGCATGATGAGAAGTTCTTCTGCAGAGAAGATTGAACCAAGGTACAAAGAAAAACTCTTTATGCTCTAATCTTCCACTCTTGAGTTGTTATTAACACTACTTAGCATTTAGATAATTCTCCCAGTCTTCCAGAAGCTTTGTTGCTATTAACTCACAAAGTCCAATTGTTAGGTGCCCTTCACTGCCCTTCTTTAAAGGAAGCTTCTGTAGTGGAGTTTTATTTTGTTTAGTCATTACTTCTAAGCCTTGGCTCTAAGCATTCCTGGAGGACTGGCAATATCACTGCACATGAAGGACTGAGTTTTTAACTGCCTGTGCCCACTACCCTTTCATGGCCAGAGTACAGTCCTTGGAGCCTGCAGAGCAGATAATTTGTGACAGAATCAGGAAAAAATTTTTGGTTCTTATTTAATCTGTACTACTGCTGCAGCAGCTCTGTACCATCAGTTTCTTGATAATGAACTGCAGTGCTTTCAATCTCCCTCTTTTTCTCCTTATCGTAAGTATTTACATAACCCTTAAGGAAGGCCATCTGAAAGTGCACCCAGCCCTTCTGGGACTGCCTGACTTACAAACACGCCTTGAAAGAAAACTTAGGTTCCTCAAGGAAGATCTGTCTGTGAGCCTGCATAATTATTATTTCAGCAGTAATACCCACTTGCTATTTGCTTTGAGTAACTCTGCATGCATCCCAGTTTTCTGATTTTCTTTTTCACCTGTGAAATAAAGTTGATGTTTCCTTCTCCCACTTGTGCACCATGAGGCTTCAAGCAGGATTTGTAAAATTCTTTTGTGCGCACTGATGAAAAAGCTGATGTGTCAGTCTTTTTTTCTTCATAATCATCTCTGATCTGAGCATTGTGTTCTGCATTGTAACATGCCTTTTTTGTCTCACATTTCCTGAGCTGTTGAGCTTAAACAGATTCTTCATCATCTTCAGAGAAACACATGAATCTCTCTCTGCGCAAAAGCACATACATGGAGGGGACCACATTTGAGACCAGGCATTTCTAACACTGGCAACATAGGGCTCATGAAATTATAGCAAAACTGAGTTAGGAAAGGACTGATGAAGATCTCTAGTCAAACCTCCCACTCAAAACAGGGCTCATTTTGAAGTTACATCAGGTTGCTTTGAGTCTTGCAGTTGTTACCACTGTGATTTTGACATGGATATCCTCACATCTATGAGGAAAAAGAGGGGGAGTGTTGCTAAATCTTGGAGTAGAGTTTGTGAGAAAAAAGCAGTATTGTAAAGATACCTCCTTGGAGATGATTTTGGGGGATGTTTTGATTGTGAGTGTGTGCATTCTTTCACATACCCATTACTCTCCTGAGCTTTGCCACTCGACGGCACAGATGGAAAGGCTCAGTATTGATCTCATAGTACAAGAACAGAGAACACACTACTTAACTGAATTAAATTAGTGCCTCTCCTTTTGTAATCTTGCTGCCTTGATTCTTGCTATTTCTTCCAGGGAGCTTGACCCTATTTTAACAGAAGTCACTCTGATGAATGCTCGCAGTGAGCTCTACTTGAGGTTCATCAAGAGACGAATAATAGCTGATTTTGAGGTGGGAGATGCCATGGCCTCAGAAGAGGTAAAGCAAGGTAACACCTTGAGTGCTCATAGGCTCTGCTCATGAAAGCCAGAAATGGAGATATACCTGAGTTAGTGGCAGAGCAGAGTGGCACAGGGTCTGCAAAGACACTTTAGAAGCACTCTGTGGGAGATGATTGTGTAGCCTGGCCTTCCTGTTTTCAGCAGTGGTTGTTCCCTCTAACAGGGAAACCACCATTAAGAATGGCTGTAGAGTATAACAAACTGAAGTCCCCAAAGAGAGGGAGAGCCATTTGGTCACTGCAGGCACAAATCCTACGGGTGGAGGCCATGGATAAACAGGCTCAAGGTTTTGGTACTCTGTGTAGCTCTGGAAATCACTTTTGTCACCTGCAAAATCCAGCTCAGCAACTTCAGCTCCACAGTTGAGGCTTATGATCTGTTCCAGGTTGGGCTTGGCAGGTGTGTATCTGTTGGGTGCCCATGAGACAGGCAGCAAGGGAGCTTGGTGGAGCTGCCTCCTGGCCCTGGGTCCCTGCTGATGATTCTCTCTTGTGTTCCACAGAGCATCAAAAATACCTGGACAAGCTCCTCAACAACTGTCTGTTGAGCTGCACCATGCAAGAGCTCATTGGCTACTACATCACCATGGAGGAATATTTCATGAGGGAGACTGTCAACAAGGTAGCGAAAAACCTCTTGGATGATTCTGTGTGTGTGCTCCTCAGTCCTCTGGTGAGCATCCCAAGGGAGGGATATGCATACATGGCAAGTCTGCAGTTGTTGGGAAAGTCTTTTGTTTCCCTTGGCCTTGACAAGCAAGTGGTTGTTTCTGAACTTTGACTCCAGACATACCCCTGGGTATCTTCCAGGTCTATGGGCTACGGCAAACTAGTCTGAGTGGTGCCAGCCACACAGGGTACAGTTCCACTCAGGGTGAAGGGGGCAGACGGGCAGTTTGGTCTCTCAGCACTGCCGGGGCAGCATCACTCAGAGCACTGAGACAGCTTTCTTTGCAGGCTGTTGCTATGGACAGCTGCGAAAAGGGCCAGCTCACCTCCAGCATGGTGGATGATGTGTTTTATATAGTGAAGAAGTGCATTGGGCGTGCTCTGTCCAGCTCCAGCATTGACTGTCTCTGTGCCATGATCAACCACTCCACCACTGAGCTGGAGTCTGACTTCAGGTAATGAAAATACATCAGGTTCATTGTAACGTGCCTCCACCTCACGTTCTGCAGCTGGTGTGTGCTGTCAGATGGCCGCCTTTGTGCTCTTTCCTTTGAACCTCTGGCTTGTCATTTCCATGGAAGATGCTTGTAGAAAGCAATGGCACGTGTGGGAAGCTGGATCTGGGCATTTTTTCTCATGGTACTGGTGATCCACCTGTAGAACAAACAGAAGAAAGAACCTCATAGCCCAAAATCCCTATGAGATGGAATTGCCTTGTAGCATTGGGGTCCTACCCTGCTTGAGGGTACATGGTCACCCCATGTTGTTCTCTGGATTACTTAATGGTTCGAACTTGGGATGAGAGACTGCAGAAATTGCCCTGCTGTTTTTTATTCCAGTGTGGGAATGGGGAACTGTGACTGAAGACAGCAGGCAGCTGCAGGCAGGATATTTGGGAAAGCTCAGAAACTGTGTGATTGTGTTTTTCTTTCAGCCTTCAGATGCTGTCAGGAAATATTTGCCAGCCTTTTTTTGTCCCTGTGGAGTTCCACTTACCTTGTTCAGGTCACAGCTCAGGCAGAATGCTGTCCCCTGACACAGAGCATAATTCTGTTGTTGCTTGCAGTTATTTGCTCTTAACCCTGGTGTGTTCTGCTTGCCCATAGGGAGGTTCTGTACAACAAACTGAAGCAGGGCTTCCCAGCCACGACCTTCCAGGACTTCCAGAGAGGGGTGACCAGTGCTGTGAACATCATGCACAGCAGTCTGCAGCAGGGCAAGTTTGACACCAAAGGCATTGAAAGCACCGACGAGGCCAAGCAGTCCTTTCTGGTGGGTTTGGTGGCTGTTCTGGTGTAGAATGAGTTGGGGTGGGGAGAAAGACAATGGGGTACTTGTGGGAACAGGTTTGGTGTGACTGTTCTGTTCAGAGAACCTGAAAACCTGTTCAGGTGTGGTGGGTGGCCCGCCTTTGGATCTCTGGTCGATGCTGCTGCCTCACCTTGTGTTTGTAGAGCTTCCAACACCAGGCCTGTGCAACTGTGATTCCCTGAGTGCCTCTTGGGCTGCTGCAATGGCAGTTCCTTCCAGGCTGGGGAAAAATCTGTGCTCTTTTGAGGTGTCCACCAATCCTGTTCCTCACAGGCTCTGCACAGAGGTGGTGGGGGAGCATCTCATCCACACCTTCCTCCAGATAAAAAAGACCTGGCCCAAGCTCAGCTCCTTCACTTACCAGAGTGAAGAGTTTTCATTAGAGCAGGATTGTCTGCTCCACTTGGTCTGCAAGATCCTCCTGTTGCCTTCTAACAGTGGAACTGCACTCTCTGCATGTGTGAACGGGCACAGGGAGCATCCCAGACCCCTTGGAGAGCATCAGAAGGGCTGCTTCTCCCTCCTGTCTTCTGCAGCATAACACATCCTTCCCCATGCTGGGATGCTGTGTAGACTTTGTATTGTGGAAAAGACCATCTCTGGCTCTGCTCTCTCCAGGTTTGAGCAGACTTGTGGGCAGAGACTGAGAGCACTGGAGAGGGGCTGGCTCACCATGGCTCATCTTCCTCTCCCTTGGGTCTGAAAAGCCAAGTGCTGAAGAGGTTCCTTGGAACTTTAACTGTAGGAAGAGAGAAGGCAACAAAGAGAACAGGATGGACTGAACTCTTCCATCTCATTGAATTCTTTGTTACAGGTTTCTGCATTTCTTGAAGCAAAGGGCTTAAAATGTCAGTTCTCCCACTGAATTTCCTCATTCACCTGTCACCTTGCTTCATTTCCCAGTTTGCACAAACTCCAGCCTTATACTGACATTTAGTTCAGCTTCAGCAGGTAGAAGACAGTCTGTTCAGTGGAGAACTGATACTCGTCTGGCACAAGGGCTGCTGATTCCTCCTGCCTAGTTACCTGTGCCTCCCTGTCTCCCCTGCTGCTCTGGACACAGTGTATAAAACATTGCCCTCAGCCACTCCTGCTCTGTTCTTCATGACACTTACAGAAAGTTGGGGCTACCCTATGGCTTCCATCCGTCACCAAAAAGTGGGGCTTTGCTGCAACATCATGGACAGGGTGATGAGGAAAGGAAGTAAACTGTCTTGAACTCTGTACTAGCTGGGGGTTCAGGACATGTACTCAGTTGCTGTATTTTAGCTTCCTGCAGCTTGGTGAATCTGCAGTGCTTTGATCTCACTGTAGCAAGTCTGTCCCTTAACTGCTTGTGTTTCAGTCCATACTGACTGGTGTAAATGTATGGACTTGGGGATGAGGTGCTGGGAAATTCCATTTAATCCAGTTTGGGTTTGTTTCGGGTTTTTTTCAGGTGACCTTAAACAATGTGGAAGTCTGCAGTGAAAACATCATGACCCTAAAGAAGACTTTGGAGGTGCGGTCTGTGTTATTTACTGTTTTTTCCTAAAGCAAATTTGTAATATCCTCCCTTGGCAGGGATGGGGGGCTGTAAAGTAAACCATCTGGACTTTGATATGCCTGAATTCCTGAGGTCTTTGCCCTCCAGCCTTAGGGAAGCAATTTTGAGCTGGCAGAGCAATTTCCGGCTGATAGTAGCAGCCAGAAATACCAGTTTCTCCAGCCTGACCAACCTGGTGTAGAAATAACGTGCATCATGGAGAGTCTGCAGTTCTCTGGTGTAGGGCTGGACAGTCTCTGGCTTCCTTTCTTGATGTCCTCTCTCTCCAGCTGGAGCCAGCAAGCTCTGCCTTTGTAAGAGCAAGAGTTGGGCTCCTGTCCTAGCCCACACACTGCTGGGCAGCCAGAGCTCGGCAACACGAAGGGATAAAAACTGCCCAGGTTATTAATTTGCAGCTTATGCACGAATCTCTTCCCTGCAGAGTGACTGCAGCAAACTGCTTAGCCAAGGATTTGGGGGTGAACAAGCACAGGCCAAGATTGAGAGCTGCCTCTCGGACATGGCTGCTGTCTCCAACAAATTCCGTGACCTGCTGCAGGTGAGCATCTCTTCAAATTACTGCTGGCTTCCAAAACTGGCTGCTGGTGTCTTCAGGGAGAACTGTGGCAGGAATCACGTCAGCCCAGGGCCAGTCCATGTGTGACTCCAGGAGTGCTGGGTAGGTTGCAGGAGGGAGCTTTGAGGCATGGAAACAGCCCCAGTCCGTTTACACAGCCACACCAGCTGGCGGCTGCATAAAAAGCACTGGAAGCAGCTGCAGAGCCAGAAGGAATGTTGCTTCATTTGTCTTCACTCAGCACGGAGTTGCAGTTGGTTCAGCATTTTCAGGAGAAGAAATATTAATAGCATTTCCATCTCCTCCATTCTCCCTTGTGGCACAGCACATTGTCAAGTTGTCCACAGCCTCACTAAGTAATGCTGAAGACAGGCTGTTGGTAGAGAAGAGCTGCTCTTTTCTCAGCTTTTTCCGTCTTTCCCAGATGCAAATACTCCTCAGCATGGAGAAGACTCTCTGGCTAAATCCATTGTCCTGTGGCATGCTGGGGCCTGGTGTTGTAAAATTTCAGTGGTCTCTGACAGGGAGAGAAGCAGGAACACCTAGTACCTTCTGTGGAAAGAAATCAAAGGAGAATATTTTGAACGAGGTTTACCTTTGTACTTCACAGAGGGGCCAGGCTATTTTTTGTTTGGCTTTGCAGTTTAGGGCAGGCTTATGCCTTCAGTTCAGCACTGCTAGCAAACCCTCTTGGGGACTGTGGTCAGTGTCAAAACCAAAGGGCTCATCAGCAAGGAGTAAAACTCTCGAGTCTGACTCTAGTGCGGTTTTAAAAGTGGCTGCAAAGCAATCCAGAGGCTGAACAGGAAGCTCCTGCGCTGCCTGAGTCACACACACATTGAATTTGCCTCAAAAAAGGACAATTGCCAGCAAGGCCTGCTCAGAAATGCCAGTTTTACTAAAAATCTTCCATCAAATGCCAGTCAGAATCGGCACTGACATAGTTTCATGTTGAGTGAGCTTTCATGACACCTTGCTGAGCCAAAGAGGGGTGGCTGGCAGGAGAGGGCTTTGAGAGCTCTCATCACAGGGGACAGAACAGCCTTTGCTGACAGCCTGCTGCTCAGGGGAGATGGCAAGTGCTGGGGTTATGATTAATTCAGGGAACTAACTGTGGTTACAGCTTTTATCCTCCTTTTAGATTCTCCTACTGAGCTAAGCTGCACTGGAGGTGGGAGGCATCAGTTGAGTTCAGTCACAGTGCCCTGGCTGGTGCTGAGTAGAAAAGCTGGAGTTTGCATTTTTTCCTACCCTGTGTGCCTCGCTCCTGACAGGAAATCTGTAGCTGTGTGGAAAGGGGTGGGGAAGCACAAGCCCTTCAGACCAGGCTACAGAGTCAGCACAACAACAGCTTCAGGGCTAACGTCCTTTCTTCTCTTCTTGTCACATCCGGTACCAGAAAGCTCTGAGGACACCGAGTGTGGGATCTGGGACTTCTGGGTTCAGTTTCCTGTGCAAGTCTGTGGGTCAGTTTCCCCAGCTGAGAATGGGAAGTAGCATCAAGACAGCCTGGTTGTAAAGATTTTGTGCCTCACTGTGCTCTCTTCTTGCTGTCTCCTTCAGGAAGGTCTCAATGAGCTCAACAGCACAGCCATCAAACCCCAGGTGAAGCCCTGGATCAACCTATTCCTCTCTGTCTCCCACAACATCGAGGAGGTGAGGCTCAGTGTGCTCTGCTTCCAGCTGTACTTGGGCATTCTCCATCCTCTGCTCAGCAGCACAGTCAGACCAACCACTGTTTCCTTCCCCTCAGTTATCTGCTATTTCCTTGGCACAGAGCTTCAGTAAAATACCCATATCTTGCTCAGCAGCTGAGCCTGGAAAGGGACACTTGGCTAGAAAGGAACTTGAGAAAATGGAAGGGACAAAGTGCTAGGGACCTCCCTTCCTGTCCTCTGGGCTGTTGACTGTGGTTTACTTCAGGCCCCATAAACAACCCTTTCTGCATTTCACTGTCAGGAGGAGTTCAGCGACTATGAGGCCAATGATCCCTGGGTCCAGCAGTTCATCGTCAATCTGGAACAGCAGATGACAGAGTTCAAGGTGAGAGAAGGAGGTGGCAGCCTGCCAGGCTTTGCCCAGACCTCCACATGGCATCCTCCAGCTCTTTCCCTGCTTGGCAAGCAGAGTTGTCCCCCAGTGCCATGTAGGGCTCTTAGGAATCCAGTCATGCCCTTCTCCTGCAATTCTCAAAGCCTGCTTGCAGGCCCTCCATGCCTGGATCACCTCTGTGGTGCTCTCCACTTGCGAAGCCTGCAAGTCTTTATTTTTAAGCTCTCCTAGCCTTGGGTTTCAGGGACCTCTGCTCAGTTTTTCCTTACAAGAATGACACAGGTTTCTCCTTCCAGGCCGGACTGTCTCCAGTGATTTATGATACCCTCACTGGTCTTATGACGAGTCTCATAGCCATTGAACTGGAGAAAGTGCTGCTCAAATCCACCTTCAGCAGGGTAAGCAAAATACTCTTCTACTGTGTAGTTTGGCTTGACTGCAAACCCTCTGTAAAGGATGGGGCAGGGCAGAGGCAAATGTTACCCTCAAAGAAGCTCTGCAAACACCAGTGACTGACTCAGGGACACCCTTCACAGTAGCACCCACAGGGAGAAAGTGGGTTTTGTGATGGGACTGAGAAGAGCTGGCACCAATAAGGGGTCTGGGTTTTAAGGTGGGTCTAAAAATAAGCCACTTCAATCTGCAATAAATGGTCTAACTGGGACCCTCCGACTCAGAGACCTTCCCCTGCCTCCGTCCGACTTTTAAATGGTGTCTTGGCACAACCCCTGGGCCTGCTTGGAGAGTTAACAGATCTCCCTTGGTGCCCGCAGCTCGGCGGTCTGCAGTTCGACAAGGAGCTGAGGTCCCTCATTGCCTATCTCACCACAGTCACCACCTGGACTATCCGTGACAAGTTTGCCCGTCTTTCCCAGATGGCCACCATCCTCAACCTGGAAAGGGTGAGCTGCACTTGGTCTGCTTCTATTGGGGGATTGTGGGAGCATCAGCTGCACTGCACATGGCTTCACTGAGCTCATCCAGATATTGTCACCCCCTGCAGGGGTGTGGAGAAGCTGGAAAAGTTGCACATGTCTGATGGTGCTTGAGTTCAAACTTACCTGTGAAGGCAGTCTGTGCTGAGTCATCTCCTACAGCTCCACTCTTTTTCCAGGTGACAGAGATCCTGGATTACTGGGGTCCAAACTCAGGTCCACTCACCTGGCGCCTTACTCCTGCCGAGGTCCGGCAGGTGCTGGCTCTCCGCATCGACTTCCGCAGTGAGGATATCAAGCGGCTGCGCCTGTAGTTGGTCGGTGCTTGGATCGGCACCACACTGGAGCTAAGGGCAGGAAGGTTGCAGTCCTGGAGCCTGCCCCGATCCTGTCCTGGGGCTGGCTGTTAGGTGGTGTGGGGATGGGATGATGTCTGCCCTTCTGCTTGCATTCCTTGGAGCAAAGGGCTTTCCTGGGCCTGGCAAGAAGAGCTGCCATCCTTTTGTGGGAGCAGAAACAAGGCACCAGAGGAATCTCTCACGCTGAGAGCAGCATGATGCTATTTCTCAGAACACAGGCCAGTGCCAGCTTCCGACTCCCTGTGCTCTGCTGCCCTGCAGGAGGCCACAGGCCAGGACAGGTGGGGCTGGTGTGACTCAAATATGGGTCTGCTGCTGCAGTTCAGTTCCCTCTGTGCCCCCAGTTTAAGGGTCAGCTACTGGAGCCACAAGTGCTGAGCCCTGGCTCTCTCCTGGTGGTGATGGGGACTGTTCTGCGGAAGGGAAAAGGAGTGATTTCCTTGGGAAGGTGCTTGGAAAATCACTAGAAAACCTCTGTAGGAAGTGGGGCTGTGTCCCTGCTGGCTCTGTACAGCTACTCTGTAAATAAACCTCGCTTGGTTGAGCTGCAGTCTCCAGTGGTATGTTCAGCTGTGGGCCTGGAGGGAGCTGGAGAGATGTGAGACAAGAGCTCTGCTCTGCTCCAGTTCTTGTACCAGGGTATCCAGAGGATCTTCCTGTCTTGCTTGGCTGCCCCGTGTGGCTGCAGTGCTGTGGTGTCTCCCTCAGTCAGGGCTGTGGAGGGGAATGACCAGCCCTTGCACGCAGGTTCTGCCATTTCCACCCCTGGAAGTTTTGCCCATGTATTGCTGGGCCCTTGCTATCCTGTGGAGAGGGAGCAGCCCTGCTAGGGACAGAAGGGCACGAACACATGCTGAGAACAAGCTTTTTTATTTAGACAGACTGCAGGGACTAGTAACTTGCTTTCACTATTCACTATTTCACTGCTGAAACAGTGCCTCAGGACAGGAGAGGGCTTTGATTCCACATCCAGCTGCATCCCTGGTGCAGGAACACTGCATGCTGAACAGGCAGCTTGGGTCCCTGCTGCTGGAAGAGCAGGAAGACTCCTGCTAAAGGCAGCATCAGAAATGCTAGCTTGTTCCCTTTGGAGAACCGTAAAAACTGAAGTGAAACCCCAAAATCAGGCTGGAGACCCCAGCAAACTGTCCCTCCAGCAGAGGTAGTTTTGCCTGCCAGCACAACTTGGCACACAGCTTCTCCAGGCTCTGGCTTTTGGGGCAAATAGCAGCACAAAAAGACCGTATTTGAGACCTAAGGCACCTGAAGACCTAAGGCTGGAGCTGGCTGAAGAAGCTGTTCCTAAAGGAGCAGGGATTTCCCTGCTTACGAAGGCAGCTGGCTGCTCCCTGCCCTGGGTATCTGCCAGGAATGGGCCAGGGTTGGTTGAAGGCCTTCACACAGCCCTGTTCCCTCCAGGGTGAGCACCATCCTTCGTATCACATTCCATAACCTCCACAGAGAAACCATCTGTGTCCACCTCGATGCTGTGGATGCTGAAGTTGCCCAGTCCCTAGAAAAAAAGAGTCACAGGTTGGGGCAGGAGCCAGCAAAGGACCTGTTCTCACCTCCAAGGTCCTGGGGAGGGCATTGGGACAACAAGCAATTGCATCCCAGATGGAGTGGGGGGAGATGATCCTCGTGCTCTATGCAAGGCTGCTGCAAGCTGCCTGCATCGGCCGGGGGCTCACGGCTCACCTCGGTGTTTGCCAGGATGTGGTGCAAAGCCTCTTTCTGCCGAGGGGCTTTGGTTAAGATGTAAAGGAAGCCACCACCGCCAGCCCCAGCCAAGCACTGCCCGTAGACGTAGGGCCGGAGAGCGTCCATCATGCGCCCGACAGCCAGTGGCTCACAGCCTGGGGCCATGCACTTCTTCTGCTGCCAGTAGCAGTCCAGGCACTTGCCAAGGAGCAGCAGGTCACCTGCAGAGGAGGGAATATTGCAAATTACTTGTCTCTGTTCCTCATCCGAAGGGCAGAAACACCTCCGCCTCTCCTGCTCAGCCCAAGCTAAATTCTGCTTTCTCTTTTCCAGTTCCTCTCAGCTCTGCCTGCCGAGAAGGCAACCCCAGCCTTGTCACGTTGCTGTTTATTTTTAATCCTCCACAGGGGGAGGATTTTCTTGCTTTAATGCTCCAGCTTCCTCTCCACAGCAGCCAAATAAACCCGCTGCACTGACCAGGCATGGACCCCAGGCTGTCACCAATGGCTCACAGAAAATCCACCAGATTCAGCACGTCTAACCCCCTCTTCCTCAAAAATCTTTCTTCAAGCCTGAATTCTGGGGTATTGCCTGCTGAGGGTGGGCTTGGGCAAGGATTTGAGGCTTTTGCAGCTGCAAGACCCTGCACCCTCCACAACCTTTTCCCTCTCCAAAACTGCACAGCCTCTCCCCAGGAAAGCTTGTGTTTCTTCAGCTGTTTAAAGGGCCAACCTGGCCCAGGGAAGGGGGCTCACACCTTGCCTCAAGGCCTGGGCACACTCCTCAGCGTTGCTCACCAGCGCATCAGCATTTTGCACGACGGAGGGCAGCCTGGCATACCAGTTCCTCACCACATCCTGCAAGAGGCCAGAATGTCCCTGTCACTGTCCTCCTCGCTCTGGCAGCACCTGGGGAGGTAGCGCTGCGCCCACAGCCTTGGGTGCCAGCTCCTGCTGGGGTGGCAAAGCTCTGCACAAGTGAAGGGCCACAGGGGGAGCAGAGGGCAGAGCCTGTGATACCCAGGAGCACCCAGGCATTACCTGGAGCAGGTTGCGTGCCAGGCGAGTCTTCCCTGTGTACACCAGCAGCAAGTGATCATTCAGGGTCTGAGTAAAACCATCAGGGACCAGGATCTGCTCCACTTCCACTCTGAGTGGCAGCTGGGCCTTAGACCTCCCGATTTTGATGCCAGGAACAAGCCCACCAACCTGGTCCTGCCAACCACCCCCTGCAGGGCAGAGGGTCATCAACCACTGCCGGGACCCCCAGCTTGTGGGTCAGCTTCTCCCCCAGGCCCTACCTGTTGTGAGCCTCTGCTCCAGGTGCAGCACAGCATGGATAAGGGACTCAGTGCTGGCAGCCTTCCCTGCTGCCCGGTACAGGGATGCCATCACTGCTCCTGCCAGGATGCTGCTGGTACCTGCAGGGAGCACAGGTGGGGCCAGGGCAGTGAGGTACCATTGTGTCCCTGAGGGCCAGGGGACAGCAAAGGGAATGCCCATCCTGGTGCTGGTAGCAGGAGACACTGCCAGGCACCAGCCCTTTCCCTGCAGACCTACCAAGGCCAGACCCGTGGGGCAGCTTCGACCAGGTGTGCACCTCAAAGCCACCCCCAAAGCTCTCCATCAGCTGGGCCTGCAAGGGCCTCTGCGAGGGGAACTGCACGACCTGGGTGCAGATAAAAGCAGCTTTGAGCAGGGCGCCTGCAAACAAAAAGGAAGTAAAGCTGATGCCTGCTGCGCTTCCTGCTCCCTCATCTCATTGGCCCTAAAAAGTGCCACCCTGGCACCAAGGGCACATTGCAAGTACAGAGCCAGGCTGACAGCTGCTCACACCTCACCTGGTGCATGTGGCTGGCAGTAATCCTGTAAGTGCTCCAGCTCCCGGCACACCAGCTCTGCCACCACCTCGCTCCGTTGTGTCCCGCTGAGGCTGATGAGGCGCAGCTCTGGCTGGACAATGCGCCGCACCCGGGCACCAATGGGCCGGCACCCATCCACCAGCACTGCCACGTCCACCACAGCCCCCCCATGCTCGTAGGTGATGGGGGGGGTGTCACTCCAGCCACCTGCCAACACTCACCATCAGCCCCCCGAGGCACCCTGACTCCTTTTCCCCCAGCACCACAGGGGTGAGACATGGATCATCTGACCAGGGGGATGCACTCACCAGAGAGGTCCAGGCGGGCTGGACACACCACCTGCACCCAGTGCCCCAAGGGCGGCAGCTCCACCTGTTCCACAGAGATGAACTGGCACGAGGACATCACTGCCTGCCGGACGAGGATCTGCTCGGCCCCCTCATAATGCCGAGCTGCTCTCACCAGCAGAGCTGGCCTGGGATGAGAGGAATGCTGAACCCACTGCCACATCTCCATGACAGCACCAATGCCTGGAATGGGGCAGCTGCTGCTTGCCAGCCCCAGCCTCACCGGCTCATCCACTTCTGTCGCTCAGCAGCCAGCTCCCGGACACCACCAGCGATGTCCCCACTCTCCAGACACCCAAAAGCTGAGGCCCACTCCCTGTTGGCAGCAGGACCACTCCGCAAGCCCCCTTCCCCTTGTGCCATGCAGCCCAGGACCTCAGCAATACAGGCAAGTGCCCGTGCTGCAATACCAGCATCACTGGCTGTGGAGGCAACTAGAAAGTAAAATAGAAGGAGGCTGCAAAGCCACAGCCAGGCTGCAGGTCACCCCAAACCAGCCCACTTCTGCCATAAGTTGGCCCTAGAGGAGCGGGACTTGCATGGCTTGCACCCACACAGGCTTGTTAGATGCCCTGCAGGTGCACCCCCATGGGGTCCGGCAAATGGGGGGGATCACTGAAAGGGGTGGGGAGCACTGAACAGTCCTGATAACGAGAGATGCACATGAGCCCAGCTCACCCTCATCCAGTGTGCCCAGCATGGCCTTGTGGTAGCCCTCGTGGACAGCACTGCGGGCAAGCGGCAGGAGACTGCTGTCCTGGCGCCCCAGCAGCACCCGCCGCACTTTGCGCTGGCCCTGCAGGAAGAACAGGGCCTGGCGGGCGCCCAGCTCAGCTTCCGTGTCCAGGCAGTGCTGCAGCTCCTGCCAGGACATGCGCCAGGCTGTCCGCCAGCGTGCCAGCTGCTCACTGGCCACCATGGCCGGGCTCAGCAGCCACAGCACATCCTCCAGCCCCAGCGCCTCGCGAGCGTGCAGCACCGGAAAGAGCCGGGCGCTGAGCAGGCAGTGGCTCCTCCGCGGCGTCTCGGCATCCCAAAGGTCCCCTTCCCTGAAGGAGGGAGAACCCATCAGCACTGCCCTAGGGCTTGAGGACACCTTCCATGAGGGGAGCTGGAATGCAGGATTGGTTGGGGTGGCCATGGCAGCTTCGGGAGCTGGGTCTCCTGTCCCATCCTGACATGCGGCACCTACCGTATGCCCGTCCGTTGGAAAAACTCAGCCCAGGGCACGTTCAGGTAGGTGGCCTCTTCCACAGGGCTCTGCAGGGACACAGAGGGGCTGGTCACATCTTGGCTTCTCTGGGAGCCTCGTGCCACCTCACTGCCCCCGCACCTGCCAGTTGTCAAGGCGGCCGGTGAGAGTGAACACGCGGCAGGGCAGGTCATGCAGCTGGACATGGTGGCCCTGCAGGACAACATCACACAGGGGACGGCCCCGCAGGGCTGGTGAGGATCCCACGTTGAGGCCCGAGAGGAGGCAGCCAGGACCAATCTTCAGGGGACCCTAAGGAAGCAGTATTGCCCAGAGTGGCATGACTGACCCCCAAACCAGAGCCAAATCCTGACCTCGGAAGGGGACAACCACCCTGAGAGATAAGCTGGAGCCAGCACAAGCCAGGTGGCAGTACATAATTTTGTCACAAGACTGAAGAGACATGAACTACAGAAATTCAGGCCAGGTGACAGCCTCCAGGGCTCACAGCCACAACAGAGCCCCCAAAGGAGATGGTCTGACCTGGTTCCCAGCTTGGGACAGCCCAGTGGTGACAGCCTTGTCCCCTTGTTTTCAGAGGGTGACAGCCACCAGGGTGCCCAGCACCTGCCAAAAGGCAGCCCCCAGAGGAAAGGCACCCCAAATCCCACAGCTGTGGTTCCTCCATCCTAGGCAGCAACATGTCACCCTGCTGCCCATTCAGTGCACTGGGAGCTGCGGGTCACCCCCATCCTAGTCATGTACCTGGAGGTGACAGTGCTGGATGACACTGCCAGCTGCCAGCTGCACGGCTCCTTCCAGCACGCAGTTGGTGACTGAGGAGCCATCCTCCAGGAGACAGGGCTGCTGCCGAGGGCACAGAGATATGTGGGACCAGGATCTGGGCACACACCCCAGGGCAACCCCCAAAAAATGCACATGAGCAAGGCTGGGGATGGAAGGACATACATCCACATGAGAATGGGCTGTCTTGCAGAAGCGGAGGTGGCTGGCAGAGCCAGGCAGGAGAGTCAGGCTGCGGATGTGGTCACTCGCAGAGGCAGTCATGTAGTCGTAAGAGGCGTTTGGGATGCAGGCTATGGGGGGGGAAGAAGAGCTTTCAGCGCATTGACAAAAAATATGGGTGTGTCTGACACTCGTGAGCCAGGCTGAACATCCCCAGTTGAAGGGGTGGGGACTGAAGACCTGGGGACCTGGAGTTTTTGGGGAGACACAGATGACTGTCAGGCCCTGACCCCCCCATCTCTCCCCATGCAAGGGAAGAGGGCCCAGGAATGGGTCACATCACACGCACTCACCACAGCGTAGAATCATAGAATGGTTAGGGTTGGAAGGGATCTCAAAAGACCATCTAGTTACAACCCCTCTGGGCAGGGACACTTTCCACTAGAAGTTGGAAGGAAGCACTCACCCATGCTAAGAGGGAAGCCACGGAGAGCTGTCCACAGCACAGAGCGGGCACTCCTTACACTGGCATCACCACCACCCTTCACAAAATCCTCCTCTGTCATCCCCCCTGCCATGCACAGCACGATGTCAAAGAAGAGGGAGAGCTGGGGAGAGAAGGGACATGTTGGGTCCAGCCATCCTGAACCCCACCCTGCTGCTGGGTGCTCCTTCCCACTACCTCTCCCACCCAAATCTGGCAGTGTGGGGACAAACAGACCCTACAGAAATGCCCAGCAGTGACACCTGTGTGGCAAAGGGTCCCATCCCCCACAGAGGGGCTGTCACCTGGATGGGTGGCGCCCCCGAGTCCAGCCCCATATAGGTGCAGGCATCCAGAGGAGGGATGACATGGGTGGCCAGAAGCTGCTCAGCAGCATCCGAGGAGAAGAAAACAATCCCACAGACCTGCCAGGGCACATCAGGGCTGAGGCTGCGGCTGTGGTGGCACAAGGGACAGGGCTGGCAGGGTCACCAACACCTGAGTCGTGCCATACCAGTGGGACGGTGCCATCAGGCCCCGCACACTGCTGGATCTGGGCCTCCGTGCCTTTGTAGATGATGTCACGCACCAGCCCCTGGGAGCAAAACCATCCCAGTGAGCTCTTCAAGGAACTCCAAGCCAAGCAGCCACAGCAGTGCCAAGACCTCAGCATCCAAGGGATCAAAGGATTGGGGATGTCTGCACCTCCAAAGGATGCCTCTTGAAGGGGGAGGTGCCCCAACCTGCTCATTGGTGAGGTAGACCCCATGGTTCCTGGCATATGCCGGGCTCCCGGGCACTGCGATCACTCGGACGCCCTGGAAGCCATCCCAGTTGATCCCTGGGGGGAGGGACAGAGACCAGTGCCCAGTGGGGCAGTGCACGTACTCACACTGGGCACAACTGCCTGAAAACCTGGACCACAGCAGAGGAAGTGGCAGCAGCATCCAGCCTTGGCCACCTCACTGCAGGCACAATGGATGCTCCCAACTGTGTACAGGACAGCAATATCTGAGCATCCACACCCTCATGGGAGCACAGCATAGGCTGAACCAGCTGTGCTGCTGGTGAAGAACCCTGTCCCAGGCCAAAGCAGGTGGTGCTGGAAGCAAGGCTGGTATTCACTCACCTGGCGTTGAAGGCACGGTGAGGAGCATGTCGGTGCTGCAGACCCAGACGCCGGGTGGGGAGCCCACACAGAGCTGCCAAGAGAACGACCACATGCCCAAGGACGGCAGGGAAGGAGCCCAGGAACCCAACACCGTTCCCATCCTGCTGGGAGCCGAACCCACCCCCAGGGCCCAATCCCCAGGCTACACAGACCCGGTGTGTCATGGTCCCCAGCAGGCTGTCCAGGTTGCAGACCAGTGCTTCGGCTGGGGCGCCAGGCTCCTCTGCGGGCAGGCAGGTGAAGGCACGGCCGCAGTCATCGAAGGAGAAGTCGCGGCCCTGGTGGGACAGAGAATATGGGGGGTGACCAGGAGGGAGCGGGTGCAACGAGAAGTCCTATGCTGGGCTGCAGGGCGGCTCTCACCATGTGCAGGATAAGGATTCGGGCGTCCCTCAGGACGTCAGCGGTCACCACCTGGGAGAGGATAGCAGGAAACAGTCAGCGGGGACAGGACAGACAGCCCCCCTCACTTTCAGCGTCCCCTCCTGACTTCCAGGCTCCCCGCGCCCACCAGAGGCTGTCATCTCTCACCGTGCATCCGGCCCGGGCGCTGAGGTGCTCGGCCGCCACCAGCAGAGCGTTCAGGGTGGCACCGCCGCTGCCCAGGCTGGCCCAGGGGTCTTCCACGGCCAGAAGCAGCGCGGGGGGGCGCGGTCCCAGCCCGCCCCGCAGCCGCCGCACCTCCAGCTCTGCCAAACGAGAGGCAGGCGGCGCTGAGAGCCGGTCCCGCCGCCCCACCGCGGCGGGCGGGCAGGGAGGGAGGGAAGACGCCCGCCCCGCCACTTGCCTCGCTGCAGGGCGGACACGGCGCCATGGCCCCGCCGGCAGGTGAGGAGAAGAGCGCTCCACTCCGCCGCCATAGCCCCTCCCCCGCCCCCAGCCTGGTGCCCCGGGGCCTGATGGGATATTTAGTCCGGTACCCGCGGCCGCTTCGCGGCGCTCGGCGCTGAGGGACTACAACTCCCAGTGTGCACTGCGCGGCGGGGCACGGAAGCCTTAAAGATACAGTGCACCCCTGTGCTGCTTCTCTCTCTTCCCCCGTCTCGGGGGGCTTGCAAAGGGAGAACGGGGATTTGACGTTTTCTGCCCTAAAATGGGTCTCGGCGACGGTGCGCACCCCTAAGTGCCCTGGATCATCTCTGTCACGAGTCCGGCTCTTCTCAGGGTTCTCTGCAGAGAGAAGGGGTGCCCGCTCAGTGGGCGCTGGTGTCGGTAACCGGTGGATGTCACGGTGGGTGCCCAGTGGGTGCCGGGGTGCGCTCGGGGTGGGTACTGGGGGATGCCGGTGCACTGGGCTGGGTGCCGGGGTGGGTACAGGATTGGATACCAGGGAGGGTAGCGGGAGATGTCGGCGAGCCAGGTGGATAGCGGGGTAGACAACAGGAGATGGGTACTGGGGTGTCGATGCCCGGAGATGCCGGTGCGCGGGGTGGGTATCGAGATGGGTACTGAGGTAGGTACTGCGTCGGGTATCGGATTGGGTACCGGGGGTGTTCAGAGGGTTGCCGATGCGCAGGGTGGGTACCGGGGTGGATT
>VZTX01024009.1:0-11657 GCA_013400915.1 Pardalotus punctatus | reverse complement strand
GGTCCTGCAGTGTTAGAATTGGTTTGACCACTGCCATGNGAGGTTTTCCACCAGCGAGGTCCTTCAGTGTTAGCATTGGTCTGACCACTGCCACACCAGCCCAGCCCAAATCCACCCTCCCAGCGCAGTCCACAGGAGCAGCCCTGCTGGACTCAAAGCTGCTGGGTTGTCACCAGAGGGACGTGAAGATCCTCTTGTTTTCCTCCCAAAGAGACAATGAATGGGAAAATGACTTTCAGAAAAGTGGCAGGAGGTGTGAGAGGGCTGAGCCCAAGGGATGAGACCTCAGCCCCCCTGGCACAAATCCTGTGGCCACTCATCCCTGAACGAGCAGCCGTTTCCCACTCGAGGGCTGGGATGGTGGCTCAGGTGCTCCAGTGCTACTTTAGAACACTTTTCCCCTGCTCCTGGCTCCAGTGTCCCCTGTCCGAAGCCTCTCGGGGGCTGTGTGCAAGTGGGGGAATCCTGACTTGTCCCCTGCTCTGGGGCTGTGACTTTGAGCCCCCGCCTGGAGGTTCCTGTGGTGGTCAGTCCTGGTGGTCATCCTGCCCAGAGCCACCTCCTGCTGCTCTAGGGTGACCCATGGCCACGAGGACAGGGACAGCCTGTATTTCCTGGGTGTTTCCTCCAGCCGGGATGTTGTGCTGGACGTGCCCTTGTGCCAGACTGTCTCACCCTGAGATGTTTCTGTTCTGTCTCTCTCAGCTCCTGCTGTGCTGGCTGATCTTCAGCCCCGGCTGAGGAGGAGGCTGTGCGGAGAAATGCCAAATAGCAGGTGGGAAATAAGACCAGGATAGGAAAATTACCATTGCTGAGTCCTTGGGGGAGCAGAGCAACAGCACAGAGAGCCTGGCAAGAGGCCACCTCTGCAGACAGGAAAATGCTCTGCACTTCCACGTCCAGGGGGAGAGCTGGGGTGATGACACAGACCCTGGAGACCAAAAACCCTGCAGGGAGGGCAGAGAGTTTGGGCATCACTCCCTGTGTGTGAGGGGAACAGCCTTTACAGGATCCAAAACCCCATCATCTGCTGCTCCTGCAGCTTCCAGGCTTGAGGATTTCCGTGGCTCGGGCTTGTGCCTTAGCACAGGGCTCAGGCACACCAACATCCACACCCAGCGCCTGCAGGGATCACCTGGGTGCTCCTTCCCAACTTCCATCTTCAGATCAGGCCTGCAGGAGCTCTGGGATGTGTCCTGGGTGCTTCAGCTGCCCTGATGTGTCTGGAACAGCAATGGGGGCCCGTGGCCAAGCGCCTGATTGTCACCCCAGGCTGCTGCTCTGGGTGTTCTCCATGCAGAGGCTGTGGTTTGACCCAGGGAAAGCTGGAGGGGTTCTAATCACAGCAGTAGGGTCTGTAGGGTACCAGCAACGTTGTTTGGTGCCTCCTGCTCCTCCTGCCCCAGCCAGGAGATGAAGGGAATGAATGGGCAAAAAGGCAAAGGAGAGGAAAGATTTCTTCACTCAGCACATGCACAGCCTGAGGAATTCACACAGAGGGGGATGGCGTTGGATGCTCTTTCAGGTTGGAAAGGAGGTTGGAGCCTTTCACACTGCACTTGAGGCCACACAGACTCCCAGAGGATTAAGGAGTCCCCTGGACATGGCTGGGGACAAGGCTGTCCTGGCAGCTCCACAGCACTCAGCAATGGGATGGGGAGTGAAGCATCATTTCTGTGCAGTGACACATCTGCTGTGTCCCAGCAGCTCTCCCAGGGCAGGGCAAAGGCCAGAGGCTCTGTCCCTGGTGTCCCCAGGGTGGGGTGGTGGCTGTCACAGCATCGCAGGGTCCGTCTGGGTCAGTCTGGCAGGAGCTCACGGAGTGTGGCTGCTGAGTTAAGGGCTTTTTTATGGAAGGTGGCGGTGGTGGGAAGGTGGGGAAATGTCTGCGGTGGAGCAGCAGGGATGTGGTCGGTCAGGAGGAGAGGGACATTTCCAACCAGCTCATGGATGTGTCTGTCTGGTGATGGAATCGAGAGCCAGATGGGTGGGGATAGGGAGCAGTGCTAGGAGCATCTGCTGATTAATCCAGGAAATGTGGTACCCCTTGGAGAAGTGGCTAAATGGCTCCTGGGTTTTCCTTCAGACCCATCTCCGAAAAGGGAAGTTGTCCAAAGGCAAGGGGACAGTCTCAGCACCAGGTCCTGCCCTGTGGCTGGGAGTTTGAGAGCAGAGAACCTGCACAGGACACACGGCCAGGGGATAGCGGGGAATGAGAGAAGCCTTTGGCTCATCTTGGCAGCCCCAGGTCTGGTTTGCTTTTGTTTCTCTGTCTCTTTATAGCCTTTGTGGATGTGTTGCTCCTATTTGACTCTTGGGAATAAATCTTTATTGCACCACCAGCCTGGCTTATGTTCATGGGAATTTCCCAGCTGGCTGCCAGGCTGTGAGTCACTGCATCCCTCCGGGCACAGCAATCCCAAAAATCAGGGCCTGGGCGTCTCCTGCAGCCCTGGCAGGCTCTGGCTGCTGTTGTGGAGGGACAGGCACGGACTGTGCCCAGCTGGGAGCCCAAGTGCAGAGCTGGGATGGGAGAGCACCTGGAGGAGCAGGGGATGAGCTGCAGGGCAGGGCCAGGGAGCTTTGGCTTTGCTCAGGAGCCTGGGTTCCATTTGTGAAAGCCCTTGGAAGCATTTTAGCTCGGCTGTGAGCCAGTGGGTGCCAGGGCTGCATCACTGCTGTGCACAGAATGTGCTGCTTTGCTGGCCCTGCCTGGCACCAGGAGCAGCTCCAGGGGCTGCCCAGAGGTGCAGGAATGAGGAGAAACAAATCCCAGCACTTCCTAGACGAGCTGGAGGTCTTGGCAGCCGTGGGGAAGCTGAGCCAGAGCTGAGGCTGGGGTGACTCTTGGGGCTGGAGGGGCACAGGAGGGTGTGGGTGAGGAGGGGCTGTGCCCCTGGTGCAGCCCTGTCACAGCCTGTCACCCCTTCCAGCTGAGGCACAGCAGGGACGTGGGGTGCCCAGGGACCCGCTCGGCCCCGGGGTAGCCTGGGGATGTCCTGGCACTGCGGCCACAGCACCAGGGAGGAGGATGTGACAAACACCAGTCAGCTCCCACAGCCCTGCTTCCCTCCGTGCCCCACGGGGACAGGTAAGGAGAGAGCCTGGATGGGAGTCCCAGGAGCGTGGGAAAGAGGGTGGGCAGAGGCAGCAGAGCCCGGGTACGATCCTGGGTGGAAGTGGTGCCACTCCAGCAATGAGTGAAAATGCCAACTTGCCAATACTTCCAGTATTTCACGCCTCTATTCTGGGAGCAAGGGGACAGTTCCAGCAGGGATATACTTCTGTCCCCTGATGTTTTCTTTATGGATCCAGTGTCGTGAGGCCAGGTCTTTGTGAGCCATCACAAACCCAATAACCCCGCTCTGCTGAGACATCATCTGTGAGTGCCATGCACTGGCCCGTCCTCACTCTGGTGCTGTCACCCCGCTTACAAGTGGGGTAAAATGCCAGTAAATCCACGAATGCCAAGGATTCCCCCAGACACTTTAATATCCATAAAATATCAGCGCTCTTATCCCCAGGAAAGGCTGTGAATGCTGGGTATCATAAGGTACCAACTGTGAGCACTGTAATGACAAGCAGCCCTTTTCCCTGGGGTTTCTGGAGGCAATAAAGCACAACGAGAAAAGCAAAAAGATAGAAGCAGCCCAGCCGTGCTGCAGCAGGGGAGCAGAGCCAGGGCTGGGCTCGGAGGAAGGGCTTTCACTGAGTCCCTGTGCTGGGCCAGAGGACTGGGACAGGTTCTGCAGATAAAACCCGTGTGTCTGTTCCCAGAGAGCACCTGGCAGAGCTCAGGGACGTCGCTTCCTCTTGTCAGGAGCTCTGTCAGCTTGTGCTGCAGCCCCAGCATTTTAGGCTGCCATATAAGAGAATCATAGAACGGAATCCCAGACTGCTTTGGGTTGAAGGGACCTTAAAGTTCATCTTGTTCCACCCCCTGCCATGGCAGGGACACCTCCCACTGTCCCAGGCTGCTCCAAGCCCTGTCCAGCCTGGCCTTGGGCACTGCCAGGGATCCAGGGGCAGCCACAGCTGCTCTGGGCACCCTGGGCCAGGGCCTGCCCACCCTCCCAGGGAACAATTCCTTCCCAAATCCCATCTAAATCTCGCCATTTTCAGCTTAAAGCCATTCCCTGTGTCCTGTCCCTCCATCCCTTGTCCCCAGTCTCTCTCCAGCTCTCCTGGAGCCCCTCCAGCCCCTGCCAGGGGCTCTGAGCTCTCCCTGGATCCTTCTCCTCTCCAGCTGAGCACTCCCAGCTCTCCCAGCCTGGCTCCATAGGACAGAAATCCTCCTTCCCTGTCAGGGGGCTTTGGATCCAGGTTTGCTCAGCCCCAAATGTCTCTGGACAATGCTCAGAGCTGAGTTTCCAATAATACAACTTTTAATACATGGCAAAACCGTGTTTTGTACATCTTCTTTCGTTTACTGCTGCTCTACCAATTAAACAAAAATGAAAGTCGTAATTCCAAGAAATATGGGAAACATCTAGAAGAGGAATTATGAAATCATTTCCTCTTGATGTAAGTAAGTACTCCATGCGTCTCAGTGAAACTGCTTGTAATTTTTGTCTAATTATACAGCTTTTCATGGTGCTAACGAGTGATCCACAGTGAATATCCTACCAAGGCTTTGACTTGTTACTGTTTTTGATGTGGGAATCTTTCCTCTTTCTTTTGAAAATGAGGAACTCTAATTCCGTGGCTGGGTTGATGCACAGATTCTAAATGTTTATGCAATTCAATAACAGTACCTTGTGTTTCCTAAACTTTATATCATTGCCAATATGAACAAGGCCAGGTTGGACAGGGCTTGGAGCAGCCTGGGACAGTGGAAGGTGGGTGGGACTGGATGAGCTTTAGGGTCCTTTCCAACCCAAACCATTCCATGATTCCCTGATTCTATGGTTTCCCCCACACACCACCCTGACTCTGATTTTACACAGACATGGGCACTTCTGGCTCCTTCCTTCCCTGGTGACTGGCCCAGAACTGGTTTTGTCTAGAGTGGAGAAAAGCTGCACCAAGGGAGGTTCTGACTTGACGTGAGGGAACATTTCTTTACTGAGAAGGTGATTAAGAACTGGAACAGGGTCCCCAGAGGGGCAGCCGATGCCTCAGGTCTGACAGTGCTCAAGAGGCACTGGGACAATGCCCTCAAAACAGACTTTGACTTTGGGTTAGCCCTGCTCGAGCAGAGGATTGCCATAGATCCCTTATGGGGCTATTCTATTATTCTATTATTCTAGTCTTCTATTCTTCTATTCGTCTATTCTTCTATTCTTCTATTCTTCTATTCTTCTAGTCTTCTAGTCTTCTATTAGTCTATTCTATTCTATTCTATTCTATTCTATTCTATTCTATTCTATTCTATTCTATTCTATTCTATTCCATTCCATTCCATTCCATTCCATTCCATTCTTCCATTCCATTCCATTCCATTCCATTCCATTCCATTCCATTCCATTCCATTCCATTCCATTCCATTCCATTCTTCCATTCCATTCCATTCCATTCCATTCCATTCCATTCCATTCCACTCCATTCTATCACAGAAATTCCAAATCTGAAGAAAAACCCCAAATGCTGGCATTTACCCCAGAACAGATGATAACAGATTTCCACTCAGTAACACCAGGTTATTTCACTCTGTTAACATCCAAACATAAACATTAATGCAATCCTATTTAACCTACACCCAGAGCATCAGATTTAATTTGCTGTGCTGCTGTGGAGTTAGGACGCTGTTATTATTATCAAACCATTCATTTAAGTCACTGAAATGCACAGCCCATAAGCTCAAAATGAAGCTGCTCTGCCACAAAGGAGAAATTAGCAATCAGTCATTCAGTTTTGGCCTGCTCCTAAGGAAAGTTCTGGTTGCACTGATGACCACACTCCCCAGTGGGAAACTTTCTCCCAGAACAACTCAGCTGCTCCATGGTGAGATTTTATCCTGGATCCCGTTTTCCCACGCGCTCCTTTTCTCATGTTGTGGCTCCACCTGGGCGTCGGCAGAGTCCCAGGAGGGTTGGTTCGCTCTCTGGTCCTGCAGCTCTTTCTGCCAGGGGTGGTCAGACCAGGGCTGGTTTCGCTGCACTTGAAGCACTTTGTGCATCTCCAGCCCCTGGCTGAACACCACAAAGCTCCTCTGCAGGGCTGGGAAGACCCCAGGGTGTCACCAAGGCTGTGGTCACCTGTCACTGCCCACTGCTTTTCCAGGGTACAACCTGAAAAATGATGTTTTTCCATAAGACCTGTGCGGGAACAACCTTTGCAGCAGCTGTAAATCAGTCACCAGGTCTGTCAGGTACCACACTTGCAGGAGGGGTTTATTTTTGTTGCTGGGTAGGCAGCAGCCTTTTCTTTGGCAGCACAGGACTATCTCCCCATGCTTTCAGCACCATCCCACTGCTTTGGGGCCAAGATGTGGCAATTCAGCAGCGTGGCCTGGGAGCAGGAGCATTGCTGCTTACAGAGTGCTTACAGAGCCATTGGATGGGCAGACTGGGGAACGAGAGGCTGGAGAATGCCGTGGAGAGGGACCTGGGGGTCCTGGTCAGTGGCCAGTTGGGCAAGAATCGGCAGTGCTCTGGAGCCAGGAGGGACATTCCTGTCCTGGGGGTATCAGATCTGGAATTGACAGCCAGGCCAGGGAGGGATTGTCCTGCTCTGCTCTGGGCTGGGGTGGCCTCACCTCGAGCCATGGGGGCATTTTGGGCACCACAATAGAAGTAAGATATTAAACTGTTGGAGTGTCCAGAGGAGGGACACGGGGAGGGTGAAGGGTCTGGAGGGGCTGTAACAGGAGCAGCTGAGGGCACTGGGATTGTTCAGCTGGCGGAGATGNGGCAAGGTTCTTCCCCCAGAGGTGCTGGGCACTGCCCAGGCTCCCCAGGGAATGGTCCCGGCCCCGAGGCTGCCAGAGCTCCAGGAGCGTTTGGCCAGCGCTGCCAGGGATGGACAGGCTGGGGTTGTTGGGGGTCTGTGCCAGCACTTGGTCAATCCTGGTGGGTCCCTTCCCACTCTGGATATTCCGTGATTCTGTGCCCACCAAGCACGTGTGGTCACTGCCTCCTCTCTGCTCGGCCAGGGTGGATCAAGGCTGAGTCCCAGGCAAGACAGGGCTTGGAGGAGCTGTTTCTGCAGCAGGGCTGCTCATGGGGAAGGAGATCCTGGCCACAGCACTCGCCTCTGGCGTTGGCACCAGCAGCTGCCCTGCCAGAGGGCTTGGCTGCTTTGCTGTAAATAACTCCTGGAGCCTGTGTGCTGTGCCCAGGCCTGTGACGGCAGGAGCTGGGAATTGAACCCCGAGCACATGATCCCACTGGCTCCTGTCCACGGCAAAAATACCTCAGGAGGGATCAAGGACTGCCCTGTAGTCAGGGCAGTTACAGCCTCTAGCCGTGTCCGTACAAGAGCAGCCAGGCATTATCTGCCCACAAAGCGCTGCTGCTGAGGGATGTCTGGAGCCCAGCAGATCCCACATGACCAGGGAAAGTGAGGACTGAGCCTGGAAGTCTGGCTCCTGCCTCAGCCCTGAGGAGCAGCCCAAAGCACGGCTTTCAGAGCCTTGTCCAGACTGCTCTGACCAAGGGCTGCCTTCCCTTGCCCTCTCTGCCTCCAGAGCTCTTCCAGCTTTTCTTGGTCCTTCCTGCCAGGTGATCCCTAATTCCTCCCCTCTTCCCAAGGTTCTCTTACAGCTGTTGGCAGCAGCACTCCTGGCTTTGCTCTGTGGGTTCTCTGGTCTCTGCTTGTGCTGCTTCTGCCCTCCCTGGTCGTTCCCATTCTTTGCTGTCCAAAGGATGCTCTCTGGAAACAAGCTGCTGGACAGGCTGGACAACTACTGCCCTTGCCACGACAGGCTGGGCAGGAAATCTTCTCTCCTTTCCTCCAGAAAAGCATCAAAACATTCTTCCAAACCCACTTGACAGGGACTCAGTGGGAGGGCACTTGGGGTGTGCCCCATTCCTGAGTGAAGGTGTGAGAAAGAGCAGAGGAAGGACCTTTCTCCTGAGTCAGTCTCATCTCATCTCATCTCATCTCATCTCATCTCATCTCATCTCATCTCATCTCATCTCATCTCATCATTTCATCATTTCATCACCTCCCCATGGATTAATGTGAGGTTCCTTCCTCTGCTTTTTGTCAGTCTAGAGGGAAGCAGTTCTTAGACACCATCTAAGGGGTGCCTGTGGGAAGGGGCAGCCAGGTTGGGAGGATCAGGAAAACTGTCCTGTTCCCCACATCCCTTGGGCTGCTGAACTTCACAAATCCTAGAAAAGTCCACTTATCTACAAAAAGAGCTTGAAAAAGTCTTTAGGAGTCCAACACATCGCAGGTAATGGACTGGGGGTCTGGAGGAGAAGGATTTATGTGCACTGATGGGAGAGAGGCTGCAGTGGGAGAAGACAGGACAAAAATGTGAGCTGGTGCCCAGAGCAGGGTAAAAAGCTGTGGAGGACGGAGGGAAGAGGGAATTTCCATGGCTCTGTCTTGCTCTGCACATTGCCGGCCCCCAGCCTGTGAGATTAATCACTGCCTTTCACCAACATCAGAACAAATAAATCCCTCCCTCCATGATATAATAATCTGAAAATTCCACAGCTCCAGTTTAGCCAGAGCCAAAAACCTCATTCTGGAAATCCTGCTCAATTTTTCAAAGTCCTTACGCCTTTGAAACCAGCTCCTGATTTCAGTGGGATGACGCTCCCTTCCCAAGGAGCGATCCAGCACAGTCTCCAAACCCTGTGAATCACTCTGGCCTCGGGGAATTGCCACAAGTCACTTGAGTGGCTAAAAATATTTCGGAGGAAGCAGGACAAAAATACCCATATCCGCTGCTGTGACGCCGGGCTGGGAGGGCACACTCCAAATTAACCTGGTCCCTTTTCTGCCTCCTCATTCCCTGCAGGGTTGTTCTTTAGTGGGAGCAGATCCGAGCAAACATAGAGGTTTGTAGGATATTTTGTGGGAAGTTTCTGCTTAGGGGGAGAGGGGGGGTGGAAAAAACATTTGTAGGGTTCAAAGGTGGTCCTCAACTCTGATTTCCAGGGGTTTCTGAAGTCCAGGGGGTTCTTCCAGAGTCAGGAGTGGAGCCTTGCTAAGCAAGGGGGCTGATGGATCATGGAATTGAGCTTGGAAAAGGCCTCTAAGATCGTGAGTCCAAGCTCTCCCTCAGCACTGCCAAGGCCACCCCCAATGACGGCCCCAAGTGCCACATTTACACATCTTTTAAATCCCTCCAAGGACCCCATCACTGCCCCGAGCAGCCAGTTCCAACTCCTGACCACCCTCTCCATTAGGGATTTTTCCCTAATGTCAAAACTACACCTACCCTGGAGCAGCTTGAGGCCATTCCATCATCTTGATGGTCTGCCTTGGTCTCCAGGGCTGGGTGTGATTCACCTCCCCTCCAGCTGCTTCCAGCACTGTCCATGTGTTTATCTGGACCAATCCTGCCTGGATGATTTCATCCCAACCACTTTGAAGTGAAAAAACTACTGGTGCCAGGGGGACAGAAGGATCGTGCACAGGATGTGGTGTCCAGCAGGGACCTGGGCCCTGCCATGATCTTCTCCCCAGGATGGTTCTGCACAGAGGAGCAGCTGTGGCAGCTCCCAGGCTGCCCCGTGCAGTGTGGCCAGGAAGGCAGTTCAGTGTCCCCCAGATCTCCAGAGGTCAATCCAGCCAGGAATAAATCCATCTCAAACATACACTCTTCTTTTCCTCTAATAATGAATGCCCTTCCCCAGCCTGGACTCCACCAGATCCAACGATGTCCAATCCTGGAGCAAGAGCGCCTTGGAGCTGTGAGCGCTTGTGGGTTTTTAGGAGCATCACTCACATCCCAGAGGGCTCTTCCTGAGGGCAGATTTCTCCTGCAATCACTTCTAGTTCCTCTCATCCCTTGAATTTACAGCACGGTGCTCTCATTGCCTTCAAAGGAGGCGGATGGGCAGACGGGGACGTCCCCATGGTCTGTCCCACATCCTCAGGGGCATCAAAGCTGTCCAAGGGCAATTCCCCATCACTTCCAACAGTCCCACCTCAGCACTGGGAGGCTGCCAGGGCTCTGAAATTCAGCCCATGGAGTCCAGCTGTCCCACACGGAGGAGAAATGTCACCTAAACGGTGAGAGAGCCCAGGCTCCGGAGTCTGATGCTGCTGTGTTTGCAGGGCAGGGCAGGCGTGGGTGGCTGTGGCAGTGCCATAATGCCAAGGACAACACTTGCTCTCCATGCTGGTCCTGGATATAGAACACACACTTTGACTTTATGACAGCTTGGAAGGGTGTCACGCCCCAAATGGAAACCGGTTCCAGTGAAGGAGGTTGGCTGTCCCCCAGCTTCTGGAGTAAGAGATGCTGAAATGACAGGGGAAAGACATTTAGGTTAGGAAAAGTGTATATATATTAAAAAAAAAGAGTTTGACTGGAAACAAAGCAAAGAATAAAAAAAAAAAAATTGGAACCAGTCAAGTAAACATCCTCCATGATGATATTTCCAGACAGTAGATCCATGGTGCAAAGCTGGCCTGGATTTGTTTATGCTGGAGACAGTCACATCCGAGTGGAAGATTATTGCATTCACTTCCAGAAATAGCTGGAGAATACAACCACCAAACATCACCCTTGTACAAAGGTTACATCTGCTGGAGGCACAGCACAGATCCCCGGGCAGCCAAAGTCCAGGGACTGATGTCATGGACAGCAGCAGGAATATTTCTTTGAGCACAGCATATCTGGTGTCTCCTTAATTTACAGGAATTTGGGAAAATTATTAAAATAAAGCTTATTTCCCTGTGATTTTTAGCTGATTCCACACATCCTCCCTCTAGGTCATTGAAATGATTTCTGTTCCCGAGCTCTAACAAGGTGAGGTCTGAGCACACGGGATCTGCTGCGTCCTTGCTTTCTCCCCTGAATGAAAATCAAGAAAACGCCACCACATTAGAAAGCAAAGCAAAATAACGCAAATCAAGCCATTTAAGCCCTTTAAACCAATTAACATCTGCTTTATTTAGGTGCTCCTTGACTCCCCCTCCCCAAAGACAGGCAGAGAGGGGCTGGGTCCTGGGAGCGGGCTCGGGGCCAGCTGGCACATGGCCAAGGAGCCCAGGCACCGAAGCCAAAGGAGAAATGCGGCTCCAATCTGTTTGCGCATCAAAAAACACATTAACGGGGTCCCTGCCAGGCCGGCTGTGTGGGGTCACTCAGCAAAGGGGACCCCAGACCCCTGACAGCTCTGAGGCAGGGCTGGCGTCTGCTTCGTGCCCATCACCCGCAGCAAGAGCCAGGCGGGCTCTGCCATGTCCAGTGTGGGCAGCCTTGGGCCCCGCACAGCCTGGCCGGCCCCGTGTGCCAGGCCAGTGGGCAGTGCCACAGCTGTGACCCCGGGCACAGAGGGGACGGTGCAGTGGGAAGGGGAGCGGGGTCAATCAGCTCCTCAGCTCCCCGTTCATTTCCTGCAGGGCAGCCAATGTCCCCTGGCTGTGCCTGTGGCGGCTGCTCCAGCCAGGGACTGGGCACTGCGGGCTCACTGACCCCACTGCGGTCCTACTGACCCCACTGCGGTCCCACTGAGTCCACTGCAGTCCCACTGACCCCACTGGGGTCCTACTGACCCCACTGCAGTCCTACTGACCCCACTGCGGTC
>VZTX01024000.1:0-17107 GCA_013400915.1 Pardalotus punctatus | reverse complement strand
CCCCAAACCCCCGTCTTTAGGCCCCCCCTCACGGCAGGGCAGGCCACAGCCCAGGGTAGGGACCCTCGTGTCGCCCCCGGCCCCCCGGAGCACCAGGCCTTGTTCCTAGGGCACGTTCCGGCAGAACTGGAGAGGTCGGAGTGAATTCAGGCCACTTTTATTTAGAACAGAACAGCTGTTTTTAAATAAAAGTTCCATTTTTTTCATATTGTGTCATCTGGAACTGGAAATAGGGGTGTTTGGCTTTCCTTTTCTCTGTTAAAGGCATCAGCCATTGTTTTAAAAACAAACCCACCTTTGCTTTAAAATCTCGCCCTCCACACCACGTGTTCAGTCAGCCTGAAGAACTATTTATCAAAAATATACCTTTTCCAAACGGCAAAAACTTCCTGCAAGAAGGACCTGGGTGGTCCTGTAACAAGTCCCCTCAAATTCAGGTTTTCCTCTGAGGCACAGACCTCCAGCAAGAGCTGAAGCCAAAGTTCTTGCAATTCTCAAAATAAATACATTTTAGTGAAATACACAGGCCCCATGGCTCCCTATCAAACATTAATTTCTGCATAAAATTCTTGTAAGTGATAATAGCTGGGAATTCAGTAAAAAATCATGTTAGCTAAGGACTAAACAGCTGAGCACAAAGGGAAGGGGACTTGGAACAAAATCTCTCTTGAGCAAATAGATTGAAGTTAAACTGTTGAGGAAAAAACATTCACTTAAAATTCAGTGCTCATTTTTAATTACCAAAACCCAGCAGTTCTTAGGTAACTAAGGAAGCCCAAAGCTGGAAAGGATTCCTGATACCAACACCTTTCAAGGCTTCTCTGTACATCACAAAAAAACAAAACCACTCAATTATAAAACACTCTCTATAGGTCCTTTCAACAATAAACCTCTATTTTTCTTGCAGCTAAGCTACTGTGGAGCTCATAACACACAAAAACCCTCCCCAAAACCATAAAACCCAGTCCTGAGCCGTGGAGGGAGATTTTTAAGGCGTATTTGTGACAACCTGGAAGGCAGAACCAGAGTTAAGGGTGGCTTTTCCTGCAACACAGGCCTCGTGCTTGATTTCACACATCCGTCAGCTCAGGTTTTTTCCATCAGTTAAAAAAATCCTCTATTCCCCTTAGTTTATCCTTCACCAGGCTCAAATTAGGAATATTGATATGGAAACACAGTGCAAGGGTTCCCAAGAATCCAGGAGTCTTCCTGGACCAGGGGATGGATTCCTGCATCCTTTCAGGAAAAGGAAAGGTCACAATGGATTCAAAGCAGTAACACAACACAAAGGTTTACTGGCAAAAAGACACTGGTTAAATAAATTTTATCAGAACCTGGGTGTGGTATGGATGTGATTCTCTGGGACAGCTTGGGGAGGGGATATTAATGAAAGCACACGTTTAAAATGAGTTATTACAGTGATCAGACATTGCAGTCGTTTCTCTCAACAGTACTTTTATGAGACATTTATATATTCAGTAATTAAATATAAAATCAAGGATGAGTGTCACAAAACAAGGAAATAGTAAGGCTTGAAGCCTGGTGAGCCCCCAGATTGCCCCTCCAGTCACTGTGCCTGTCATTTGCCATGCTGCTATTCTCACACATCATAAAGCAGGAAGAAAAGTTAATTGCAGATTCCTTGCCGAAACCTCAAACCTACTTCAACTTAGTACAAAAATAGGAGGGGCAAAACAAAAAAAAAGCCAGAAAAAGGAAACATTTGCTTGTTAAAAAGCAGACAGGGGAAGAGAGGTTCATAGACATTTTGGACTGACAGAACCAAGGACAAAGGGACAATGCAAACGAATTTCAAACTATTAAAATGCTTTTGCTACCTGTTGTTTAGCTGAATGTGATGTGCTGCATTATTCCTCACTCAGAATTACTGGCAACCAAAAGAAATGCCACAGGCAACAAGGGAAAAAAAAAAAAAAAAAGGCAGTTGCACACTGATCAAACCCTTTTCCTACTTAGGGAGGGGTGAAAATGTGCAGGTAAAAAAAGCTGAATGTAACAAGTCACCCATGTCCACATCCACATGTACTATACAGGAAGAACATTCAAAAATATTGACAGGAGACAGTGATCCTAAAGTTTTCCTTTTCTCTTTCCATTATATATAGATAGATGAACAGCACAGAGGAGAACACCACTAGAGCTTTCACCGTGGCCAACAGGAAGAGTCTCACAAATATAAAAATGCTTTCCACCTCTTGGATTGCTTCAGAACATAATCCAGGTGGAATGAAAGGAATATAATCTCTCCTCGTGGAACAACAGCAAAAAAACACCCAAACCCTCAGGGGTTTACAGAGTTCTCAACCATCTGATTTTGCAGTCCTGAACATCTCAATCCCTGCTACAGCAGAACGTGGCATCACCAAAAGAAATGAGGATTCCTTGGATTCCGGTGGTGCCACGGGGATAACTATACGGAATTTAACTGTACTAAAATGTGTAATTTGGATTTACATTCAGTGTGTTGGAGGAAGGGAATGTGAGGATCAAATCCCTTCATGCTTTTTCCTTGCTGGCTGCCCACCCAGGAAGCTTTGTTGTTATTACTTCGAGAGGAAGGGGAAGGTGCTGGTAAGAGCCAGAAGGGCAAGGCAATGACCTTGCTCACGAAATGCCCTGTTCTTTGGATGAAGTGTGTAAAACATTTTGTTAAAAGCCTCCATGATGAAAATATTAAGAAGAGAAAAAGTCTCCTTAAAAACACAGAGCATTTCTGCCTCATCTTTGAAGTTCAAAGCTCGGGGGGGAAATGTTTTGCTACAATTCACTACAGGTTTGCTGTAATAAACACAGATGACGATGCCCCCCACAGCACAGGGCCAACCACAGACTCCAGACAAAGGTCATTGCTTTAGGTTTCAAGTGGTTTATGCCTCTCTCGGTGTAGAAAAGGAACAGAGACACTTCTAGAACCTTCACTGCAGAGTCTTTGCCAGTGTCCAGCTTTGGGGCAAAGGGAATCCTGCCACGCTGCAGTCACAACCTCGAGGATCAGGCTGTGGAACCAGTCATGATTCAGAGTCCGAGCCAGAGCTGCTTTCCCGGCTGATCTCGATTTGTAGGGAGGGTAAATGATCCAAGCGACACTTTTTTTGCCTGGACTGTTCTTTTTCCTTAATGAGAGCACCCCAAACCCTCTGGAGCTCTGAGTCATCTTCCTCTGGAGATGCCACAGAGTTTTCAGGTTTCTCTGGAGTCTTTTCCTGTGTCTTTGGAGCAGACCCCAACCTGGTCCATAAATTACCTAAGCAGATGAAAAACAAACATTAAAAAAAAAAAACCAACCAAAACCAGACAGGACTAAGAGGATAAAATCAAAGAACTTTTCTTAAATTCACTGCATCTCTTCAAACCCCCATACTCCTCCCACCTTAATGTCTGGCACAGAACTGATTATGCTCATAAAAACCCCCAGCTTCTACCTGCATTTAGATTCCAAAGCTCGGAACAAACATTTCCTAATTTATCTTGAATTTCATTCAACTTCACTCCTTTGTGGCTTTTTTCTGCTGGAATTTCTCTGACTCCAGAACCAAAGGAATCGCAGCAGTCCATTTTGTGCACAGAACTAACCTGATTTCTTCTCTCTGCTGTCAGAGTAGAGGCCTTTGACATCTTGTTTGGGGATTCCCAGCCTGCTGTGCACATCTGAGATCGGTTCTCGACGAGGAGCGCAGGCACTGCTTGGAGGTTTGATTTCAGGAGAGTGTGGCCTTTTTCCCAGTCTTTGCCTCACATCTGGGGATGTTTTCAGTGATTAAAATGACCCAAAAAAAAAAAAAATCATGTTTCATTTTGCATTTACTCTACCTCTGCCAGCTCAGTTTATGCTCATTCACTATTGAGACCAGACAGATTCTCTGCTCTTATCTTTTCTTTAGACTTTTCATTTGTCTTTCATACTCAGATTTTAGTCCCTGGCAATTTTTGCGATACAATTTATCCAGATTTCATCTCATTTTTGGCAATAAATTTGACATTTTATGTTTCAAGTTGTGCTCTGTCCAAAATACAAAATTATGAAGGCAAAGGGAATTACAGGACCATGTACCAACTTGTCAGGGGTCCAAAATGGGCAGGAGGGGTAAAATACACAAACATAACTCTGACATTTCATTGATACAAAAAGGTTATTTTTCACTTATCAGCCAGATAATATTATCCATGTCAGAAGTAGCTGAAATTACACATATTTATTCAAAGAAATGAGTCAATTAAGCTCAGAAATAAACCCTGCAATTGCAAAAACATCCATATTAATTTAATCTATTCTTTCCTGTAAGCTAGTCAGTGTTTCACACCTGATTTTGTGCATGACCTTCTCTGTGTGCTGCTTTTCTCAGCCACACAGAGAAAGGAGGGAGCAAATCCTCTTTGCCTCAAGGAGAGAGCAAATCAAGGAGGACAAAGTGAGGGAAAACAGGCAAAGAAAATGGATGGAAATAAACATCACTGAAAAAGCTTTCATTAAAGTGTACTTGATTTTTCCCCCAAAGCAATTCCTACCTCAATCTCTTAGTGAGGAAAAGCTGTGTGAGCACAGTTTATCACAGATGTGAAATGAATATATTTTAGTGATAATTCTGCCCAACAGGAAGTGATAAAATTACCTGATTTTACAGTGCTGTTTGGCTGCCGTGGCCCAGAGTTATTCTGACGTTTCTCTTCCAACAGGAGCCTCACATCTGCAACTTTCTCCAAGGATCCTTTGCTGCCAATCCTGTTTTTGATGTTGCTGGTGGCTATGCTATCTGCTCGCATGGAATTCCTGAAAGAAATCATAGATTTAATGTCCCTTAAATGAAATGAAATCCAGTATAGTTCTGAAGCCTTCTTGCATGGAAAACGACATCACAGAAAATAATAATATCAGGATTTCACTGCTGAGATAATGAGGTAAAAACACTGCTTACAAGCTGTTTCAGTCAGAATCTTAAATTTAACAATAATCTCATGAACACCTCAGTATCCATTTCAGGGCAGGTACTGGGTTTGCCTCCTTAAGGCTGTGCCTCTGGGTCAGAATTCAGAGCAGATAAGCAACCTCAAAATTATTGACATAATTATAATGAGCGTAACCATCCCACTGAAAAGATGCATGTTCAAGTTATTTTATTTATCTGCCATAATGAACATAAATTCCTTTTTGTCATCAACAATTAAGGGATCTTTTTCTTTCTGAGAAAAAGAGCAAGGGGTAAAGAGAAAACAGAAAGAGGAGTTATTTCTCCCTGTTAATTGCAGTTTGCATAAATTTCTATTGATTCTACTTTGAGTTTCGTTATTAATAAGCAAGGCTAGAGAGATCTGCAAAAGAACGTTAATTCTATTAAAAGCCTGATTTCTGTATTGCTTTTTAGGATATCTACTTGTCTTGGGCTACAGAATGACAGAGCAGCTTCAACAGTTTGTCCTCAAGCTCCGACAGCTCTGTCACTAAAATCAGGAATGCTTTTTCACTGAAGAATTAGAAACTTGTACCTAATATTTTTCAGCTGTGACTCCACCTCATCTGCATACATGGTCATCTTCATGCTTTTTTTGGGCGAGGGGGTGGATATCATTTTCAGTTCCAGGTCATAGTCCATATAAACCGAGTCAGAGGCGCTGGCGCTGGATCTCCTGGCGGCGCTGCGCTCCCGGGACTGCCTGAAAGCCTGCAGCTCGTCCCGGTACTCCACCACCACTCTGTCATCTTCATCCATATCCTGATCCTCCTCCTCCTCCTCCTCCTCCTCAATGGGTTCCTCAGGGACGTTTACCAAACCTGCAGCAAAACAAACTCATTCTGATCATCTGAATTTTAGCGCCTCTAGAAAGGATTTGAGAACCAAACCAAAAAACCCGCAGCTGGCTGAAATGAAAGATCGCCTGTAAAGTAGATCCCTCTTCTTAGAGGGAACAGTTTGCCAAATATTTTAAGTGGAATCAATATTCCAGAGTAGCCTAAGTGGAGCAGAAGTGCCACAGGACAAAATGTCCCTGGTGTTCCCTACCTCAGAGGCCTGGCCAAGCGTAAAGCTGCACAGAATAATTAAAGTACAACTGTGGGTCCTCCTTCCTGAGCTAAGCACAATTCCTAGGATTTACAGGGGTTCACGTGCCAGCTGCTGGCTCTGCAATAATCCTTGCAAGTCCTGCAAGCAGCAATGCCCAAAAGAACACAGGGAGCATGATTAGGAATCCATCATTGACACTGATTTAAATAGAAATAATTTCAATTTAGTCATCACCAGCATTCAGGCACCGCTTCAGAAAGCACGACATGACCAACATGGAAAATCTTCCATGAGATTTGATACATCCATGGCTGTATTTTTAACAGGCCAATCACACTTTATTTATGTCATATTTTTACATCCATTAGTTTTCTGCCTTAGGCAGTAAATGAAGCTATTTGGGATTGATTAATTAATTAACAGAGTTTTCTAATCTCTATTGTTCTACATCCAGAGATTGCTTTCCACGGACTGCAAGAATTTAGCAAGTATGACAAATTGCCAAGAAGGCTGAGGAAGTCATTCATCCCTTCTTTTGGCCTTCAATGCTCCAGTCCCCATGCCCTAAATCTGCAAGGGAAAAATAACCAGACAAAAACAGACGCTATTTTGGGAAGCAACGAGCAGCACGGACTTTTCTGCCTCAGGAATTTCCTGGGAACCCTTAAAACGGGATTCAGATTTCTTTTTTCATGAAAATTTCCACGCACTGCTCCCAGTCCTGCCCAGAGTGTCCCCACAGGGCCGTCCCAGCGCCCCCAGTCACCTGAATGCCGATGTTTATAGGGAGGGGTCAAGCCAACATCGTCCCCAATCAATGTCCTCTTCTTGATCACATCCCGGTGGATTCGGCGGGAGTGGTACCTTCTTTTCCTGGGAGAGCAGAAAAGGATGACATTCCCAGCACAGGAATGATGGCCCATTCATTAAACCCTAAATCCTGGATTAAGGATATGGAATTATCACCTGCTTTAACAGCAGACACGTATTTATGTCAGAGATCTGTTCTGAATGTTTTGAATCTTTGTTTTCATGAGAAAATTCCCCTTGTAAATTCACACTCGCATTGCAAAAATATTTACACTGAAGCATCTCCATAAACTGAATAGAAAATCCATCAATTAAAAGAGTTTTAGATTGTCTTGTCCAATTACCTGCAATGTTCCAATTCCTCTGTCCAACACTCACCAAGAATTGCTAAGAATTCCTTTCATGCCTCCGTAATTTGGATTGCCATATTTCATGTAATACTGGCTTCTCCTTGCAGCTCCCAGCTCCTTCTTGTCATCTGCAAAAACCATAAATGATAGGAAATTTTCCCTATAAAAATAAATAACCATCCAAAGGCACAGAGTGTGAGACTGAGCACGCCTTCAATTCAGCACTACTTCACCCTCCTCCTCCTCCTCCATGAAGGATTCCATTTTGCTGCCACCTCTGGAATTTCTCCTACCACCACAGTTTTATTTGAGTCTAGAAATTAAATTCCAAGGAGACTGGGTTTCTACAGATCAGTTTAACAGAGTATTACGTGCCCCCATCACTGCTGGAGGCTCCCCTCTCCTTCCTCATCACCTTTCTTTTCTTTGTGGATGTGGCACTTCCTGCATATTCCAGAAATTGTATGGATTTTCATTTCATTCATCAATAAAATGAGTATTTGGCAGTAATTTCCACTAATGCCTTGTTGGCATCTCAGGTTATATCCGTGATTATCAAATGTGGCATTTAGCTCTGGAAAAAGGCATCATAAAACCTATTCCATGGTATTGAGAAGAATGCCCCGAGCCCAAGATATCATTTCCAGGTACAATAATTTTCATACAACTCAAACTGGATTTGACTGACCCATGAAACGTGGATTTATGGCAAAATCTTAACACCTAACAATCAGCAAAAAATGAACAGTTTTAAACAAGAAGCAGGTACTTCGAGTCATGAATTAGTCAACAAATGAAAGTACAAGAAGCAATGAATTCCCTGTGTGGGAATTTACCTTTAGGAAACCTTTAGGCAGTCATTTACCTTTAGTAGCAAATCTCATGAATAGCTTGTTTCCTTTAGCCAGTTTATTGGCAGGGCGAAGGTCATTACGCAGGAGAGAATCCTCTTCTACTTGGGAGAGGGCATCCAACTTTGGGGGCAAAAAAGGTATTTTGGACTCAAAAATAAAATGACTGTTGAACAAAAATAGGATTGCTTGCAGAGAAGCAATCAGATTATTAAGAAAGTCACTTTTCAAATGCTGTTCAAATGAACTCTGCTTTTTTTTTGACAGATTTGTGTTAGTTTTTAATGTAAATTGCTCTGAAAATTTAAAATATTTCCTTCTCTTGCTCTGTAACATTAACTCAGATTATTAAATCCAGTAATTGTCAAATGACTCTGTATTACTGACTGAACTGCAGAAAATAAATAGCACAACTTGGACAGCGAAAAAAATGACTTTTTTTCCCCACTTCATATCTAAATTATTTTACTAACAGGTTTTAATGCCCTCACACACTAAAAACCTTTCTTTTTCATTTCGAGCTGCTGTACAGGAACTACAACTCAGACTTCCATGATGCAGGAGTGTTCACTGAGCCATTCCTGAAGGAAATCCTAACCACACCTATCATACACTTAGCCAGTGCAGATTAAACTGCTGCCAGGCCATCAATGCATGTGCTGGTTCCCACAGATCCAGGGATCCTAAATCCCTCTGGTCTCCAAGCACTGTCCCTGCTGAAAACTCGCTGCCTTCCATTATTGTTCTTCCGTTGCCTCCTCTCAGCGGAAAAAGAAAAGCCAGGCTCACTCTTAAACCCTTCAAAATCTATTTTCACAAAACATTCTTACACTGGTGTTGTCACCAACAGCACACCTGAACTCCCTCTCACTCCCCGCCTAATTAGTTTTGATAATTAAAGTTGTGAATTGTAAATATAAACCTAAAATGCTGTGAAAACTTCACACCAGCCAGAGCAAAACTTCCAGAGCAGTGTTTTCCACTCTCCCTCTGTACTGACCTCCACATCACTGGGATTGTCATCCTCAACCTCGCCTTCTTCTGTCTCATCATCAGAGCTTTCCTCCTGTTTTTCTAAGGAAAATAATTGGGGGGGAAAAAAACAAAAAACAAAGCCAAGCTCCATTTTAGTGTGTCAGTCTCGTTCCATTCATGATTACCTACATTGTCTGAGATCAGCCTGAAGGTGTTTTCCTTTCTCCTGTGCAGCCTAGGAATAATCAAAGCAGTAAATGCCGGTGGAAAAGTGGAGCACACGGGGCACAGTAAATGCAGAGCCCTGGGCCTGCAGCAGCACGTGTGCATCATGAATTTCATCCTTTGAAAGCAAATGAGATCAGCAAGGCCAAGACACTAAAATACACCTAAAAGCCAATTTCCTTCCATCTCCTTTTAGAATGCCTACAAATATGCAATGCTAACAGTGTAAAACAGGTTGATAATCAAAAGCTTAGCAAGAGAGAGCAGTAGAAAGGGAGAAAAACAACCTTAGTGGCTTAATTTTGCTGTGAAATAACTAATGAAAAAGGGCATGCTTCCAGAACTGCTAAAATTGTGAGCTGCTTAGATTTTTCAGAGTTCTTTTTAGCTCAGTGTAAGAAAATTCATACTGATTTTTTTTCCCAAGTCCCCAAGAAATAAAATGTTGTAAAAAAGTAATGAATATGGACAGCTATAAAGTGTGATATGCCAGTATCATTTGCAAAGATCTCAAAGGACTTCACAGGCATAAGGTTAAAAAAAACACCTTTTATATTTTGGAATTCCTTATCTTAAATCTCATCCAACAATAGATTTGAAAACTTTAAAAACAGAGTGGCAGCTGTTCAAAAGATCCTGAAAATATTCCCAAGCGAAAACAATAAAGCACAATTAACCAAACTGAAACCAAAGAGAGAATTTAGGTAAACAAATTACCCAAATTCAAACCTGAATAATTAATTTCCATCAGGGACTGCATTCATGCATTTTTCCCCCCACACAAATGAGAAACTTCTCCTGCTTCTCACAGTAAAGACCAATCTCTTGTTTCCCTAAATGTCTAAACAGCCCTGAAATTCCTATTTAAAAAAGGAATGTAACCAAGCCAGATGACTCCAGGGGATCTGCATGCATCTCACACCTTAAGATGTAATTGAACAGTCTGTACTTTCTCTAATATCCCACTTTTCCAGAAGAACAGGAGTAATTCAGATGACAGTTCTTGTTTTCAGATGTGGTGTAATGATAATGTAATGTGCAATTCGTAGCAAGCAGGATTAAATACATGTATTTATGCTCCATTTAAGCAGTGTCCCTAATCTCCAAAAGTTTCATAACAAGTCTCACTCGAAGCTTTATTCACATTTGGCCAAAAATTAAAGTCATGTGGATGGTTGAGGAGCCACTGCATTGTGGAGAAAAGCAGTAGGAAAAGGGGATGGATTAGAAGGATCCACAAGTTTAACAAAGCCCTAAACACCAAATTTCCCAGAAAGGCTTTTGGAAGTGCTGTAGATACCTAACAGAGACTGGATACTTGCATTTAGGTCATATATAGCATTTTTTAGCAAAATCTTAGAAAATTTAATATAATCTCCTTTTGCTCTGTATCCTCATCCAGCACCTGCAACCACAGCAACCTCACAGCAGCCTGAGAGCAAAACAGACCCCAGGTAGCAAAATGCTGCTTTTAAACTTCCACCCAGAAAAGGAAAATAAATTTACAATCAAGGCCTTCAGGTAGCAGACTTATCACGACGCTGAGATGTGTTTTTGTTGCTCTGCTCTTTGATAACCAACCTTTTAATAACTTCTTTCTTAAAAGGCCACCAGCCAAATTTAGAGCTGCTACACACCCCGGTGAAGTGATGCACTGTCACGTTGGTGTGAAGGATCTACTTCAAGGCTGGTGGTGCATCAAAAAGGGAATTAGCTGTGGCATTTTAAAAATAGGCCGTTTTCTCACACC
The DNA here is from genome assembly GCA_013400915.1 of Pardalotus punctatus. Taxonomy (NCBI): domain Eukaryota; kingdom Metazoa; phylum Chordata; class Aves; order Passeriformes; family Pardalotidae; genus Pardalotus; species Pardalotus punctatus. The sequence goes on along the minus strand of VZTX01024000.1, from coordinate 6,126 downwards.
TGCTTTTTGCCCACTTTCCCTGCCTTTGTGGGCACATCACACAGAGCTATTTCTGCGCACCGTGTACCACTATAAATACCAGCTCTCAGTATCAGCCTCATCCAACACGTTTAGTATCGACTGAATGACTGCTTTTGGTCTAGCTCCAACCCACCTTTTAAGAAGCAGCTTCTTCAAAAGGTTTCCAAGATGAAAGCCTTTTTTAAAGTGGCAGAATACATTTACCTGAAACTATATGATAGAAGCTCCTTCAGTAATTTAGGTTATGCAATGCCCCAGCACAAGTTTAAAGTTTCATTGATTTAATGAGATGATGTCTGTGTTTGCATATCTCAATCTACCTTTCTTGGTTTTTTCAGCAGTCTTCTCTTCATGGTTTTCTCTGCTCTTTATTTTCTCCTGATCAGGCAGGGAACTCATATTTATTAGAGCCCGTGTTGCTGTCACTTCATCAAGCCAGACCACATTACCTGTGATGGATAAAACACACACAAAACCCGAATGCAGTTTGTGTCATTAAGCAGTCACATCCCCTGCCCTGCTGGAGGGAGATCCGTGACAAAAATTCAGAAATGGCAGAAAAGGCATCAGATCTCTTGCAGGGAAAGGCATATTCTTTAACACACCTGATAAGCTGGAGGACACACGATTTTCAGCTTATTACAAAACACAAGAGCTGATGAAAAACCCAAAATCACTGAAATAGAGGATTCCAGAGCACAGCAAATCAGGGCACTGGATCGGGGTCAGTGTTATCCATGTGCTTCCACACAAATGTGATTAAGGGAGCAGCAGGGGGCAGGAATGAAACCTGGAATTTTTTCCCCTTTGGCAATTTAACAGAACCTTGGACTTTACTGAGAAATTCTGTTAATCTTTTCCAAAAAGTGGGAAAATGGGGGGAAATAGGAGACTGCTCAAGCCTTTTGCATAGATTACAGAGTACACAGGTTAGCAATATCATTCAGGATGTGTCTTAAGTGTCAGCAGATGGTTCTAAAATACAACTTACTGGGCAAATTAAAAGCATTTCATAGATGTTGACACTGAAAGAGCTAAAACTGCTTAGAAACAGGATTTGAACAAAAGCTTTCTGCACTTGGTGCAAATACAGCAACAAATGTCACTGTTCTGCTGTTAAGCAGAGTGGATTCAGGTATCATGAAAACTGTACAGTGACCCAAAATAAGAGATTCTCTCTTAAATGACTCAGACAGACAGGAATTACAAGGTGAAGAACACACAGATATTAACTTCAATGATTGGTTAATAAATCTGCATTTTTTTTCAGTCTCCCTCGTCTTATCTCCAAATTTTCAGAATGTTTATAATTTCACAGAACACTAAATTCACCTTTGCACTAAGTCACCTTAAGATGTAATCCAGCTGGGAACACTGAAGTCTTTGCCATGATGCAAATCCATGCTGAAAAGACAAAGCTTTTTCTTGATATTTTCACCAAGTGTAGCTGAGATGATAACTCAGACACAGCGTGAAAATTCATTACTCAAATAGATAAGCAGTAACTACAACTGGGTTAAGTACTGTAACAACCCTGAAGCCTTAATTTTCACGTTAATTTACTCAGGTAGGATTCAAGAAAAAAAAACCAGACCATCTCAGAAATGCAGCCTCAGATACAGAGCTCAGCTGTGCATTTCCAAACTCATGCATCAGCCCAGGACCCTCCAGCACTCTGTGCCACAATTATCCACCCAGGGCTCATTGGGTTTCAAATTTTCTGCCAGCTTGTGCCAGTACATCAAGCTGTCACACACAGTGACTTCAAGGTTACCAGTGTTTTGGAGAATACCAAATTGACACCGGAACACAATTTCTTCAGGGTCACCCCAGAGAATGAAGCTGCTGATTTCTCAGCTCTTAGCCACGCTTGTCAGGAGGTTGACAGCAATTTGGAAAACCTGCACTGGCTCCTATTCCTTTTTATATGATTTCAGGGTTGCAGGCACACAGCAATCTCAGTGTTCCAGTTCCATGAGCCAGCACCCAGCAGTACCAAAACCCAGCTCTTTTCCAGCCCTCAGTATCAGTGAGGAGAGCACAACTCTCAACCACCTTTGATCTTGCTGGCAATCTCACTCCCCAAAACAGCCCTTGCCATGTGCACCTACATTCCTACATTCCTTTTCCAATCTATGGAAATCACATCCAGCTGCCACCTCCTTCCACCCACCCATTTCTCCTGGAGCACGCACTAAACAAATACAGCAACAAGTCTCTTCCTCCTCCTCCACATAAACCCATCCCAACCTGCCCAACTGCACAGTTCAATGCCTTCTCTTGGATATGTCAAGATAGAAGCAGCTCATAATTTTAGACCTTTTTCAACTTAGAGGTACAGCTATGACCAGTGTTAAAAAAATAGAGTAAGAATTACAAATACGCTGTTTACTTACATGAGGTGTCATCCAGCCACTCAATATGAGCTGGAGGATACTCTTTGAAATAGGCAAAGATGTCCTGGGTACTCATCTCATCCACACCACAAATGTAAATGGTGTCCAGTCTCACTTTAGGAATTGCTATAAAGAGGAAGAAACACAAAACTGGTACTTATTCCAAGCTTTCGGAATAGTAACATATGGGTTTATAAAGCAAATACTTTATTTAAACTAAAGAAGAACTAATTGAAGTGAAGCATGACATATACCATAACTTCATTTATTCTTCCACAATGCAAAACTTTAATAAATTGAAATTAAAAGAGGTTATAGCATTGGTGGATGCATAGACTGCACAGCAACCAAACAGCTCGAAAAACAATTTTTGCTCTTTAAACACTGCCAAAGTGCTATCATGAAGTACTAAAGAGCCAGAACAAAACAAGGCCCTGCACAAAGCACTTCCACTTGTATCACCTGATACAGGCCAGACTTTGAGGTTCCAAGCTGCCAGTTGGAAAAAAAGCCTCAAGAACTAACTGGGTGCCAAAAGCACCAATCTGTTGTGCACACATCTCCTGGCTGATATTCCAGCTTGCCATCAGCACAGCTTCACTGTGTGTACAGCACAGAGTCTGATCTCCCTGAGCACAGGACACAGAGTCCTCCACGTGTACCCACACAGCGCTCCAGCGTTGGTTTTTACAAGAATTTAACGGTTCTTAAAGCAGCACTGATCCAGAAGATCAATCTCGGGCATGTAGCACTAGTTAAGAAGGCACACAAAAAATGTTGTCTTCGTCCTGGAATTGGTAAAACAAGGAGTGAACTGGCAAGTGTCAAATAGGTTAAAAAATAATGACATTCAAATGAAAAGGTGGAAAAAACCCAAAGCGATTTCTTTTGGCAGTAATCTGGAAAAACCTCTGGGAACGCAGAAAATATTGGAGGATAAATCAAGTCAAGACACTGTGGGGAAGTAAACAAAGGGATCTTTTCTGTTGACTGCTGGATGAACTCTACCTTTCTTCATCATGTCCCGATCCAGGGCCACATTCCTCTGGGCAAGATTCACCTCAGCCCGAAAATGAAAGCGTTTGGCTCTTTGTTCCTTCTTCTCAATTGCTTCCTGCAAAATGCAAAACAATCCACTCAAAACAGGAATCAGCAGCATCCTCAACAAACTGCACTGAAGGATATTGAAAATCTACCGGACTGCAACAATTTGTAATTCTGTAAATTCTGAGGAGATCTGTAGGTCTCAGATGTTGAAGTAATTCACCAAAATATTGCTGTAGCACAGAACAGTTTTTGTGTAGGTCCAGCCATGGGAATTGAGATGCATGGAAAATAAGGTGTCTTGGACAACAGAGACTCCATGATGGAACAGTAACATTATCTTTTCCTTGCTAATAAATATTTTAAAAAAACTCTTTTAAAAGAAGCATTTCTACCACAGGCAAAATTCATCTTTTAAGATTATAGAGATACTTCCCTGTTTTTTAAATATATACAAAAGTGTGAATTTGTGTCTCTGAGCATGAATTCAACACTGGAGAACTGCTCTAGTTTTAGAGTAGCAACTCAGGCTCCTCTTATGCAGCTCATGAGCAACAGCCTGCCTGGAACCCATGGAGTTTTGGAAACTGAGAAGTTCCTTGTTCTCCAGATTTTATTAGGAAGCATTACGGGTTTTTGGGTCTTTGGAACACACACTGTGATTCATGCCAGCTGTCTGAACACCAGGCTGAGCCTTTGTCGTGTTGGGGAAGAAAGAAAAGAAATGGTTCCACCTCTGCTGCAAAAATGACAAAATGTTGAAGAGCCATAGCACAAAAATTACCTTGGAGGTTACATCTATTCCAGTAATGAAACTTCCAGCTTTGTTTTCATATCTCCTACTGGTGTCCTGGAACAAAGCAAAATGGTGATGAAACCTCAATGGGCACTGAAAGCAACACACTTGTTACACTGAAAAAAAAAACCCTGATCATTTCTACAAGAAATAGATCCTCTTTTCCTTGATCCAAGCTGTATTCCCAGACAGACAGGCACAAAAGCAATAACTTGCTCTGATGTCAGTGAAAGTAACATGAACTGAACATGAACTGAACCAAGCTTCCATTGCTGTAAGGATTGTTTTCTTTGACAAAATTTAGTTTCTATGCCAGCTGCTGCCAAGCTTTTTACTCTCTCAGCAATACAGGGAAAGTCATCAAATATCTTTCCCAAGTAAGCCTTCTACAATTTTGGTTTTAGGTATAATTTCCTTGTAAAACATGAGCAGATTTAACAGTCATAGCTGACCACTGAAATGTCAGTTTGCAGCTTTTAATCTCAGCAAGTGAGATCACCAAGCCACATCCACAATTCAACAAGTAACTTTTTATTCCTATCATCATTTCAACCCCAAATTCCAAATACCAAGGTGAAACACTGCTGTTTTGATACTGAGACAGGGTAAAAATGGATAATGATGGGGAAAAAAACTACAAGTTTCCCATCCATCAATCAGGACTGCTGGATTCAGAGATGGACTAAAGCCCCTGGACCAATGACCCAATTTTGTGCCCTCCATCATTTGTGTACGTAAAATGGCACCTCCTCACTGTGGCACCATCAGCTGGCAAAAGTTTGGAGCTGAAAGAACACCTCCTGCTTTCTTTAGGAGAAAATGTGCTCTTTACACTTGTGCTGCAATAATTACTGTGGCTAAAAGACCATTTCTATAAGTAGGTTAGTCTCAGTTTAGAAAGACCAAAGCACACACACGCAATCCAACCACTTTTCTTAGTAACAGCAGCAAAGTTCCTCTAATGCTGCCAAATGTTCAGAGTTACTAGAAAAAGAAAAGCAAAATAAACACGATTTTTAAAGTTGAAAGCCCCCAGTGTCTGAGGTTGACTCACGGAGCACAAGGAAGTACAGCAGGGTGCTGTCTCTCAGGCCACATGTTGGGTAGAAGCCACAAGCACGTTCGTAGACCAGCTAATTAAAGATTAGCTTCCAAAGCAATTTTCACCCAAGCTTTGAGAGCAAAAGACTACTTAGGATTTTAGAACTGTGACCCCTTTTAAGTGTTAAACCTAATCCTACTAAAACTTGTACAGAAACAATTAGCGAGAATGAAAAAGGGCAGAAAAACATGGGGAAGGAAACCCTCAGACCCCGCTGACCAGAGCCCACACTCTGCTATCCCGCGGTCAGTCCCTGTTCCCGGTACACCCTGTGTTTCCTGCATCAAACATAACCCGTACGCTCTCCCACCCACAGCCTCTGTTACACTGAAAATCCTGTCCTCCACCGCCTCCTTCATTCCGTTCTTCCGTCCCGCCCGCTTCCTTAGGACTCGCCCCGCGCTCCCCTGGGACACCCCCGAGTCCCCTCCTGTCCCCGCTCCCACATCCCCGCTCTTCCCGGGAATCTCCCGCAAAGCCCTCACAGCGCGCTCAGACACCCCCAACGGCCGGAGCCAGCCCGTCCTCGCCCGCACGGCTCGCCCCTCACCGGGAGGAGCTCCCGCAGCGAGCGCCGCACGGGGATGCTCTCCAGCTCGCCCTCTTCCACCTCCATGGGCTCGGGCTCGGGGCCGCGCTGCTCCGCCGCGCTCGCGGTCGCCTCCGCCTTCACCGAGATCCGCAGGCCCCGCACGGCCGCCATGGCTCCGCCAGGCCCGCCCAGCGCGGCCAGCGAGACGAGGGCGTCGCGGCACAGAGCGGCGGGG
>VZTX01023999.1:335-35157 GCA_013400915.1 Pardalotus punctatus | reverse complement strand
CGGGCCGGGGTGGTCCCGCGGCGCCGTGGCCGCTGCGGCCGGGCCGCGTCGGGCACGGGCAGCCCCGGGGTGGGGGACGGACCGGACCCTCCTCCCGGGCCCCACCACATGAGGTCCCCATGGCAACAGCGACCGTCGTGTGTCGGCGGGACGCCGTGTCCCCCTCGGCGGGGTCCCGGGGAGGGCAGGGGCGATGAGAACGGGGGTGCGGAGGGAGCGGAGTGTTTTGGGAGATACCGGCCCCAGCGGGGCTGGCGTGCTGCGGGGGCCGGTTCGCGGGGACACGCACTCCTGAGGGCAATAGCAGGATATGCAGGGAGGGGTCAGAGCAGCCCCCAGGCTCTGCTCGGTGGGCCCAGCTGTGGGACAGGAGGCAGTGGGCAGGAACTGATGCCCAGGAGGTTCCACCTGAACATGAGGAAGAACTTCTTTCCTCGGCAGTGACCGAGCACTGAACAGACTGTCCAGAGAGGCTGTGGAGTCTCCCTCACTGGAGATATTCCAGAACCGTCTGGACACACTCCTGTGCCCTGTGCTCTGGGATGACCCTGCCTGCGCAGGGAGCTGGGACCAGATGACGTACGCTGGTCCTTTCCAACCTGACCCATTCTGTGGTCTTGTGACAGGCACGTTGTTGGGATAGAGCTGCTTTTGCTCGTCTCCAGAGGTAACTGGAACCCCGCACTGCCACGGAAGGGCTGGGGGGCTCGGGGCTGCAGCCCTGCCCGCAGCGCTCTCAGCGTCGGTGGGGGCCAGACGAGTCTGCTCTGGCTCGTGTGTTGATGTTGTCACCCCCCTTTGCCTGCACCTCCTTCGGACAGAAAGATGTTTCCTGGTTTCCCTGCCCGTCTGCTGGTGCTCCTCTTGGGAGCTGCAGCGTCCTTCTGTGCAGAGGGCTCTCCAGTTCCTGTTTGCCGAGAGCTGGTGTACGTGGAACCCGGGAATGTTTGTACTGGTGGGGCGGGGAGCGGCGGCGATCAGCGGTGGGCACAGACTGCTCGGTTCTGGAGCCTAAACCCGGGTCTAAACCTTCTGGATGGCTTTTAGGTCAAGGCGACTGTTACGTGCTCCAGGTCATACTCTATTAAGAACATCTACTGCACTTGGGGTTTAATTTTGAGATTAGGAGAAGGCTACAAGAGCTGATTATGTCCCTGTTCCTCAACATCTGACAAATTCTTGTTTATGAAACACTTGATTCAGAAGCATTACCTTCAGAAGGTAATGCTTCTGAAAATTCTAAGGCCTTCTTTGCTTACCTGTAATACAAAGGTGTATTATTTGAATCAGAGTGAATTTTAAGTCTATGAATGAGTGCCTTGGAGTAGCTGTGCCTCCATTCCAGGACTCCAGATAACGTAGATGAAATTGTAAAGCCATTGCCATATTACAGAATGTATGGTGAAGGACTTCTGAATATAATCACCTCCCTGGTGTACTGTCCATTACTAAAAAAATAATACTTTTTTTAACTTACAATGATGCATCCTGATGTCCTCTATTTAAAACCTCCATATTCCTTTCATTTTATTACTAGCTTTGTTTGAAAGCTCACAGATGGAATGTGATTGGAAAGTGGTTCTCACCACCCTGTACTCTGGAACTTTGATTAAAGCGCTTCAGCTTTTCAGATTGTAGTTGAATACACAAGCTAACATCACAAAGCTATTCCCTGTTTGGTTGCTGTCAGAAATGTAGAAAATGCAGGTGTAAAAATTTCTCATGTGGTTTGGATGATGGTTAATTGCACATGTTAACTATAAATACAGGACATAGTTTCTCACCACATGTCAGTATGATTTACTAGCAAGACACAGCACCAGATCATCAGTACTACCACTGCTCTTACAATATATAACTTTCAAGATCAATGGATAGAAAGTATAGAAAGGGAAAATTCCTTTACTGCAAGGCAATCCATCAGTGGGGTTTGAAGTATTGCAGATTTATAGTGACTCAAGGAATAGTCAAATGAGACCTGACCTAGGTCAGGTTATGAAAAGCCTGTGGTCTAGAACCTGAATTATTTTTGACACTATGCAAATGTCTTGGAGACAGCCCCATTCCAAGGACTGTGCAGTCAGAGGGGCTGGTCCTGCAGGCACTTGCATGTGCTTCCCTTTATTACCAGGGTGTTCTCACAGAAAGTGTAAGTTTTTATAGGCTCTGGGCTGCAGGTAAATAACACAATCAGTGTTTTAATAAAGAGTTTGTGATTATTATCTTTGTGTAATCGTTTCATATGTAATCCTCAGTTTATACATGTTTAAATTTTAGGGGTTTTCTTAGGAAACCTGGGAATTAGTCAAGGTATTCTGTTATGTGTTTGGTATTGCAGAGGAAGACCCTACTTAGCAAATTTCCTTAAGCAGCTGTTAGCAATTGATTTATTATGTGTTGGGTTTTGGTAATTACTGGAGGTTTTTTCATATTTGAAGGTAGTCGTGTAGATTCTGACTCATTCATGTCACGAGACTTCTGCTGATGTGCTCTACCCATTCTTGCAATTTGGGGCCAATTCATTATCTCATTTTTAAGGCTTATGCTGTAATTCTTGAAGCAATCATCCTCTTTCAGTTTGATTCAGTAGAGGAAGCATAGGTTTTAAACATACTGGGGTTGTTCTTTTCATTAAACTAGATAAAGAGGAGAAATTCTAGCTGACGTCTCTGAAGCAGTAGGTGTGAGATCAGCACTTGGTGCTGTGTTGTGCTTTCAGCAGCTGATCAGCCTCTGTGTGTGCCAGAGCTCACACTGGAGTTTTGTCCCGTCCAGCTGGCAGGCAGAAATCATGGGAAGAAGCTGGCAATTTGGATAAGCATCGGGTGCAGGAATGGCAGGGAAGCAGAGGTGTTGGTTGTGAGGTGACTGAAGAACTTAAGGGGTGGGAAGGAGGTGCTGGGTTGGTGGTTGGGGGAGAAGGAAAGGAACAAAGGTAGAAGTCCATAAAAGAAAGTAGATTTTTGATTGTCTGTGTGAAAGCATAATGTTGTGAGTGGGGGAATTAAAGAATTATAAACATAAGGAACCATTTAATATTTTCAAAATTCTGTATTTTGAAGCAATTTTCTCTTACATGCAAAGTAAGGATTCCCATAACTTGTAGAAAATATACTGGGGGCAGTTCTAATATGTTAAGCTTTAAGTGAGTAGCCTGGAAATGAGAGAAGAGCTACAACACAGGTTTTTGCTGTATTGTAAATATAAAGGTACTTCTTAAAAACTAGAAAGATTGTAAAGTTTGAAAGTATGGCAGAGTTGTTAGGAGGTTGCTTAATACATGAGCTTGACAGTGTTCAGGGCTCAATAATTCTATCACAGTTACTAAAATTTTACCTTGAGAAGGATCAAATATCAGGTAATAAGATTTTTGTGTTAGCTTTTTATTGCAACACAAAGTAAAGAAATGCACAGTCTTTCCTAAATTTCCAGTCCCATTATGAACCATGGCAAAATTGAGCATGACAGTAGTGTGGGCCAGTTTTCAGTCTGACTTACTCTAGTGTAAATAAAGCCAGTGGAAGATTTTAAAATGAAGATAATATAAAAAGAAAGTATGATCACTCACGTGCATTTAGGGCAGTTTATACCCTCACAACTTCTGAACACCTTGGAAGTGCCAAATTCCGGATTGTTTGATTGGTGATTGGATAGAAATGGTTTCTTGAGTATTTGGTTTATGATCTTCATATTGCTTACTGGCCAATCTAATTCTCTTAAGAAACTTAATCTGTCATAATCTCCTTTGATTTAGACTCTGTTTGTTTATCCTGTCCGTATATTGATGTGCCCTGTACAGTTTGCAGTCCCTGCTCTGATCAGCAAAATAAACAAACACACATTTACATATTTTTTCCTAATACAGTGTAAAAGAACTGAAGAATAGAATACTTTAAAATGAAGCATAAGGCAGGGTAATAGTCTTTGTAAAAACATCACATCACAAAACTTTATGACCAGTATCTCTTTTCTTATCAGGGTGCTGTTACCTAAAGTACAGGTGTTAAAAGAGGATGAGGCCAGGGAAGAAATCCAAAGAAATCATTCTTCCTGGTAATTTTATGCTCTACAGCAACCAACCATAAGAGTGTGATGAGCTAACATACCATAAATACAGTGCATGGTATCACAGTATGACATTCTAAAGCTTGTGAAGGGTGATCTTTAAATGTTTATAGCATTTCATGAAACTAACTCAGATTACATGAATTGTAGTAATTTTGCATCAATTTCTAAAGTTTTGTCATTGCATGACTGTTGCTGAGAATAAAACTTAGGGCTTTGGGCACACTTTTTTAACTACTGCTGTACAGTCTCAATAACCACTCTCAATTTTCTTCCTGCAGCCGAGCGAAAGATGTAACAATGCCAGCGAAGCTTCCAGTGAATTTTTTCTCCACAAGATCTCCAGTCATTGATCTTTTTCGGGGGCAGTTAGACTATGCAGATCAGCTCCGTCAGGATTCAGAAATTGTGCTGTATTTCTTCTACGCTCCGTGGTGTGGGCAGTCCATTGCAGCAAGAGAAGAAATTGAACACGTGGCCAGCAGGTTGTCAGACCAGGTAATTGCAGAGAAGATACCAATCTCAGACATGACCTGGTAGCTTTTTAATGTCCAGGCTGATGCTAATTTCTGCCTTCTCATGGGATACAGTAGGACTTGAATGCTCACATTTTAGGGCAACTCATGAGTGACCTTTATTTTATTTTAGCATTCTGAGTGTTAAAATAAATGGAGTCAGCCTGTGACTCCTGCTCAGTTGTCTGTTATTTCTGCTTCTGAATGGAGAAGTCTATGGATTTCTTGTTATAAAGTGTTTTCAGATTTGTTCACCTGCCTTCAGGCAGAAATTCCATGGAGTTTGCTTTCAGTTCTGGGGTCCTTGGAGACACTGATAATCATATAGAGATTGTAGCCATAGCATTGCTTTCAAGCAGTTGGGTACCTGTGAGCACTTCATAGGTATAGCTGTCCTAAACCTCCCCTTGTTGAGGTCTGCTCTGCAGTAAAAATAATTAATGTGGGTTATGACTAAATTAATAAATTTGAAGGATTTAGATTGAGAAGCATAAAAGCTAGAAAGAATAGTGACCAAAAGGATTGCTCTTGCAAAGTGAAAAATAAAAAGAAAAAAGAAAAAGGTCTGTGACAGATATGGAATACTGAGTTGAAAAGGCCCTGAAAACATCAGATGAAATGGATTGGAAAAAGTACATCAAGTACATCTTGGATAAAATAGGTCACAATAATGTACTTTGTTAGCTGTGAATTTTTACCTGCTTTGCAGGTGCTGTTTGTGGCTGTAAATTGCTGGTGGAACCAGGGGAAATGCAGGAAGCAGAAGCATTTCTTTTATTTTCCTGTGATACACTTGTACCATCGGAGGTAAGACTTCATATGTACAGTTTAGGTTTTTTATTGTTGTTTTGGGAAACAGAGATATCATATAAAGTGCTGCATTTAAAAAATGTTACATTTCTGGCTTCAGTAAAAGTTTTTGAGGAGATTCTGGGTGAGCTCATCCTGTATGCTACTCAGTGCCACACAGGGCTGTAAATGTCAGTTAAATGACATGCTGGGCAATTCTTCATCCTTATGGAAATTTCAGTTTGCCCATGCATCTCTTGGAAGTCCTGCCTCCAGTGAAAAGAATTCAGAGTTGTATATTAATTTCAGATGTCTGCTTGCTCCGTAAATGGATTATAACAACTGGTCCTAATTTGTGACAGGATTAAAGATTATACCTAAGGGTTGTTGAAGTTAGTGGAATTTAAGTGCATGTTTATATTGCACTACATACTGAAGACCTTGAACTTTGCACTCACTTTTTCATGTACCAGATGTTGAGATATCATTGTATAAAATTTTATGTAACCTCGCTTTCATTTTTTAGTATTTGCATGTATTATCCTTTTTTTTTTCTCTTTGTGTGGAGTGGAAGGTAAGGAGTCACAGTTTCTAATGCTACATACAAGAGTTTATCCCTTTTATTTTACTAGTCTTGAACTGCAGCTCTCTTTCATTACAGAGGCTGATTTTGTTTTTTGGGGGGAATTTATTCATTGAGGAGGAACAGTCCTGCTCTTTGTTACTTGAACTGGAATAGACACAAGAGACACTGGCATAATTCAAACTGTAATGAAAAAACCCTGCAATTCCACTTGGATGTACATTGACTTAAACGTACTTGATGTTGAAATTACAGCTCAGTAGATGGATGCACTTGGTATCATCAGTAACATCAAACAGTTGTAACAAGATGAGGTGTAAATCCCCCCTGGTACTTCATAAAACCCCTGAAGGGCAATGCACCCCTCGTGACTGAGATACTAAACCTCCCATGTGGTGCCCTGGGCATGGGACATGTTGAGCAGTGAGTATTGCTGTGAAGGAGAAGGTTTGTAATGAATCAGTGCAGGTTGTAGAATGATCTAGTGGGCTCTAGAAGACATTTTGAAGCACCTCAATATAGGTATCTCAGTGCGAGTTGGGTATTTTCCAGTGTGTCTGTATGTACAAGCTATATCAAAAATGCATCACATTAAATTCTTCACTGGAAATGGACTAATTCTTCATGCTCCTTGTGTTTGATTTCATTTGGGACAATGATGCTTTGTCCAACCCAATGCTAATTAGGAGGAGAACCGCTGGAAATCGTAGCTGCAAGATGCAGCTCACCTGCTGTTTTAGCACTGCCTAGTGTGGTGTGAGCTGTTTTATCAGATGGCTGCATGGGGGAAACTGTAGCTTTGCTGAGTCTGTTCATCAGCAGTGAAACAGAATTTGTCCCTGCTTTACTGATTGCTGCTTGTAAAAGCCTGTGTACACATATTGCACCTTTTCGAATGGATACCGTTTGAGATAGTGAAAAAAAAGTGAAAATAGTGACGTTTTTCAGATCTGTATTTTTAAGTCACATGTGTTTACTTCAGACAAAGTGGAAAGATATGTATGTGATCGTGTAATTTATATGTGAGTTTTACCAAGTTCTTTACTGGGATTCAGAAGTGGTCTCTGTCCCTCCATGCTCACCAACACTCTGCCCCTTCCACAGATATTCCGGCGCGTCCCTCTGGTAACACAACTCCCTAATCAGGAGCAGAAGCCACTGGTAAAACATGGAGAGCAATCCCCTAGAGGCTGAGCATGCTGTCTGTGTAACTCCTATCTGCCACCCCCAGGAGGGACTCTCTATTGTTAATTTAAGTCTTAATGTTTTATTATTTTTTTTGGTACTAGTTTTGGACCAATTGAATACAAAGGCCCTATGAGTGCTGTTTATATTGAAAAGTTTGTTCGCCGGGTGATGACACCACTACTCTACATCTCGTCTCGATCAAAATTACTAGATTTCCTCTCAAATTATGAGGTACTTGTCTCTCTTCTCTAGCTTTACCACTGTGGTTCAGAAAGAGTTTGACGTGTTTAAGGATTAAATTTGATCTGCGCCAAAGTACTAGTTTATTTTCAGGATCCTGAAATCAGTGCCCTGTAAATTTGTTAAAATCATAAAGATATAAAATAAGAAATTCATAATGTTGGTTCCCTGTATAGTTACTATTATGATTTAGTGATGCTATTAATGTACATTACCTTAGTGTGTAGAGACAACATTCAAAGTTGTTACCTCACCAGACTGTTACATATGAACAAGAAAGAAGGGAGAAATCTATTCACAAAAATCTTGTGGTCTAAGATGGGACAGCATATGAGGAATATACATATATATAAAATTATTGCTTTAATTTTTAAAGGAGTATTAACCTTTTTTAGTAGGATAAGTCTGTTAAGTGAAAACAAATGTGAAACCAGTTGAAGTAAGGATTCCTAAATCACTTTGTATGTGGTAACTTGATGATTTTAATCCACTGGTACATGGTGTTTTATTCATTTTGGTCTGTTGTGTTCAGGGGTTCCCAAGATTGGTAGCAATACTGGTAGTATCTTCCAATTAGACAAAATGTTCTTAAAACATCCATTTAAAATCCCTTTATAACTGTTCATTCTTCACTGTAGTACACAGTGGAGAATTTAGAGCAGTGTGGCAAACCTGATCAACAGATGAGTGCTGTGGTGGTGGGCAAACATGGGGGGGATCCTCCAGCGGCTCGGTCTGACGCACATCCTGGGGGAGCTGGTGCGTGTTGTGGTGACCGGTTCTGCTGCAGGGTGGAGAGCCCGTGCTGTTGAGTGGCAGCTGCCAGGAGCTGTTACTGGGCTGGGATTTCCAATGTTTTAAGCAGGGACTGAGTCAGGAGTGGTGAGTTGTGGCCTGTCTCTGGTGCTGATACTTTCTGTGATCACAAGCAATTCTGTTGTCCTTCCATTGCTTCAGTCTGGCTGTTCTAAAACTCTAAAACATTTTTCTGCCTCTTAGAATTGAAAAAAGCCATGCTTGGTTTTTTATTTGCGTTGTGTTGTTTCTTGGTAGACTGCAGAAGGTAACTAATGAGCATATTATAATTAAGCTTCAATTTGCTTTACAGTAAGAGGTGCACTTCAATCAGAAAAATACCAAGATAAAATACAAATTTAGGGGGGAACAAAAAATATTTTTTAAATACTGTTTAGCAGTTGAACAGCTATTTTTGTTCCTGTATTCAGACTTCCCCCCTTCCTGTGCTTGAAATTCTGTGGCTCCAAGTGCCGAGTCTCTGTTTATGTTCAGCATTTGTTGGGTTTTTTTTCTGAAATGGCCCAAGAATAGGGGCTGCTCTGCTGTGTTGCCCCACAGCCATTTATTCCTGAGCTTCTGTCCCAGAGCATGGCTCCAGCTGCTCAGTATCTTGCCTCTGTAAAGTTAGGCAAGAGGGGAAGGAGGGGATACAAAAGTAACAGATACAGATAAGGTGAAAGAAACAGAATTGTTTATGAAGATGGATGAAGAGAAAAACGGACACAAAGGAACAGTTAGTTTTAAACTAGAAATAAACAGGTCGTTTCATCACTTCAAACAGTCAGAAATGAGAACATTTTACAAGGTTTTCCATGTGAGTTGAGAAATTCATAGCTTTTGTAGGAGAAGATACAATCCGGGAGTTAGTCCTGTGTTTAAGAAGTGAGAAAGTTCGGGGAAGGGAGTAGATTACAGGAAATTGGGACACATATGGCACAAACTAGTTGCTATTTTGAGACCGTTGGCTGGTGTCTTCCTTTGATTTTTTTATCGTCTCTATATAAAAAATACAAATTTTTAGCAGAAGGAAAAGGGTAGAAGACCCTGAAGGATTGCTGTTGGGCACTTTGGCCACTGCCTGCTGCTGGATCATATTTTTGTGATTTCATTGAAAGCTAATAAATTTCAAGCTCAAAATAATTCATGGAAGATTTGTTATCATCAGTATCTAATTTTCAGTCCCGCGTTCTGATAGAAAATTGGTAATACAAACTAGAAGAAATACTGATGACTAGAATCCAGTTAAATGTAAGAACAAGTGGTATTTGTTACTTGGTCTTTTGTTCTTTCCTCGGCCTAATCACAACTATCGTGACATGCCCTGTTGCTCTCACAAGAGGGCACTCAAACCCCATGAAAAAAAACCTGGTCGATGACTCGAAAGTTGAGGATCCTGCATTCTCTGATGCTATTTAGGGCTGGTTTCTTTGTGATTGCAGAATGATACCAGTGCAAAAGTAGAAATGGGTAAGAATTAATTTTTGAGAAAAAGGAAAATATGCTCTTTGGAAAGCAGTTAAAATCTTGGAATGTTAAGGAAGATCTAAGTTAAATGAGGAGAAAGATGTGCAGTTCTTGCCATAACTCAAGGTACCTCTGAGTAGCTGTTAACAGATTTCTTTTGTTTTCTTAACTGCAGAGATGTAACAGTTTCGTTTTAATCCAAACTGGCATCTCTCATTCCTCATCTGACAGGAATTGCCTGCCTGCACAAGTCTGAGACTCTGAAAAAAGTCATCCCCCTTTACCTCAATGCAATACAGCCAAAACATTCTTTAAAAATTACGAATTGGCATAGAAATAACTTGTGTATTGAAAGCAGTTACCTAATTATAAAAACTAATCAGTAGCTGTAGGTTTTTTCCTATCTTCTGTTCCCGTTATTTCACATTTTTGGCCTTTAAATTTCAGAGCTCTTTCATTGCAGTTGTGCAATGCTGTCTTTATGCAACTCTTTGAGTCAGCTGTAGTTTCAATGATTCCCACCAACCTTTACCAATTTTGTTACTCACCCTTCTCTCCCTTTTCTGAAGTGCTTATAGAAATACTGAATTGCTTGAGTATCAGTACACATCCTGGCTGACTGTCCTTGGCTGCTGGAAGACATTAACTTCTAAGTGAAGTTCTTTGTCTTTTCTACTAATTTGGAAAAGGGCCTTCCATGTTTTTCCTTATCACCTTAGTTTCCTTCAGAGTGGTTGGTAACTTCTAGATTTTAGGGAATTATAGCATGCTGCACATCATCTACGTGCTTGCTTTTTCCTTCCAAGAACTGCGATAGGTTTGAGGCGTGGTTCAGTAATAAAACTGTGCTGGCTTTTCTCCAATAGAAATTACTCATCTGAAAATCTCTCAACATTCTTAAAGTTTCTGTGAACTTGCTGTTTTGTACTTGTTGAGATTCTTGGCAAGTCTGTTATTTGATTTAATCGCATGCCACATCACTTTCCCATTCCTGTAGTGCAGAGACCAAGCAAGAAATAGGCTTTACTACAGTTAATAACTTTGTATTTCCATATATGAGTTTCATTAGGAGATGGTGCTATGAACTCTTCACTAATGATGTCCTCAGGTTTGTTCCAAAGCCCTTCCTACAGACGCTTGGTTTGAGACAGGGACTGAGAATTATTTCACGGAAACAAAAGCTCCATCAAGCTCCACTCTAGCACTGCCCATGCTCACATACCAGTATTTATTCCTGTGACCTTGGAGAGCAGCAGGTCATGCCCTGTTCAGCTGATGATTCCTGCGTGCCCACAGGACGATGGGTACCCAGAACTGCACGCAGGTTGCCTGGAAGCAGCTGATCATCAGTCACAGACTGAACACAGATATCCTTGTAAATTGTTTGCAGACAGATGTGACTGCAGCAGTTCCTGAGTTTTGGTGGGTCTTACATGAAAGGAGGTGGGACTTGTTGCTGTCAAGCTCTCCTTGGCCTGCTCATATTCCAAACGAAGAACCTCTTGTTTACATAGAGATTTCTTCTCTGAGACTTGAATCTCCCTTGTACAACAGAGCAACTTGTTGGTGTTAGTTGCAGTACCTGGTAATGTTCAGTCTTCTTAAAAACTTCATTCTTACAGACAGGAAAACTTTCATGGTACTTGAGAAGAAATACAACAATTTAGTCCCTTTTCTCATATGTGTAATTGCAGCCTGTAGCAGGGTGAAAATTTTGACTGATCTGGGATGATCATTAAAAGGACATTAATTAACCAGATTACTAATTAGGCATAGAGCATTAGTAAATATTAATATATATTAGTATATAGTAGCATATATTCTCCCACTACAATGTTTTTTGATTGAAAAAACACTTTAGAAAAATTTTCTTTGGGAAAAATTCTTCACAATCTGGAAGTCTTAAGCTGCTTTTAGTGTGTAACAGAACTGGCAGTCAGAATCAGCATGTTACCCTTTAAAGAACATAAATATTTCTGCATCTGACTTCTGGCTTCTTGCCACATTTACTGTCACTTTTGATTCTCCTTTCATTCACTGTTTGGTGCCCTAAATTCACTTGGTACAGCATTAGTATTCAAAAATGGTACTGGGAAATGGGAAGCTAAAAATTTGGTAATCTTACCTGTCTCCTTATTTTGGTTCAGTTGAATGCTTTAAAATTTTTTTAGAAGGAATTGTTTCTTTTAACTGTCTTAGTATGGAACTAAGAAAAAGATGAACATTAATTACTAACCTGTGTGTTGTTTAAGAAAGAGCAGTGAGTGCCATTATTTTGCTGCGCTTTTTCACTATTTTATTTATATTTTTATTTTGTTCTTGTAATTATTATTGCAGAAATTTCACTAATTGGTTGTAACTTATTTTTATTATTGAGAATTTTATTGAGGTACCTCATGAGGAATCTTTATGAACAAGGGTCTTGTGCTTAGCATTCGTTCATGAAGGAGAATTCCTGCCTAAAACGAGAAGTCACGAGCTGGAATGGGCAATGTTTTTATTGGTGAACATCTTCAGATTGCTAATTAGTACTGAATTAGGTCAGTGTGTAAGGCTGATATGAATAACTGAATTCATATTAATAACAACAGGTAAAATGTATGCTGATGTTTTAAAAAGAAATATTTTATATGTAGAACTCAAAACAGATAAAACAGCCTCTGAAATACCAAATGAAAATACTTCTGTGAGAATGTATTTGCCACACAAGTGGGTGCTCAGTGAGTCTGGAATCTTCTGTTCCACAGCAGTCCCTGGAGTGCTCTTGCTTTGTGTATCAAACGCTTTCTTATGCGCTGGTGGAACTGAAAAACAAAGACAGCAAATAACCAAATTCCATCACTTACTCTGTCCTGAAAGTTTGTTAAGCCCATTTGAGTGATGCATTAAAAACATAATTAATAGTGATTTTTAATGGATTATATTTTAAAAATTTAAAGCCAACGCTTAACTGAAATATTGGAACAAGAAAATTCTAGACTGTGTATCTCTCTGTTCAAGGCAGCTTCTCCCAGATTCTTTTCTTGAATTTAATAGGAAGTCATTCACCTGGAAAATCAGTAGGTGTATTCTGGGATGAGTCATTTACATTTTGAATTGTCCATGTGGCAATTTGAAGAGCTTTATGGATATGCAGATGGAATATGGAGTTCTCAAGATGTTTGTGCAGTTGGTCTCTCATTGACTCTTGCAGGGTATACTGAAAGGATTTACCATGACTGTATCTTAAAGATGGGATGATCACTTGTCTTAGCAGTTGAGGTATTCACACACAAAATGTGTGAATGTGTGAATTCATATGTCATTACTAATTATGTACAACATGAACAATCAAAGTGTTACTGCTTATGCCTTCATACTCTGAAAAATTATATTTGATACTCCAATTCTAAAAGAAGTCTTTATGGTTCTTATCTTGGTGCTGGAGCTGATTGAAAATATAGTTGCAAAGCAAATATTAATTGTTTCTGGTGAACTCTAACATGGGAAACACACCATTAGAAGCGCAGCATCCAGAAAGCCCCTCTCTCTTACATAGACTTTTGAATGACAGCTTCATTCTTTGAATGAGAACTGATTTTGATTCAGTCTCTTAATATTAAAATTTTTATTGCAGCATAAAGTGACTGTTCTTCAGTAAATCTTATTGTCTTTTAAGGGTCTGTTGTATTTTACTGTAGTCCCATATATTTATACTTGAAAATAGCTTAAGTAACTCTGATTCTTATTATTTCAGCCTGGAGTTGTGGGATTTTTCGAGTTTAATGCTTCACCTCAACCGCCTGGTTATTTAACATTCTTCACATCAGCATTACATTCATTAAAGAAAGGTAAACCTTTTCATAATTTAAGGTGTCTGTGAATGAGTTATGTATAAGGGCTTCAGTAGTTTTTTGCAGTATTTTGTAACTTAGGAATTAATCCCTTCGGAGTGTTTCTTGATGTCGATGTAATTGTGAGACTGTCTCATTTTGGTGTGAGGATTGTGTACATAAAAAGCTTGCTGTGTGACCAGCCCTCATGGAACAAAGGATATGCAGGCTGCTGTTGAGTTCCCTCAAAGCCCCACATGTGTAGCTGCAGCCCATACAGGATCTCAGTCAGACCAGATCTGTTTATGTTCAATCCAAGGGTCTGTGTCCTGTGCAGTGGCAGGGGCAGGGGATGAGCCTGACTGTGTCAACACTCGGTAACCGAATTCAGTGAAGTGCTGGCCTGGGTGGACTTTCCGAGCTGCTGCAAGGCAGACGGGAAGGGCTTTCTCCCCCTCTTGTTTCGCACTGATAATCTAAAATACAGAACCTCTTGTTTGTGTTTACACATGCAAACTTTGTGTTGATTAATACCTCCTTTTGGATCATGAATTTTGGATAGAATTTTCTTAAAGTTAGTGTGTTTAATGAATATTCCTTCCTGTCAGCAAATGAAGGAGATTGATACCACTATTATTTTTTACTGTGCCAGTGATGTGATAAAGAGCCCGTTCTGTATTTTGTTCTGTGATTTTCACATTTATATGTTGAATTAGTTCTTTGCAACATAAAGATAAGCAGTCTGTCTTTATGTGTACGTATTTATAAATGTAGAATAAATGTTTATAAATAAAACACATTTACTGTGAATGTACATCACTTAAACAATGTTCATTCCTTTCCCTTACATGTGTCATCTTCTCTTTTGAGATGCCATAAAACCATAGCAAGGTGCATCTGTGATACCAGATACTATGTGTAATAAGCAAATCAAGAATTTGGACAATTGAGGTTAATGTTCTCTATTCCTGGAGTGCAGAAGAGGAACGTGTTTGTCCTTCTTGCCATCTCCCTTCTGCCTCAGTCACCAGTATCGGCAGTCTCTGTTGACAGATTTCTGTGCCTTCACACAGCACTGTTACGTGCTCTGGTTTGAGGGTGGTGTTCTAGGGCATTCAGGAGAGCTCAGTGTGGGTAACTGTATTTAAAGATTGAACATCTGCCCTTTCAGATTACCTGGGGACGATTCGCTTCGGAGTGATCACAGACAAGCGCGTGGCCGAGGAGATCTCGCTGGAGCATCCCGGCACTGTGTATTTGCACAGACACGCCAACACATCTCTTGTGAGTATTGCTCTGTGCTGCTCCAGAGATGCTCGGGGATCCGAGTTAGGAGACTGCTTGAATGAGGATGTGGACAAAGGTTTTGTGGAGGCATAGTAGGAACAGTGAAAACTTGCATTTTGGTTTAAAGGTATAACATGATACTGATTAGAAAAATCACACTAATTAAGTCAGTTGAATTTATAATAACTCTTAATCCACATGCACTGGTTTTTTTTTTAAAAGCTAAGGCTGAAAATAGTAACTTTCACATTTGCTATTTGGCATAGAGACACTACCTACCCACACTGGTACCATGAGTGGAAACTCTGTGAAGAGAGGTATTGTGATGCATATTTTATTCAATTGAGGCTGGGGAAAACAGGGATATTTTAGGTGAAATAACATAAAATACATAAAATTATTTTTGCCTATGCAAATTGTTAAGATAAACTTGCTTTAATATATTAAAATTGATCCTACAAGCTGTGAGCACTTTTTACTATACATTTCTTTTCTCTGCATTCAGGAATAAGAAATACCAGTTTTAAATGTGGTCTTGATGTTTGGGTTTTAAAAGGCTGATTTAAAATGAGTTAATGTGGTGACTGAGTAGTGGAAAAAAATGTTAAAATATTCTGTAAAACAAAATATGTGATGATACCAGCTTAGAGCTCTTTCACTTACAAAGCAAATCTGTACTACTGAGAAAAGTCAAGATTATAGAGATGTAGTAAAAGAAACAGGAGCTTTCCTGGAAGAATTCTTTTTGGTTGTGGTTGTTACTATAATCTGATGAGCATTTGGAAAGCTTTTTCAAAGGGAAAGGGTGTCTGAAATGGTGAAGGTTGCTGAGTAGTGTCATTACATTTAGAAAGAGAGTTCTAGTCATTGCAGTAACAGAGCAATGCCATACTGAAGAACTGCATTTGTTACTAAATCAAGTGAGGACAAAGAACTATTTTTTTTCCCCTTCAAGATCTATCCAAAAGACATCATGAACTTCACTGCTGAGAACATTTGCAAATGGGCTCTGGAAAATCGGGAGATGCTCATACGCTGGCTGAGACCACATGGTGGGAAAAGCCTTCTTCTAAACAATGAGCTGAAGAAAGGACCAGCACTTCTTATATTTATACCTTACAATCCCCTAGCAGAAATTCATCCTCTTTTAGATGAAGTAAGTGAAATAATTTTTTTTAACTGCAAAAATACTAAAACTTGAGAGCTGTAGTCAGGGGTCTGAGCTTAATCATGACAGATACCTTATTTTATTTCACTGTTCCAAGTATCCAGTTTTGTTTAAAACCACTTTCTCAATCCATATTATCACAACTCCCTTACACTGGTTTGCATCCCACACAAATGTGCTTTTGGCTCATTCAACAGCTGCTTAGAACAAGCATCCTAACTCTTCCTTGATTTCCTCCTTTTTGTGGGGAGTGCTGTGTAAGAGATGCAGATCTTTGCCAGCTGGAACAGAAGACTTGTGTGTTTTGTCCACCCCATTCGATTTCTCATCTCCTGTCTTTCCAGAGGTGCTTGTGCTTCCTTAGTCACCTTCCAATTTTCTCTTCCTCTGCTGTTATTTCCATTCTGAACTGCCTAGGACAGGAGTTTGTGGAGCTGTGCAGAAATGAGGTAGGGAAACTAACTTGGCTGAAAACTAGTTTTTTGTCCTTGGGCTGTTTTTCAGCTGGAACCCACCATCCCATTTAGTAGAACACGAAGGCACACATCCACATCCCAGTGGTGATCATGTAGCTCTGAGCACAGTGTGGAACAGACAGGCCTTTGTGAAAGACCAAAAGCAGGGCTGAGTTTTGGTGACAGTGCTGACTTACTTACATGGCATCTGTGTCCTGGAACGTGTCATTTCCACAAGGAGGGCTAATTAATATTTCAGTGTCTGAAACAAAAGGAAGAAAGGAAAGTACCTTATGATACAATATTTAGCCAAACTAAATAGACACAATAAAAGCTATACTAGACTGTTACAAAATAGGGTTGGGGAAATCTATGCCTGGAAAAGAGCTGCCCTTACTCTGGTAGTAACCTGTCATGTTTGGCAGGCTTAATTCAGTGATGCTTGTCGCAGATTAAACTTTCTAGTAACAGGTACCACTTCTTTAGATCAAATCAGTGCAACTTATGATGGATGTTCTGTTTCAAATTTTGTTCTACTAAATACCATTGTTTATCTATATCAAAATTTGAAATGAGATACAAAATATTTCAGTTGCCCTTGTATAGCTTCACTTTGACAGAGATATTATGCAACTTGTTTACCCTGGGAAGAGCTGTTTACTGCAGCCAGCCTGTGGGTTTCATCAAGCAACGAAACCACTTGACTGTAAGGCAGTTGCAGAGAACAAGCCTCTCAAGTTGTGTGTTGAAAGATCTCCAAGTACATTTTTTTTTCCTGGTCACAGCTGAAATGAGATTTTTTCTTGGTCACAACTGAAATGAGATTTCTTACTGCAAATCTGAGGGTTTTTTTCATAATCTCTTCTTGTGTTTCTCTAGGTAGTCAAAATCTCCAGGACAGGCTATAGTGTGAGGGGACAAGTTCTTTTCAAGTGTTCAATTAAGCATTTTCAGAATGAAAACTCCTAACAGCTAACTCTAAAAGACTGTAATGAAGTGTTGCTGTAGACCACGTGGTAGTACTGATGGTCCTGTGGCACAACACTCCTCCTGGATGTGACATTTCTACATCCCTTTGATAATTGTAATGGCTTTTGTCAAAGTGTTCTTCTGTAAGAAGTGTGTGTATGTTCTATATTTTGTTCAATGTGTTAATAAGGATGAAAGGAAACTTCCTCTTTCATTTTTGTTTTTTGTATGTTCTGTTACTCGTCTTCTAGAAAGGGAATTCCTTCTATGGTCCGTACACATTCTTTTTTCTCTGCTTGTTTACCCTTGGTTATGAAAAGCAAAATGGTGATGTAGGATAGGAACGTTTGCATTGAGGGACAGGTTTTTTTCTCCTGTTTTCTTTCTTCTCCCAGTAAGTTGCTGTGTGCAGAGTACACTTGGAGTATTACAACTCTATGCCCATGGTTGGGAGAATGCAAACGTTGCTTCAGCACTGTTAGTGATTATTACAAAATCTGTGCACCACCTATGCCAGAAGAAATCTCTGTTCCCTTTTCATGTGGGAATGCTCTAATATATTTTCTCCTCCGATGGGGAAATAATGGAAATCCAGGAACTTCTCTTTGTTAATGCTTCATGTAGTGGGAGTTAACCATAAAATGTAGTGTTATTGCACTGTAGTAAATACAATGCATAGAGGATCTTGCAATCAGTGTGGACTGAATAATATTTTAAAGTGATGTTGTTGTTCCATATATTTAATGTTTATATGCTGAAATATGTGGAAATTTAACTTTGTTGTCGAGTCAGAGCCCTTGTAATTTTTTGTAAGAACAAATGTTAGTCAGCTTTGTGTTTCTGAAATTCCATCTCTTAATGGCATAAATGTTGTTAAACATGCAACAGAGAACTGCATTTGGGTGAACTATGTACAGCTGATTTTGATTTTTTTTTTCCCTATCTTTTGTTCCCCCCCCCATAGATTACCAAAGTGGCCTTGGAATACCACAAGTGTAACAAAAGCCAAGCAGCTGAGCCAGATCTTCAGCACTTAGGAGACTCTGATTCACCAGCTTCTGATTCCTCCGTGACAGATGCACATGTGAAGTTCTCTGAACCATTTTCCATAGCCAAGTACCCGTGCTGTAACACGGTGGTGCTTCCACAGTGGCATTCAATCTCCAGAACTCACAATGTCTGTGAGCTCTGTATTAACCAGACTCTTGGTGTCAAACCAAATAAAGTCCATGTGCCACACTGTAACTTTTTAGAGATAGAAGCAGCTTTGGACTCTTTCTACCTCCAGGAACATACCTTTTTTCAAGTAATATCAAACACCATAGAATGCAGCAATTTCTTAAGTTTCTATAGTCCCTTTAGCTATTACACTGCATGTTGCAGGACAGTAAACAGGCATTTTTTAAGTTTCATTAGTTCTGAGAAGACCATCTTTCAGACCCCCAAAGTAGCATTTTCTTCCCATGGGAAGAAAGATAACACTCAATTTTCTATTCCTCACATTGAGGATAGGAATTGTTTTATTCCTGACCTTAATATTAGTAGCACGAACGTTAGTGGTCTGAGCTGTAGGACCAACAAAACCTTGAATCTCTACCTACTGGATTCAAATCTTTTTTGGATATATGCAGAGAGACTAGGAGCATCAAGATCTAGTCATCTTAAGGAATTTGCTGCCATTGTTGACCTGAAGGAGGAAGTGCACTATGTCCTGGACCAGAATCAGTCACTTGTTGGACCTACCCTGGGTACAGTATCCACTATACAAATCCTTGAATGCAGAAAATGCTTGTGTTTCCAAGCAGGAATGGAACACTTAATGCTGTTTTGAACAGGGAGAGTACTGTGGGAAGTTAACACTGGGAATTGTAATTTATTCTGTTCTATTCA
The DNA here is from genome assembly GCA_013400915.1 of Pardalotus punctatus. Lineage (NCBI taxonomy): Eukaryota > Metazoa > Chordata > Aves > Passeriformes > Pardalotidae > Pardalotus > Pardalotus punctatus. The sequence goes on along the minus strand of VZTX01023999.1, from coordinate 15,934 downwards.
GTAATTATGCAAGCAGTTATGAATGATTCTGTTGGCTAGAGCAGAATAATATTCTAGGTGATGTAAGAACTAAGTTCCATATACCGTAAGTAATTTGCTTTAAAAGAAGTGAACCTTAAAGTGTGTGATTCCTGACTGCCTGGTGCATCTGTGGAATTGGTAAGATCTAAATTAATTTGCATGTGTAAAAAGAAGTCTGTTCATGTAACATATTTGATATTGCAGAAGATATTTGTATATTAATGGTGGTATTAATAGGTGTTTGTTCAGCTGTTCTGTATACTGAAATATCACCGAATTTTGGGAGAAAGTGAACACTTATCAACAGAGCCTTCCTCATCCTCTTGTCATCTGAAACCAACTTAAATTGTTTGAGATTTATTTTGAAAAGTGTGTCTGTTTTCAAGGTAGTGTGGTTGTGGCCAAGTCTGCCAATGCTCTTACTTCCTGTCTGAATTGGAGGAGGAAAAAAAGAAGAAAAAAAGAAAAAAAAACCCAAACCAAACAAGCCAAAGATTGCAGTTCTCATTTATTTGCAATTCTTGAATAAGACAAAATATTCCCAACCATGTTCATTTGCCTGTCATGCTGATGTGCAAAACTGAGTCTACCTTCAGAAAATACTGGGTTTTTTAATGTTAGCTATGTAAGTAAACATGGAAGAAAATTCATGTATTAAAATAAATTGCCCAAGAGCATATATCAATATACTGCTTATAGCACTAATTACATTTTCTTTTTGCCATAAATCGAAGTACAAAAGTATGCCCAACACAACAAATAGCCGTGTTGTTATTAAGGATCACATGCAGCCCTGTATCCTATCTCTATCCCAGACCCCCCAGGAAAAGACTCGGGGAAAACAAACAAAAACCTCAGTGACCATAAAAGGATACTTGGGAAATATTAAGATCAGAATGAGGACATATAAATTTCCTTCCCCTTTGTGCTCCCAGTACTTTCTGTCTCAAACATGTTTTAGGTCACAGGATTTCCTGAGCATGATGAGGGTTTCTCTGCAGAGTAAGACTCAGTGTATTTCTGTTCCATCATTTGAACTTCCAGAAAACTTTGGCGTCGACATATTTTGTCAAGGAGTCTCTGATTTGTACTTGGGTTCTGTGCTTTTTATTTTGTTTTACTTCTTTAAGTTCTTAACTTCTAATATTTCATACTATAAAAATAGTTTGGTGTTTAATACCTTTGTCAATCTCAGTCTTTACAGATGGTTTTTAGAAATTCAGGAATATGTCTTTTAAATAACCCCTTCCTTTCAGTTACTACTTAATCATGCATAGATATTCTAAATCTGGAGATCTAAAAAGAAAAAAGACTTGTTTTGGCCTGGTGTGAGAATTCAATGAAATGCTGAATAAAGAACTAACTGTACTGCTCTTTGCATTTCAGAGATAAACTTGATGATCTGGAATTTTGTATTGTCTGTACAAAAGTGCCAGTTTTACTTGGGCCTAGATTTTGTGCTGGAAGTACAAGCACAAGATGTTTCTATTTGATCAAACAATTATTGTTTTTCATATTTTACCTTTTGTCTTGATTATTGATACTCTTATTTTTTAAAGCACAGAATAATATTTCTCAATCCAAATTAAAAAGAGGATATTGCTGATATCTTGCAGCAATTTAGAGAATGTAGTGCAGGCTCAGAGTAGTGTATCTGAAGGTAGTTGAAGGCTTTGGAGCTTATTTTAAATTTTCAGCAGTGGCCAGCTACTTGTTAAATATCTTAAAGTTAAGGAGAAAATAGAACAAAGAAAAAGGTGGTCACTGATAGACAAAAGGGGGTCGGTCACATTGGATGGGAATAGCAGATAATTAAAGGTCAAAAGAAAAGAATTGCAGAGAAAGTAATTAAAAATGGAAAAATGAATGCAAATAAATGTGGAAACCTTTCAAGGTAAAAAATACAGGATACTATTTATGACTTAGCAGGTGTGTGGTTTAGAAAAAAAAAAATTATTATTATCATTATTATTGTAGCGCATTGACACAAGATTAAAGTCTGGTGTGGCAAGTGACAAGACTGTAACAAGCAAAATTTTAAAAAAAACACCAACAGTGAAACTTTATCTTGTTTTCACGTCAGTTGTGGTTACTCAAGAGTTGATACCAAACTGCCAGAAATGAATGACATGAATCCAGGTTTGAGTTTGTGTTTTCTCTGTAAGTTGTGAATTCCAAAAAAACCTGCCAACGTCACCTCTGCGAAACTGAAGTAACTTTGTTATGTATCAATTTCATTTCAGAGAACTTCATTAAGAATTTCAGTGTTCTCTACAGTCCCTTGAAAAGGCATCTGGTTGATGACCCTTCGGTCCATTTCCATGAAGAGCATGTGGTCACGGAGGTGACCACTAACACCTTTCATCAGACTGTGTTTCTGAGTGCAAAGGTACACCGCGTTTCTCAAAAGCTTTCTTGTAGGTAATGGCACAGCTTTTAAGGAGGGGGTCTGTCTTGTTTTATATTGCTGTGCTTTTCTTGTAACATAAAATATGATGTTTTGTAAGAATTCAAAAGCTTTCCAATGCATGCCCTGAAAATAAGGTGTCATCCTGAATACAGTTAGATTACGTTGATCTTTTAAAATATGTGATGGTAAGGATTAATATCCATTATCATTCGAGTCTGCAGTGAATGTCTGTGTCTCCAGTTGGTTTCCAGCAGCCCCAACTCCTGCTTTGCTAGTTAGAGGCAGAAAGCAGAAGTCTGGATATCATTTTTCCCCCCCATATGAAGTGTACAGTCAGTGTTATATAGGAATTTAAGATTGCAGAAGAATTTTGGGAAGTGTAGTAAAGTTTGGTGCAGTTTCACTTCAAGGGAATGATCCTAAACTAAAGAATCTTTTCATTTTGGCTTCATGTAAAGAGAATTCCCAAGAATTTTTGTGTGTTAACTTAGTAGTCAGAGGGCAGCAGTGAATAACTTAAAATAAAGTTTATTGATATTAGGAAAAAAACTGCTTTCTCATTTTAAGAGTTCCCATTCTAGATGTTGAGAAAATTAGTCCTTTCTGCAGATTAACTTCAACAGATAACCAAACTCTTCTCCATTTGATTTTCCAGAATGTCTTGCTGCTCTATTACGCACAGTGGTGTGGATTCTGTGCTTCTCTTAATCACATCTTTATTCAACTTGCTCGGCTTTTGCCTCCTGACAGTTTCACCGTGGCAAGGTAAAAAATACTCTTAATTTCATCTCTCCAGAATAATGTAAGATCATTGAGGTCATCAGCCTAAAATTATTTTTTTCTCTCTACAACCTTGCAATATAGATGTGAATGTCCTCTGCTTCATTTCTCTTTGAATGCATTGTTCTGTTTTCCTTTGTATAAATTTGGTGGTTTTCAATCTCACTGCAGTAGTTATCTGCTTTCATTAAAATTAATTTTTAAACTCTGCAATTAACCTTAAAACTTCCTAATTTCAGGAAGTGAATCAATAACTTTCTTTCTGATGATTTGTAGCAAATAGTAATATGCTATTTGTATATATATCTTTGCTAGCAACACCATTCTCATCACAAATCTAAACCTACAACCTAAAGATAATTAACTATCCCAGCCAAAACCAGTTTACAGAAATGTATTTGTATCTATATGTGCATGTGTATAATGTATATTTTATATATATATGTTAAAATATATTTTTATATTTAAAAAGACATGTTGGCCTTTGCCATTTCCGAATTTTTTTAATGTTTCGGTGCAACTGAAACATTCTTGTTCATGTATGTGATAATAATGCATAAATACTTAAAACATCTGCTCTGATTGCATCTTTATTTCATTCTGACTGAACTTACTCCAGAAGACAGCATGAGATGTAGAGAAAAAATAAGTAAATGAAAGATCTGGAGTTTCATCACCTGTTTATAAATGTGGCTTTATTGCCACAGGTGGGATGCTGTTCTCTCTCAAGTCTACAGCCATTCTCTGGCCCAGCTTTGAAGTTCTCTCATTTGCTCCATTATTTTCACAGCAGTATTACTGATGTGATTGTCTGTTTTGTTCTGTAATCATTTGTAATTAAGAGAGAAAGCCTAAAATGCAGAAGAAAACCATATAACAAACAGGTGAACCAAGTGTTTCATTTGCAAGATCTTGTGTCCCTTTCTCCACAGAGCTTTAGAAAAAAGAGTGCCCTTACGTATGTGCTTGTCCTTGGAAGAAGCAAAGTGATTAACTCCCCAGACCACTTGAGGGGACAATATTAAGAGAGATGTACTTGAGGAACAAATTAATGAACAGGAATAATTTGTCTCATGTTTGGCATGTCTGTCTCAGAAGGAAGGTGTGTACACAATGTGCGCCGTGTGTGCACAGTGAGCGACTGGGATTTAATTGCTGGCTGAGAGCAGTTGCAATACTGAATATATTTTTCTAGAGAAAAAAACCCACAGCTATTTGTTAAACTGAGAGTCATCATCTTGAATATTGGTTATGAATTCTGCTGACTCACATGCACAATGTATTTCTGTCATAACACATTTAGATTTACTTTCACAGATAGTTAAATTTCCTTCTTCCCAATCCCTAAAATGGCATTTTACAAGAAAATGCAGATTTTTCATCTGCCTGTTCTCTCATCGGTGTGTCTTTTCCTCACAGAATTGATGTAACTCGAAATGACCTTCCCTGGGAATTTATGACAGACCGTCTCCCAACCATATTATTTTTTCCTCATCAGAGGTAATGTAATTCTTTTCCTGTGGATTTTTAACTTCCATTTTACTAAGCTGTAGTAATTACCTGGTTACATGTCACAGAGTAATTAATTTCCATATATACATTCTTACTTCATACATATTCTAATTTTAAAAAAACACCAGCAAAACAACGAAGTAACCCAACCAGCAGTTACAGATTTCTGCCCTTCTCCCTCAAGCACTCTTACCATCAGCAAATGGCAATTCAAACTATTGGTACTGGGCAGTTATCTGCCACAAAATCTTTAAACCCGTGCCTTAAGTTTTGCCATTTGTGGTTTAATCCAGTACAGGAACAGTGTCATTTATATGAGTTCTGAGTCACCCCGACTTCTAAATGATAGTCTCCCTATTTCTTTTCATAGCTGCTTATTTTTCTTGGTCTCTGTAATGCTCCGGACTGTCTCTGGAGGGACGGACTGAGTAGTTTTAATAAGATTATTTTTGTAATGTTCTAACTGGTTTCGTAAAGGTACCTTACCTCTAGTCATTGTGTTCACTCCTGCTGTTCCTCTCCAGTGTTTTTTATATTTTGCTGCATGCAGGTAATTAAGAAAATTAGGATCTGATAGTATGTGTAGTATCTGTAGCACTACTAGAGTAGTCATATATTCATTTTGGATATAAAGGTGCCTCGTACTAAGGCTTTTTATGCAGCTTCTTATCCATTTGCCTTATGAGACAATTCTTGCAAATTAACTCCATTCTCAATTTCTTTCCACCACATGCTGTTAATATTTTGTTCTGCTATTTGTTTTAAATAGCCTTTTAGCGTCTTTGACACGCGCTGTGGTTTTGATCAATAAAAATGGATGATGATGTAGTAAAATATTACCACAGTATAATGAGTCAATTTTGATTTAATGTAGACTATTTTTTGCCCAAATCATGTCATGATTCATTAATCTGGGATGTGAGCTGATTGTCAGCTGAGAAACTGCTGATGGTAATTACAGGAGTGACTTGGTTGATCACCAGGAGTCTGCAGGGGAGGAAAACTCTTGTTGCTTACTCTGCCAGAAATAGCTTCATCTTGATGAGCAGGAGCCTCATCTGACTGAAGTTCTTGAATTATTGATAAAATATGGTATCTGTCTTCTACCTGAAGTATGATAAGTAGTTTTCAGTAAATGAAATGTTTTTATATCCCACATGCTTATGAGTTGGATTTCACAGAAGGCATTTTTGAGGGAAGTGTAATTGGTAACTGAGGAGTTCCTGTTCCAGATACACGCTGTAAGCAATTCAAAACATAATGTTACACCCAAGGGGACACAAGAGTTGTCTGTGGTGGGTGTTGTACAGAAGCACCAGGAGGCTTTAGGCATTATACTTGAATTGGGCTTTCTTGCTTTGCAATGATTTTTGTTTGGGCTTATTCTATGTCCTGTTTCTCACTCGTGTAATTAACCCATATTTGAATGCATGCTACATACCCTAGTCATGAATGTGACAGCCAAGGGGAAGTAAACTGAGCTTTTCTTCTTTGTTTTTGATGGCTGCCTCAGGAAAGAGAGAATATGCTGCTGACTGGGGAAGCTGGAGCAGATACAAAGTGCTAAACTACTTGCTGGTTTCCCAGCTATACACAGTGAGGTGGAAGTGGCTGTGCTGTGGGAGGAACTGAACTTGTGTTACACAGGAACATGCTGAGTGAAAGGCAGAAGATGTAACTGGTTCAGGAGGTCAAGAGTTAGTTCCAGTCTAGTCCTCAGGACAATTTAGCCTCATATGTGTGCACAGGGTGCACAAAGCACAGTAATTCAACATTTGTCACAGCTGAAGCTGGTGTTTTTAGTGGTGGGTAGTCTTGAGGAAGACATTTGGTACTTGCTGTTCTTGGCCTCTCTTGACAGGTTGGAACAGTTTCATTTGTGTTGTTGCAGAAGGCAGGGGGGGCTTACCTGCTCTGTATGCTGGGCTTGGTATTCACAGCTTCAGGGGGGAAAAACACCAACAAAAACCAATAGGAAAACCTTGTTTGGTTTGCTTCCTTCATCACCTCTCACATAAAAACAAAGCAGTGAGAGGAACAGGTAAAGAGATTTATGTTTTTGGTAGCAAAAAGGCCTTATTTCTGACTATAGTGACTTACTGTTTAAAAGCAAACTGCTCCCTTGCAATGCCTTTCAGAGGGAACACACTAAGCCACTGCTTCCAGGATAACTTACAGGTTCAAAAGTCATTTCCCATCAGGTAGCTTTATTCCTCTGGAATTAAATTCTAACAATATATGTAGAGTTAGGAACATCTAAATATCATCTTTCAACTTCAAATATTAATGTCAGTGTGCTCTGATCACACAGTGATGTTGCCATACATACTTCAAGCTCATAACCCATGATCAGGATACTTCTTTATTTTGAAGAGCAAAAGCAGTTTTCTGAAATTGAGCAGCAATTTTTTCTCATATACAAGCATGTGCAGAGATGCTTACAGCACCCAGACTGGAATACAGGGAAAAGCATTCATGAAATCCATGTGGTCCATCTTTATTATGTGAGTTTAGGTTTCTTGTATTAACTGTTGTATTAACTGTGCTTGATGAAAAACCCAAGCTGTCAAACTGGAGTTGAACAGCTGATGCTTAGGTAAAATTATCATTGCTTAACCTGCCTGAACATTTTACTATTAACTTGTTATGTCTTTTTAGGAAGGAGCAAAGTGTGAAGTTCCCTGAAGACTTTTCAGTTAACCTTCCTAATCTCCTGAAATTTATTTTACATCACTCAAGTCTTTCTTCATCAGAGCCCTGTACCAAAGAATGCCTACATAAAGAGTCAGTTCTACAGCAGGGACACATCTCACACTTAGAGAGAGAAATTCAGAAGTTAAGATCAGAAATCAGTGCCCTTCATCAGGCCCATGACCAGCTTGGAGCACAGCTTTCTGAAGCCAGGAGAGAGGAGCAGAGACTACAGCAGCAAAAACACACACTGGAAAAGCAGCACAAGACTCTGCAGCTCCACAGTGAGCAGTTACAGGCCACATATGACCAGAAGAATCAAGAATTGTTAGAAATGGCTGAAAAGCTTCAAGAATTAGCTGATGCATCAGAAAACCTCCTTAAAGAGAATGCTTTACTGAGAATTCTGGTGGCAGCAAGGGGAGGAAAGCTACAGAGCAAAGATGAAATTAAAGAACCCCTTCAATCTGAGCAAACACTTTCTGAAGATAATGATGTATCACTTTCAACAGCTACTGCGACATTAGAGGAAAAAAGGATTGAAAATATTGATACCATAGAGACAGAGCACAGTAGTGGAAATAGGACAGAATAATTGCTTACACAAGTCAAATGATGCAGTATTGGGTAGGTATTTATGCAAATTTTATTGACATTCATTGTAAATAAAGACCTTTTCCCCCACATGATCTACAAAAACAAAAATCAAATGGAATATTTTTGTATACTTGAACAACATCATAGATACCCCCATCTGAAGAGAAGAGGAGAATGGAAAACACTTTCTGCACTTTACTATTGCACTAACTTGCAAACACCTATCCATTTAAATTGAAGATACTGGTTTTTAGGGGCAGCAGTGTGAAGCACCTCTAACTAAGGACCAGTTAGTTTTCACTGGCTTTCTCTTACAGCTGCTAGAAGTGAAATTAGACCTTTGATTTATACTTTTCCATAATTTCTGAAGTTTGCCCTTTACACTGCATTCTCTTTGCTGAATTAAAATAGAGATACTTCATCTGTGTAATCAGTAAACTTGAATGGACAAAGTCATCTTGCAACAACTGTTCTGTTCTGGAACTTCAGCATTTTGTATCACTTTTGTATACTGGGATTCTGACAGTCCTGGAAACCACAAGAGCCATGTGTGAACTATTCTCTGCTGAAAACTAAAGGAAGTCTTACTGAATTCTTTTTTTTCTTTGCTTTTAAGAGGTCTGGAATACAGCAATTTAAGTGCACAGGTCTGGCTATACATGCAAAGTCTCTTCAGAGTAGTATCTTAAAAAAGCATGTGTTCAGGGTAAGTGCATCTATCAGCTGTACCCCATATGTTGTACTCAACAGGCAACAGCAGGAGCTTTTTGCTACTGACAGCATTTATTTTACTTCAAATTACAGCTTTCAATTTAAAAAAGGCAGATGTAGCATTAACAATGCAGTTCAACATCTTAGTTTAGGAGGGGACAACTTTTTGTCTAGGCCATTCTTGTCTTGCATATAGTTAAAATTCTCAGGCAAGCTTGCTAGGCCTTAAGTTATTCCATACGTATAGGTCCAAGAAGCAAGTCTAATGCTTCCTCTAGAGCTGAATTAAGGCTAGGCAATTAAGTGTTTAAAAATATCAGTATGCAAAGGAGGTCATGTATAAAGTAATAGAAAACAGGCCAGTGGCCTCTAAGCATGTGTGCCTATACGAAGAGTTTTAGAATATGTAAGCTGCCAGTGGTGGTAGTTCCTTCTCCTCCCCTTTCTGTCTCCTACCCTCCCCCCAAATCTCTGAGATCCAGAACTTCCCATTTAACACATTTTTATAGTTCCTATAGCTGAACTCCAGCACAGAGCAGGAAATGTATGTCATCTGGAAAGACTTGGTCATTGCTAGCTAAAAACTTCTACAAACTGACCAGCAATAACCCTTGCCCCTGTTGACAGTAGAAAAGACTGAAACTTCTCCTGTTGTAGTAGTTAAAAGCTATATACAAGATACATTAACTGAATTCTAGAGCTGACTGCAGACTAAAATGTCTTTTTATAACAGGCTGTTAACATACACCCTATCTGCTAAGTACACAAACCTGGGTTCTGGGAAGAATTCATACTAGTTGCACTTGAGCCAGTTTTGCTAAGTGACCACTTCTGCAGTTTCAGCACACAGACCTATGGAAGAGAAGAGCCTGCTCTACTGCCATTTCAAACTCCTGGAAACCATCTGGACTTTCCCTAAGGGTTCAGTATCCATCATTAGTTTCCAGGTTGGAATCAATCACAATAGCAGTTTCCTTGCAGTAGCTACATAGAGAACTCAGTTCTAGCAGCCAAAAGTTAATAAACATAGCTGCAACTAAAGGAACTCTTCTTCCTTTCTTGTAGCTCCTGTTTCCTCCCTCAGCATATTATTGAAGGCTTATTCCTTATTTTCAAATGAAATACTCTGCATCAGTCCAGTAAACTGTTCAAAGGAGGAGTTCTGACTTAATGGCTGCACGCTCAATCTAGTAGCAGAAGCAAGCCTTAACTGCAGATTTGATTTTGAAGGTCTGGAATCCCATCTATGGTTGTGGTTCAGGAGTCCCCTTGTGTATTATATACAGTTGCATCATATTCCCATGTGCTACAGAACACAAAGCAAGAAGTTTCTGGCAGCCTATTTACAGTTCACAGTTGTAAAGTAGTTCACATTACAGTAGTAGCTCCATCAAAATAGGCTCAGCTAAACATTCAAGTAACAAAAACCAGTAGTAGTCTCTTCACACCAGTATATCCCTGTGCCCACTGCCGGCAATGGGCATTGCACCAGGCAAGTCAGTTCCTGCCATAGAGGAATTAGGCTATACAGTCGATGCAAAGTGCAACTTCTCAGTGCATGCAGTTGCAAACAAAGCTTATTTAATTCTCATCAGGGTATCTTCTGATTAGTAGTGTGCACATAACCATCACAGTATTGAGATGCTTCTGCTGGTTACACACATCATGAACATAATTCGTCTGCACATGTTGCCCCAAGTTAGCTGTGTACTTCCGGGCCGTTCGGAGTTAGCTTAGCTTTCCTCTCCACACAGGGTCCTTTAGCAGAGTACTGCACCAGCAGAAAGGGCTCTTTCGTTTCTCCTTCTCCCACAATGCTCTCCTCATCCTCAGACTGGCTGATCTTCTGCAGCCGCAGGTAGCACCAGCAGCCCAGGATGAGGGCCCCCAGAGCCGCGATAGCGATCAGGATAACGATGACAGTCACCACGCCAGTGGTGGGGCTGTGATCCGTGATAGACATGGCCAGTAGTTCAGGTTGTACTCTTCCTTTAAGGAGATCCTTCTGTCCTCACTGTCAGTCGATGCATCTTCAAACTCCTGGAGGGTTAAAAACAAATAATGAAATTGTGCAGTTTCACCACACACAGCAAGATTATATTCATGGCTGGTATCCTCCACAGTGGCATGTGACCCTCTTGAACTCAGTGCTTTGTGCTGCTCAGTCACAGAATCACAGAACCATGCTTCAGCTCTTGACATGCTTGTTGAGATAGCAGCATGGGCAGCCTACTGAGGGAACAGTTTTTACTAGGAGGTGTTAGAAAAGGCAGAAGGCTGTATGGAATTTATACAGTTTAATGTAGGGAGATGTAAGATTATTTGACACAAATGCTGTATCACAAATGAGATCTCAAAACTGTGAAACGTAGCAATTCAACTACCTTTAGTTTTTCTCAAGGAATCCTACAGAAGCAGTACATTTAAGTGTCCAGCCCTTTTTAAAATTTAATGTGCAAATATCCTTCTTACATACTAAGAATTTCAGGATTGGTAAGCTAATTGTGAAGGTAATTGCAATGCTAATGCATTACTCTTAAGTCTGTCCGTAACACTGGTCTTCTTAGAAGGGCAGAATACATGGTAATTGTTTGTTCATTGAGCTGATAAATGCACGTAAAACATGTGTTGTTATTTTTCATGAGAAGCAGGTAGACGTGTATTTAAGACTAATGAAGCACAATGGGAATATCATTATTTTAAGCTTCTGCTCCTCTTAGTGGCTTTAAAACCATAAGAGAAAGGCAGCCTGTTAGGAGTGCAGCTAGAATTAGAAGAGAGGCAGCAGGCAGGAAACTGGAAGAGCTCCAAGACTTCCTTAGCTTGCTACAGGAGCCAAGGACAAAAAATATACAGGTAATGTCTTTTGCTACTTCCTCTTCCAAAGTCACAACCCTATTTAAAAAGTCATGTGAGCCATGTCTTCACTTTCAAAGTTATTGTTTACAAAGCCGATAGCTTCGCTTCCTTCCTTCAACTAGTTATTTGTTCATTACCATTTCTTTCCTACTACCCTAGCCCTACAACAAAACACAAACTCACGGAATACTGTAGTAGAGAGACTAGAGCCAGTCCTACACAGGAACATCTCTTACCTCCGTACTACTGTGAAAATCAGGCTAGGGCTCAATACTGCCATTTCAGGTACAAAAGGTGCAGTCCTTAGAGGCTCTAAGGCCAGCTGTAAGTGCACATCTGCCTCTCTCCTTACCCATATCCACTGTCTGGCTGTGGGGTGACAGGAGTAACTTCTGGCTGCTAGTGTGTTGAGGGTCACATACACATTTCCAGGAAAGGCTCTTCCTCACCATCAAGGCTGCAGTCTCAGCTGCAGCATCTTCATACAAACCCCTCAGGAGAAGTCAGTCTTAACCCACCTTGAGCCAGGACCACTGGGTTAGTGAGTGCTACCCACTGCACCAGAAGTCTCACCTGCATTTCAACACGAGTAAAGGCAATAACTGTGCAGGATCTTTACCAAGACAGCTCAAACTGAAGACTAAGTTTGTTCCCTGATGTCTCATGGAATGACAGAGCCATGTGTACCACCATTTCAGCAAGGACACCTCCACTGGAAGTTCAGCCTGTGTCACTAGTCCAGTGTAACAGAACTTGCAGACACTGTGGTTACATTTCAGCCCTGTAAACTCCAGCAGTCAATAGCATGTAGTGAATAGAGCCAGCCAAGTTCTGCAGACCAATTCTGCCTGAATAGTAAAACCAAACCTGACCACACCACACACACTCAGCAGGGCTGTGTGCCCACTGCAGTCAGAAGTCTATGATTTGTCATAATCACCTTGGTTCTGCAGTGCTTATTCAACATGGTGATCAGCTGAGGGTGATTAAGAGCGACTTTCATGTCGTTCATTTTCCTCAGGGCATGTCTCAACAGCAGCACTGTTTGATCCAGCCAAAACAGAACACTATCAGCATAAAAGATAGTTTACCTTGCTTCTTATGCAGGCACCGCACATTTGCACATTGTAACTGTATTAGTAAGAACTTCCAGAGAGGCCTTTGGATTCTGTATTGTTTTCTAGACAGACAGTCCCCACCTTGCTACTCTCCTCCAGCAGCAGCTGACTGAAATCCAGATTAAGCTGTCTCCATACTCCCCTTCTTGATGGGGGAAATGCTGCATTCTGTAGATCCCCTTAAATTGATCTAAAGGCCACAACTAGGTTTCAGACTTACTTTCCCCTTAAAGCCTACCTGAGCTAAAAAAATCCCATGAGCATACCAGGAGCAGCAGTGCCTTCGTTTATCACTTTTACTGTAAGATATTAGAGACTGTAAATTCCTGATGTTCAAAGGGATTGCCAACACTGTCCATACATATTTGGTGGCACTTGTAGTGCCATGTGCCTTCCCACCACACTTGCTATCAAATCAAGCATCTAAGCATATTTGCTCATTAGCAAGATTAGTCAGATCACTCGTGTGAACTGCAAACAGCCTATTTCAGTTCTTACAGCAATCAAGCAGTGAAAATACCAGCTAGGAACCATTTTTCCATAAGTAACTGCTTCTTTTTTTTGCCAAATACCAGCTTCTACTCAGAAATTAATTTGTGAAGTTTTATTATCCAATTCAGAAGCTGTAACTAAAGGACAAACAGAAAGGCAGTTTAAATTGCAGAAGGCTGCTAGGGAACAAATGCAGTGCAAGGCCACAATTAATTTCTAAACCAAGTTTTTCATTATTACAGGTATTATGCTGCTACGTTCACTATTGTTAATGCCTGCAGGGATGTTTTACTGCTACCATTCAAACCAAAACTATAGGAAGAGGCTTCAGAAGTAAATCTGCTATAGGTCACCCAAATATACTGAAGTCTTTATCAAGCAGTTATGTTCAAGATTCAAGTATTAAGTCTTTGGGCTTTTTGGGGGGGATGGTGGCAGGGAGGGGAGGAGATAGGAGCTACTGTATTGTATTATAGTATTCCACCTAAAGTAAGTTAAATGGGGCACAGCAAAGGAAATGAGAGTAAAACTATCAGTGACATTCAGCTTAAAAAATTTTAAAAGATCAGTAAAGGCTGTTTAGTTAAAAAGCCTCCCTCAACAGCTTGTAATCAACATACTTCTAATTGTGAAAAATGCTTTCTCCTGTATCTGCTAGTAAGATTCCTTTTGAGGAATGCTGCATACTCATCACAATACCATCCTTCTTGCCACTGGAAGATGAGGAGAACCCATTGGGAATATCAGTGCATTCACCACTGGCACACAAGTGTGTGCAGCACCCAGCCACAGAAAGCAAGCCATTTACAACACAGGAGTGCACAGGCTTCACCACATGCAGATAAAAAACGTGGCATCACTGTTATTATTCATTAACTCCAGTTAATACCAGCTTTTTCTGATAATGCGAAGTTTCACTGCACAAGCTGCTGCTTGGCTGGAGGCTATTTTAGAAGCAGGGAGCTTTTTAGTAGAAGCCTTCAATGCAAATCATCTTTTCCTGACTCTTATTACAGTTTTGATGAGGAATAAAAGAACCTGGAAGGCTTTTCTGTAGCTAATTAGCTGTGGACAGTATTCCAAGAACTTAGCATTCAAGCAACTGTTAGAAACTCTAGAACGAAAGCTGATACCTAACAGCATTGGCTAGAACAGCAGTTAGTTCCCACATGAGGTGTAGTGGTACCTTCAACTTAATCAAGACTCACTTCTAAAGCTTTGCACCAAGCTAAGCCACACAGAAGTTAGTAGCTTACAGAAGATAGCAAGATGGAGAGACGAGAGAGCAGCACTCTAAGATGTTTTCCAGACACTATGACAGTTTCAAGAGCAGACAGACTTTCTCAGCAGCACAGCAAGTGGGGGAGGTTTATGCTATAACTGCCTGTCAGGCAAGTCAGCCAGTTTATGTAGAACTGGAAACAGGCTTATAGTGTTGAGACCATGTTTGCTTCAGTGGCAATTGCATTGCTGGCAAAACATCTGTCAGACTCCAGATTTTTATCTGTCAGTGTCACATCCACATGGAGCGCTAATGAAATGTCTGTCCTGACATGATAAGAGTCACTTCTGACATTCCATTACCAGAAGTAACATGTTGTATATATCCTGTGGCATAGCTTAATTCTTGATATATTAGAAAAGTTGTGGAGATATCAACATTAAATTTGATGATAAAAACAAGTTTTTCTATTTAGATTCAAGGTAGCTCTCAAATGTGTAGTTTTGGGGGTGTTTTTTATGGCTTTGTCTAACAGCAGCTACACGGTCCCTGATGTTTCTGATCATCAAACAGTTTTTATACACAGCTCAAATCTTTAGACAGCAAGTACTCAAGAATCAGTCACGTACCTGCACCAAGCGGCTCTGGCTAGGACTCCTCTACGCAGAGTTTCTGAGTCACCTTATTAGAAAGGAGAAGGTCACACTGGTTTTGGATCTTGTCTGGCAAGTCTTCCTCCTCACACTCTTCCCCTGCAGAGAGATCACACTGGTCTCTAGCTGCTCTGCATCCTGAGTGTCTTTCACTCTTGCCTTTCCAATTACCTAATCATGTTTAACTACTGGCTTCTGGCACAAGCTGTCAGGAGAAGATCCCTTACTGTTTCACCTACCTGCTAATCAAGGCAAGAGTGTCATCAGTGGTTTCAAGTTCTTTAGGTCTATTCAAAAGCAACACCTACTGACACATGTAATGTCTACACCTGCATTTGTATCCGGAAAAGGAAGAGCACGAGACAGCACGGTACACTGCGGATACTCAGAGGAAGAACAAGATTCAGTTTGAACAACTTGCGTTACTGTAAACTCCAGGACCGTCATTATAAATGTCGGTTTGGACATACCCTGCAGCACGTACCGAACTCCTCGCACTGGGTGAGCGGGGACGAGCCTCTCCAGCCGACAGG